>CM035841.1:232938457-233420957 GCA_020510985.1 Pholidichthys leucotaenia
ACGTAAGATGAAGACTAAATAGTCAGGCTGAATACACAATGCAGGGAGTGGAGAATACAGATGCACACCACCCAGTGCGAAGCGGTACCAAATACAACTAGGCAGGGCTTCTAGACATGGGTGGTGGCCACAACGCAGAAGGGAACAGCAACTGTGAAGATTCGCAATGATCCGGCAATCTCTTTCCACAAATGCAGAGCTGAAGTAATGACAATACTAATGAGGAAAGAGATCACCGGCGTGCGTAATGAGAGGGAGTGTGTGAACTGGTGTGAATGATGTGTGATGTGAATGTGTGTGTGCATGGAACAGAAAAGTAACACCATAATGAGGCACAGCTGATCACACTGACAAGAGGAGGAGGTGTGGCTGAGCTGTCAGGGAGCGAAGGACCCAAGGGGCTCTCAGACAGTGTCTGATGGAAAATAGGCATAAAATGCACAACGCAGTCAAAATAGCCACAGCGTCAGAACTGGGTTTGAGACATCAAACCCAAGTTCATGACAGCACAGTTTTTTTCCTCTTTGTGCAGTGAATTAAATGAATGTCTTCATTTAACAGAAAACATCAGCTGAGTGTGTTTTTTCATTAATTGGGGCATGAGAGCATAAATGGGGATGAGACATGATGATATTGTGACGTTGTGAGGATTGCACAGTCCCGACCAATGGCTCGCCAGTTTTGGTGACAGTCCCCTTTTTCGCTCCGGGCAGAAAACCCAGACTCAATCTCCTGGTGCAAAGTCCCTCCCCTGGCAGCAGGAGTCATATGCCCGCTTCTGTCGGCTCCCCGCTGCTACCAGGGCCTCTCGAGCCAGTCCGTGCACCATGTGGAGATGTTCCTTCAAGCAAAACCAATAATCCAACCCTGGTTTGCCCTCCACCTCCGGCTCCGGGGGGGGGGGGGGATACCAAATCCACTGGTGTGCGCAGCTGCAGGAGTGCACCAGGTGGATTCCTGTACTGCCGTCCGGCACACCCACAGAACAAAGGGCAGATGGAGGTCCCAGTCTCGCTGTCGCTGGTCCACTAGGACAGCGAGTTGGGTGGTAAGAGTCCGGTTGAACCATTCGACCAGGCCGTCGCTCTGTGGGTGTAACGGGGTGGTCCGGGTCTTCCGGATGCCCAGACGCTTGCAGACCTCACAGAAGACCTCTGCCTCAAAAGTTCCAACCCTGATCGCTGTGCAGCTCCTCCGGTGTGCCAAACCGACAGAACATCTCGTCCACCAGTTTTGATGCTGTGGTGGCGGCGCTCTGATCAGGGACCACGTACGCCTCTGGCCATTTGGTGAAATAATCCATTGCGACCAGCATGTAGCGGTTCCCCCAGTCCGTGGTCGGGAAAGGGCCGCCTGCCCGATGCACAATCTGAAAATAATAATCCTGCAGTGCCTCCAGCCATCTCGCCAACTGTCCATCCGGCTCTTTGAAGTTCAGCAGCCAGGTCAGGGAAGCATGATCCGTCCTGAGCTGGAACCTCCCCCCGTACACATACGGGCGAAAATGGTGAAGCCCCTGAATGACAGCCAACAGCCCTCTGCGAGTAATGCAATAATTCCTTTCAGCTCTGCTGAGAGTGCGGCTGAAAAAAGCAACTGCCTGCTCTCCATGTTCTCCCTCCTGGGATAACACCGCCCCGATGCCCTTTTTGCTGGCATCTGTGTCCACAATGAAAGGGCGGTTCGCGTCGGGATACTGCAGGATGGGGGCTCCGATGAGTGCTGAGCGAAGCTAGGAAAAAGCAGCAGCACAGTTCTCACTCCACTAAAACGCACGGCCCTTCTGTGTCAGCTGATGCAGCGGGCTGGCGATGGTGGCGAAGTCTTTCACAAATCTCCTATAATAGGAGGCCAGTCCGAGAAAACTCCGTAGCTCTCCCACATCCCGCGGCACTGGCCAGTTTTTCACTGCTGCCACTTTCTCTGGATTGGTGGTGACTCCTGCTGTGCTGACGACGTGGCCCAGGAAAGTGGTCTCCTGCCAAAATAGGTGGCATTTCCGCGGGTGTAGCCACAGCCCGGCCTGTCGGATGGCGTCCAATACTTCCCGGAGGTTGGACAGGGCGCTGTCAAAATCAGCTGCATGAACCAGCAGATCATCCAGATAAACAATGCAGCAGCTCTGGGGTACATGAGCCAACACTCGCTCCATCAGATGTTCAAAGGTGGCTGGGGTGTTGCAAAGTCCAAACGGCATCACCTTGAACTGATACAGTCCCTGCCCGATGGAGAAGGCTGTTTTCTGGCGGGCCTCAGGTGACAGTTCTACCTACCAATAGCCGCTGCAGAGGTCCAGCGAGCTGAATCAGCTGGAGCCAGCGATGTGATCCAGCGCGTCATCGATGTGGGGCAGGGGGTAGGAATCCTTGCGGGTGACGTCAATCAGGCATCGGTAATCCACACAGAACCACCACGAACCGTCCTTCTTCCTAACCAGCACCATCGGTGCCGCCAAGGGACTGCTGGAGGGTTCAATAATGCCTGGCTCCAGCATTTCTCATACTTTTTGTTCTGCTGCCGCCCACCTTGAAAAAGGCAGACAGCGGGGGCAGAACCGGATCAGCCTGGTCTCACCGGTGTCAATCCTGTGTTGCACCAAGCTGGTTCAGGTGCATTCCTCATCCTTCGCAGCGAAGACGTCCATGTAGCAGTCCAACAGCTCCTGCAGCTGGCGTCTCTGTCCCGATTCCAGTCCGCTGCAGCTCTGCTGGAACAATTCCTCTACCGCCTGCTGCATTTCTGCTGACACGTTGACCCGCTCCACTGTGGCTCTCCCCCTTGTTGTCTTTATCGGTGGTTGCGCTCCCTCTTCTCGTGCTGGTGGCGCTGTTGTGTTCAGTACTTGCGGTGACCCGCCCGGTTCGGCCCGCCCTGGCGGTCCCTCGATCACGCAGGCCTCCGGGTTCCTCCTCTGGGCCCCGCTGCAGAGCGTGATGGTCTGAGTTCCCAGCAGGAGGGACGATCTGGCGGTGTCAATTTTTGCACTCCATGCTGCGAGCAGATCGAGTCCAATAATGCAGGGGTCTTGGATGTCAGCCAGCCAAAACGGGTCGTTTGTGTTCTGGCCGGCCACCCCCACCACAAGAACTCTCCGCCCTCCCAATCTGGTGTGCTCACCGGTAGCTGTGGTGACGCAGCGCCCAGTGAGTTCCCACCTCTGCGGTTCTGTCTCATCTGTGCCTGGCAGCACACCGTGTCGGACCAGGGAGATGGTAGAACTGGTGTCGATCAGGGCCCGGATCGGCGTGTTGTCCAGGCTGCACTGTAGGTACTTTCCTGGCGAGTGTCCAATTCGGCCCACATGTGGTGACAGTTCATCGGGGAAAATGTCTGTGGGAGGCGGAAGGTCCCCGTCCATGCCACCTCACTCTAGTTTAACATTGGCGAGGGGTCGGTTTGTCGTTGGGGTGGGTGCCGGGCAGTACCGCACGATGTGTCCTGGCTCCCCACAGTGGAAGCACCCTTCCTCGCGCTGCCGTGGCCGTCTTCTCCATGGGCATGCCGCCGTGGTCCAGCACAGCTCCTCCTCCTCCTCCTCGCTCTCAGCCGTGGCCTGGAAGGCTCTCTGTCTCTGCGCCGATGCATCAGCTGTACAACCCATTAGCGGTTCCACCCGCTCCGCTTCTGCCACAGCTGTCTCCCAGCTGCTCGCGGCGTGAATCCATATGTGGTTCTGGAGCTGGGCCGGGTGGAGGCCCCGGATGAAGTTCCGGAGGGCGAGCTTCTCCACTACCTCGGGCTCAAAATCCGGGTAGCTACGCCATGTCAGCAGCCGTATGTCTGCTGCATAGGCTCCCAGGCTCTCTTGGCTGCCTCGCCGGAGGTTGGCCAGCTGTTTCTCGGCGGGCTCAGCGTCGGCCGCTCTCCCAAACCGCCTTTGGGATGCTCCTTGCAGCGCTGGCAAGCTGCGACGTTCCTCGGGCTGGAGATCGGACAGCGTGCGGAGAGCCCTTCCCTCCAGGGCCAGCGTGACCTGCATCGCGGTCTCTTCGGGTGGCCAGCCATTCGACGCAGCGGCCAGCTCGACCTGGACCAGGTAGTCGTCCAGCAGGGTTTCACCGTTAAAGCAGGGAACTTTGGCCCGCTGCCGGATGGGTGGGACGGTTGCCTCTTGGTTGCTCGCCGCCCCTGGTCGCAGTGGAATCGTCAGCCCGTCCTGCCCTGAAAAAGGTGGGGAGTGGGGCTGATCTGCTCTGTTTAGCCCGTCCTGCCTTGAAAAAGGCAGAAGGCGGGGTACGCTGGTCCCATCGGGTCCGCTGCTCCGTTCATCCCAGCAAGCAACTCTGGGGGTTGGTGTACCAGCTCGGTCGTCCATTCCCAGCTGAGCGATGAACCGCTCCAGCTGCTGAATTTCTGCTCTGATCCTGGCTTCCATCTGCTCCATAGTTCCACTTCTGACACCAGTGTGACATTGTGAGGATTCACACAAGAAAGGAGAGATGACTGTGACGAAACAGGCTTTATTTAAACACACCTCCTCAACACAGACAGGAGGGGAGGTCATTCACACAGACCTCTGTCTCACTAAGGGTGACACAAACACATGATCAGTCACTGCTCTGACTCTTCTTATAACACTGCAGTGTCATTATAATGCAGTTATAATGACACAGCAATAACACTTTAGAACACACAAATGATAACACCCTTTGAATCCTCTGCTGCCAAAGCATGCCGGGAGGATCCCCGCCCCCTTAACACAGCCCCGACGTTACAATATGATATACAGTGGATTCGGAAAGTTTTCACAGCACTTCACTTTTTCCACATTTTATGTTACAGCCTTATTCTGAAAGGGATTAAATTAATTTTTCCCTCAAAATTCTACACATAATACCCCATAATGACAATATGAAAAAAAGGTTGAGATTTTTGTAAATTAATTAAATGTAAACTAAGAAATCACGTGTACATAAGTATTCACAGCCTTTGCTCAATACTTTGTTGATGCACCTTTGGCAGCAATTATAGCCTCAAGTCTTTTTGAATATGATGCCACAAGCTTGGCACACCTATCTCTGGGCAGTTTGGCCCATTCCTGTTTGCAGCACCTCTCAAGTTCCATCAGGTTGGATAGGAAGCGTCGGTGTGTAACCAAATTTTTATCTAAACACTTTAAAGGTCCTGGAATAAATAATCAGACGGATCTGCAGGTTAAATAGCCTTTTATTGCTGCCAGCAATGAGAGGAGTGAGAGCAGGGAGAAAAAAGTCAGCTCTGCTACCCAGAGAGAAAAGCACAGCCTTTTTATGACCTTCAGTGAAGTCTCTGGAATGTTTGATAAGACACAGGTGCAAAAGAGGAGGATGAAACTCAGAGACACTATGCGGTTTACCCCCTAATAGGGTTACAAAGGCAGTGTATAAAAACAGTTCATATATGGATACAAGAACAATTCATATGTTGAAGCACTCACACACACACACGCAATTCATATATTGGGACACACCTATAAAACATATGGTCCCTGGTTACTCAACAGATTAATGCATGAACAACAGATTAATGCATAGGCAGAAAATTTCCACCACATTTCCCTTCTCTTTGCCATATATGACCGTTTGTACAAGACTGTCAAAGTAAGAAATCAGCAAAAGTACACCCTATCAGGTTTAAACAGATGCATCATGAACAATGACATAGAATAATAGTATATGTGAAAAGTCGCAAATAGTTGTTTCATAATTTCGGGAAAAATGGTGTGGCATATCAAAAACAAGCACTTATTATTCATTTGTCACCATTATCATAGCCATCAGGGAAGGGAAGGTGGGACATATGTAGGGCAGTGTGATTCAACATCTTCCGCTGGATGGTGTCTGAATCCTGTTCAGCTGTGGGGAGAGCTGTGTAATGCATCATGTTGATAGCGAACATTTTAGACATCGTATTATGAATTATCTGAATCAGACAACAGCCACAGAACAACAAAATCAGTAGAATTATTAAAAACATCACTCCAATACGTACAAGCCAGTCTTTCCAACCACCACTAGTGAGCCAGGACCACAAATCCCAGCCAGAAGAGGCCATACTATCCTGCTGCTGTTGCTGTGAGAGAAGGTCATTAAGATGACTCACCACATGTGTCATATTATCACCATAATCAGGTATATAAGTGCAGCACTCTTGACCTATAATGTGACATACCCCAACCTGAGCTGCCAAAGTTATGTCCAGGGCCAATATATTCTGTAGCACAACATTATGCATGGCCTTCATTTCAGTTGTAATGCTGAGAATCCCATTTCAGTTAGAGCTGTGAGGTTCTCCAAATCAATGGCCAGTCTGTCAATTTGGTGGGCTGTATTTACCATACCCCACATAGGTACCAATGCGCTAAGAAGTTTCACCCCTGGACTTATCCTGACCCTGGTTTAGTCATTAGTTGCGCTTTCCTCCCGACCATGATGTTCATGTGGTGGGAAATAATGTGAATACGAATGTTGAGCATGATGTGTGAGATTTTTGACGATGTGTGAGATTTTTGACAATGCGCATGCTAGGAATCAATTTAGCCATGTAACATGTTCCACACCACCCCGGTGGCAAATACTAATAAACTTGTGACCCACATACCCAAACATGAGCAGTGAGGCTACCATAGCCATCAGAGCTGGGGAAGAACAACTGAGGGTTATTAGAACATTGGCTTTTATTTTGGCATCCACATGTAGCCCCCGGTAGGATGAGGTTTGGTGTTGTGACAAATGGCACCCTCAATGTGTTCAAACATGGGGTACCAGTCATGTGGAACCCACAGGTAGCATTAAGAGTAGTGTTACATCGTCGAACAGTGCCCAAATATGTAGACCCATTGTAATGACAGCCAAGGTGAAAGCATACTGAAGCTGTAAAAAAAGTGGGGTTAGTAGTGAATACAGGCTTCTGAGCCTTCTTGCTTATGCAGGTTACATTATGAACTCTAACTCGGCGGAAAGCAAAATCTGTTACACTGACATTTAACCACTCACAGTACTCTGTTGTGTTTCCCGCCAATTCAACAGTAAACCCCTTATTTAGATTTTTTTTTTAGTATACTTTATTGATCCGCAGAGGGGAAATTGAGGGTCATCCACCACCTGGATGGATGAAGCAGCCATGATACGGCGCTATCCCTTAACCATTCACACACACATTCACACCTAGGGCCACTTTAGAGTCTCCAATTAACCTAACCTGCATGTTTTTGGCATGTGGGAGGAAACCGGAGAAATCCCGGAGTAAACCCACGCATACACGGGGAGAACATGCAAACTCCACACAGATCACTGTTGGTCGGGGGCTGGGATCGAACCCACGATCCCCACGATCCCCCGGCCAAGGGTAAACTGTGCTGCCGCAGTGCTAACCACCGCGCCACCGTGCAGCCCCAATTCAGTGCCATTGTGGTGTACCTTTTCAACTGTAGTCTGCGCTAATAATGCTCCCATCATTTCTGATCTGTTTAGAGGATAAGGGATCATAGGCACAGAGTGAGTAACATGATGTGGTAGGTATGTGCAGACATAACAAGACCCAGTCACATTTTCTTGTCTAACTGACAACCGCACCACCTGATACCATGCATTGTTGTCATAGGTGTCACTGGGATAGGGATCAAAGTTATACCCCAGGGGGCTTGCCTCGTCTCTTGTCCGGAAAGGATCGTTTGGCGAGGTAGAACAGTGCATCAAAAGGTATATGATTACCCCAAGCAGGAAGGTGATAAGAAAGAACACCCACACCGTGTCCATTTTGGTCCAAAACTGACGACACCGCTGGCGTCTTCGGCGGTGTTCCTCTTCAGCAGCATGATGCTGTTGTGAGTCTGAATTGCCCGTCATATCAGTGTCAGTGTAAGTGAGATGCATGCTGTATGTTTCAACTGAGCAGCGTTCGGCATACACTCAGGTTGTTTGTGACGGCTGTCAAATGCAACAATACGATGTCTGCTTCTTCTCGTCCTAGTCTACAAGGTGGGGTGGTGATTGTGGCTAATCACCATCTGCTTCTTACTCCTGGTCTGGTCTGGGTTCTTCTGGCTTGACCCCTAGGACCTTTCTGCAGTGTGTTGCGTGGATCCACGTTGCCCTCTCAGCGATCTTCACAGCCGTGAATGTCATCAAAAGGACTTGGTATGGGCCCAACCACCGCTTGTCATACCACCTCTTTCGTTTGAAGCTCTTGACCACCACCCAGTCTCCTGGCCTTATGTCATGAAGGAGTCCCTCCACAGGTTTTGGTAAAGCAGCTTTTACCTGTTGAGAGATGGTTTGCAGTTAGCAGGACAGGGCAGCGCAATAAGATAACATGACATTTTCAAAATGTGAGGTGGTTAGAGGGGGCGGTGTCTTCTTCTCCGCAGAGAAACCTGGAAAGGGAGGGTGAGCAAACAAAATTTCAAAGGGTGACATGTTATATTTCTTCCTGACTTGCATGCGCATGGACTCGGACTCGGACTCCAGCATCTCTGCTGGAGTCCGAGTTCCACCCTATGCAGGACATACTGAATGCACTGAGGAGCTCATTTAGCAGCAGACTACATCATCCTAGGTGCACAACGGAGAGGTTTCGCAGGTTCTTCCTACCAACGGCTGTCAGACTGTACAACCTAAGCAGGATTGCTTGCAGAGATAGCAAAAAGACGTGACAACCTAATAGTTTTGAATGCAAAAAACGCAATAGACTTATACAATGGTCCCCTCCGGCATACAACTAGGAAAATACCGGTTGCTATGGAGGGTGAGAATATGTATGGGTGCATAATCATACCATGTAGGATAACTAAGTAGACGGTTGTGCTGTATCATCCCATCTAGTAACAATGCTCTGCACTGTGTGTGTTTATATATTTACATATTTATTCCATCTAGCTACAATGCTCCGCACTGTGTTTATATATCTACATATTATTCCATCTAGCTACAATGCTCCGCACTGTGTGTGTTTATATATTTACATATTTATTCCATCTAGCTGCAATGCTCCGTACTGTGTGTGTTTATATATCTACATATTTATTCCATCTAGCTACAATGCTCCGCACTGTGTGTTTATATACTCATATATTTATTCCATCCAGCTACAATGCTCTGCACTGTGTGTCTATATACATATATATTTATATTTATATGTACATATGTATACTTGCTGCTCTTGTTTCTTTTTTTTTCTCTTGCCTTCTGATTGTTGCTCTGAGTGTTGCTATCCCTGTGCTGTTGCAATCCTGGAATTTCCCCATTGTGGGGCTAATAAAGGCTTATCTTATCTTATCTTATCTTATCTTATCTTATGTACATGAGTGTCAACGGCAGACATTTTGTCCAGGGTAGGCCAGTCTCATCCTCGAGCTTGGCGAGCTTGTTCTTTAGGGTGCCATTTTCGCGCTCAACAGCACCACCTGATTGCGGGTGGTAGGCACAATGTTTTCTCAAATCAAAACCCAATGTAGTACTTAGAGTGGTCAATGCTTCATTTACAAAATGTTTACCATTGTCACTGGAGATTTTCTCTGGTATTCCCCATCTGGTTATAATTTCTGACAGCAATGCTCTGGCCACTACAGTGCTTGTTGCATGTTTAGCTGGAAAGGCCTCTACCCATTTGGACCACATGTCCACCATTACCAAACAGTACCTTTTGCCCTCAGCTGGATTTAATTCAATAAAATCCATCATGAGGTGTTGGAACGGTCCTGCAGGGGGCAGGTGTGCTGCTGGAACCTGTTTGGAAACTCTGTGGGCATTGTTAGTGGCACAGAATAGACAATTTTTGCAAAAATTGTCAGCATAAACTGTGAAACCAGTAGTGAATGAATTTGCATCCAGTGGCTGTATCATCCCTTCTCTTGACACATGGTCTCTCCCATGTGTCAATTTAGCAAAACGATTGAAAAAATGAGCCGGTAAACAGGGAAGAGCATTCAGACCCCGCCACACACCAGCGTGATCTGTGTGACAGCCTTTGTTGGTCCACTTTTGATGTTCCTGTGGAGATGAAAGAGATTGCATAGAAATGAGGGAAGCAATGGGTGTTAGTGAAGAGGGGGCAGGAGGGGGAGGGGAAGAAGAGGGAGGGCGACCATGGGTGGCAGAGAGAGAGAGAGCTGCAGCCTTAGCTGCACGTCTGCAAGAGCATTGCCCCGAGAAACAGGGTCAGAAGAGGAAGTGTGGGCCGTGCATTTGCACACTGCCACAGAAGAAGGAAGGAGGATGGCATCAAGAAGGCGGGAGACATAAGAGGAGTTCTTTATAGGTGAGCCTGCGGATGTGAGAAAGTTCACGCCACAGCACACCAAAATCATGAACTACCCCAAAGGCGTAGTGTGAGTCAGTGTAAATGGTAACAGATTGACCTGCTGCATAGGTGCAGGCTTCCGCTAAGGCGACAAGCTCTGCAGCTTGTGCAGAGAGATGAGATGGCAAGGATCCAGAAAGCAGCGTACAGTGGTCATCACATACTGCCCAACCCACTTTGTTGTGGCCTACAGAGGGGTCAACAGATGCAGAGCCGTCAACATACAGAACAAGATCTGGGTTTGGCAATGGAGTGTCGGAAAGGTCAGGTCTGGGAAAGGTGACAAAGTCCAACAAGGACAAACAGTCATGGTCACAGTCTGTGTCATTGTCACAAGAAGGTGGTGGTGGGGGGGATTGGTGGCTGGGTTAACTGACTGTGCACAGTGTTTGACAGTAAGGTTTGGCGATTCAAGGAGGGTAGAATGATATCTAAGCCACCTTGTGTGGGAGAGGTGTGACGACTTCTGCTCATTGAGAAGAGGTGCAACAGCATGAGGAACATATAGAGCTAAATTGAATGATTTGGCCTCTGTTCCTCCTCATAATTTAAAAATTAAATGTGGTTTATTAAATATTAGGTCTCTAACTCCCAAGTCTCTGTTAGTCCATGATCTGTTAATTGATCATCAGATTGATTTAATTTCCCTTACAGAGACTTGGTTAGGACAAGAGGATTATGTTGGTTTAAATGAATCAACTCCCTCTGGTTATTTAAACTGTCAAAATCCCAGAAGTTCTGGTCGTGGAGGAGGAGTAGCAGCAATTTACCATTCCAAATTACTAGTTAATGTAAAGCAAAAAACATGTTATAATTCCTTTGAGGGCCTGGTCCTCAGTGTTGGGCACTTTAGCAATTCCAGGTTAAACCCAATTTTATTTGCCATTGTTTATCGTCCCCCATCAACCTATTCAGAATTTTTATCCGAATTTCCTGATTTCTTAGCTGATTTAGTGCTGAAATCTGATAGAATAATTATAGTAGGGGACTTTAATATACATGTGGATGTAGATAGTGACTGCCTTAATGTGGCTTTTAATTCAATATTAGACTCGATGGGTTTTCTCAGAAAGTAGGAAATTCTACTCATTACCTCCACCATACATTGGACCTTGTTCTGACATATGGCATAGAAATAGAAAATCTGGTAGTGTCTCCTCATAACCCTGTACTGTCAGACCATTGTCTGTTAACCTTTGATTTTACTATTTCTGACTATTTGGCTCCTAAAGAAAAATATTATCACAGTAGATGCCTCTCAGATGATGCTGTTTCCAAATTTATGCAGATTGTTTCCTCTATGCCATGTGTCAACACAACGGAAATAAGCTATAGACAGCTTGCTCCTTCTGTAATTGATAACATGGTGGATAGTGTTTCAGCTTCTCTACATCAGGCTCTAGACTTGGTGGCCCCCTTAAAAAAGAAAAAGTCTAATCAGAGATTTTTAACTCCTTGGTTCAACACAGAAACTCGTAGCTTAAAACAGAAGACTCGTCAATTAGAAAGAAAATGGCGCTCTACTAATTTAGATGAAATCTATTTAGCTTGGAGAAATCATCTTTTAATTTATAAAAAATCTCTTAGAAAAGCTAGAACGAGTTATTACTCTGCATTAATAGAAGAGAACAAGAATAATCCCAGGTTTCTTTTCAGTACTGTAGCCAGGTTGACAAAGAGTCAGGACTCTGTCAATCCTAGCATCCCCTTAGAGCTTACTAGTCAGGACTTTATGAACTTTTTCAATAATAAAATTTCATCCATCAGAGATAAAATCAATCAGATTCTTCCCACAGTTAACTTAAATACTGTAACTACTACAACTCCTTCTATTGATGTCTGTCTTGATGAGTTTACTCCAATCGACCTTTGTGAGTTAGACAAAATAGTTTCCTCATCCAAACCTTCAACTTGTCTTTTAGACCCTATTCCTACCAGGTTATTTAAAGAAGTCTTCCCACTTATTGGTAGCTTTATTCTTCATATAATCAATTCTTCATTAACTTTAGGCCATGTACCGCAGGCTTTTAAAACGGCTGTAATTAAACCCTTACTCAAAAAGCCAACGCTAGATCCAGGAGCTTTAGCTAACTATAGACCAATCTCTAATCTCCCTTTCATTTCAAAAATCTTAGAAAGAGTTGTTGCTATGCAATTATTTGACCACCTGCAGGGAAATGGTTTATTTGAGGAGTTTCAATCTGGGTTTAGAATCCATCATAGCACTGAAACAGCCTTAGCGAAGGTCACTAACGACCTCCTCATTGCATCTGATAATGGACTAGTTTCTGTACTTGTCCTTTTAGATCTTAGTGCAGCTTTTGATACTATTGATCATAATATTCTACTTGATAGATTAGAACACTATGTTGGACTTAATGGAACTTCGTTGCAGTGGTTTAGATCTTATTTATCTGATAGGTTCCAGTTTGTTCATGTAAATGATGAGTTTTCTCTCAGCTCAAAGCTTAGTCATGGAGTTCCACAGGGATCTGTGCTTGGCCCTACTCTTTTTAGTTTATATATGCTTCCGTTAGGCAACATTATTAGAAAGCACTGTATACATTTTCACTGTTATGCAGATGACACACAATTATACCTGTCAATGAAGCCAGATGATACTAATCAATTAGCCAAGTTAGAAGCCTGTCTTAAGGAAATCAAAGTTTGGATGACTTGTAATTTCCTGCTATTAAATTCAGATAAGACTGAAGTCATTCTTGTTGGTCCAAAAAACCTTAGAAATTCCTTTCCAAATCAAACTTTCAGTTTGGATGCAGTTACTCTTTCTCTTAATAGCTCTGTGAGGAACCTTGGAGTTATTTTTGATCAGGATTTGTCCTTCAATTCACATATTAAATTTGTTTCTAAGACTGCCTTCTATCATTTGCGTAATATTGCCAAGATTAGGAGCATCTTGTCTCAGAGTGATGCTGAGAAGCTGATCCACGCTTTTGTTAGCTCGAGATTAGATTATTGTAATTCTTTATTATCAGGTTGTCCTAAAACATCTTTAAAAAGTCTTCAGCTGATCCAAAATGCTGCAGCAAGAGTTTTAACAGGTACTAGAAAGAGAGATCATATCTCTCCGGTTCTGGCCTCCCTTCATTGGCTTCCCATAGAGTTTAGAATTAAGTTTAAAATCCTTCTTCTTACTTACAAAGCTCTAAACAATCAGGCTCCTTTTTATTTAAAAGATCTGATACTACCGTATCATCCTAACAGAGCACTACGCTCCCAAAATGCAGGTTTACTTGTAATACCTAGAATCTCCAAAAGTACAATGGGAGGCAGAGCCTTCAGTTATCAAGCTCCTCTCCTGTGGAATCAGCTGCCAATCTGGATTCGGGAGTCAGACTCGATCTCTGTTTTTAAGAATAGGGCTAAAACCTACCTTTTTGATATAGCCTACAATTAGGGAGGGATCATGTGTTTTCTGAACCCTCCCTTAGTTATGCTGCTAATAGGTTTAGTCAGCCGGGGGACCTCCAGTAATGCACTGGGCCTCACTCCTTTCCTCACTCTCTATGAAATATTTTTTTTTTTGCTGGTCATTAACATCTGTTTGTTCTCTCCCATAGATTGAGTCCCCATCGTGCTGTTTGCTCTCTACATGTCTGTTCTTTTCTTCTTCTCTATCCCCTCACCCCCCAGCCAGTCGCAGCAGATGACTGCCCCTCCCTGAGCCTGGTTCTGCTGGAGGTTTCTTCCTGTTAAAAGGGAGTTTTTCCTCTCCACCGTCGCCAAGTGCTTGCTCACAGGGGATCGCCTGATTGCTGGGGTCTTTCTGCAACTGTGGGGGTCCTCCCTACAGTTGATAGTGCTATGAGATGACTGTTGTTGTGAAATGGCGCTATATAAATAAAGTTGAATTGAATTGAATTGAATATAGAGTGAGCAGAGAATACAGAACAATGTCACGGGATGCCACTACAGCACGCTCTGCTCTGGAGGTCATACATCCAGATTTCTCATCAACATACTGAACAAAAGGTTTAGATGGATCAGGAAGTGAAAGTGTTGGAGGAGCCAAAAGAGCTTTCTTCATGTTTTCAAAGGAATCATTAGCAGCAGGTGTCCACTCAAGGGGGAAGTGTGAGGGACCCTTTGATGGAATAATCTCACGCATTGGTCTCTCAATGCATGATAAATCAGGAATGAAAGAGCAGCAATAGGATGCCATGCCAAGAAAGGAGAGAAGTTCTTTCTTAGTTTTAGGCTTGTCCATATGACAGATTGCTTTTGCACACTTTGGAGAGAGAGATTTGCCCTGATTAGAGATTTGGTGGCCCAAAAATGTAGCCATTGGTTTGCAAAATTGCAATTTTGGCTTTGAAGCCTTGTAGCCTTCTGCAGCAAGGTGACACAAAAACTTCAAAGAATCTGCTTGGCCTTGTGCCTCATTTGGTGCGCACAGCAAAAGGTCGTCGACATATTGAATGAGGACAGAGCCTTCTGACAGTTGGAGAGAGCTCAGGGAGCTCTTAAGAGCTGTGTTGTAGATAGTTGGACTTTCACAGTAGCCCTGGGCCAATCTGCTGAACGTGTAAAGAGCCCCATTGAATTGGAATGTGAACAAAAACTGTGAATCTTTGTGGATGGGGACGCTGAAAAACGCGTTTGACAAATCCACCACTGTAAAGTAGGTTGAATTTGGGGGAATTTGAGTCAAAATAGTGTGGGGGTTAGGGACGACAGGGGCACGCTGGACGACGGCAGCGTTAACGGCCTGGAAGTCTTGAACAAAATGCTATTCAGCAGGTTGGCCCTCATCTCTGATCTTTTTTACGGGAAAAATTGGCATACAGACTGGAGAGTTTGGTGCGGGAACAATAATCCCCTCTTTCAAAAGTGATTCAAAAACAGGGGTGATGCCATCACGTGCCTCAGACCTGAATGGGTACTGCATGCATTTGGGTCTGAAGTCAGACTTTGGGGTAATAACCACCGGAAGGCAGTTTTTTTTATAAGCCCCACATCATACTTGTGCGCAGCCCACAGAGATGTCGGAACACGTGAGAGCATGTGGTCTTCCTGACTCTGTACAGAGGGAATGATAACAGGTTTCACCCATCTGTACTGCCTGTCATCATTCAAAGTTTGGATGAAATGCTCACAGGAAAGTGAAACTGCCGACTCTGCACGAAACATCTGCAGAGAGGGGGAAAATGAGACTGCACTGAGGCTGATATGATGAAGTGGTACAGATGAAACCCAGTCATCAGTGTGATGAGCAGCAAAGGCCCATGCTCCCATATCGCTCCACGCTGAGGAGGGGGCTTTTGTGAGTGAAACATGTGAGTGGCTGTGTGGAACTGAGAACACAGTAAACATGCGATCAGTAGGAAACTGAAATCTGCTGCCCACACAACGTGTGTGGTTTGCAATGGGGTAGATTTGACTTGTAACGATTGATTTTCATATTCTAACTAACTAACTAACTAACTAACCTGCACTTATATAGCGCTTTTCTAGTCACAAAGACCACTCAAAGCGCTTTCATTAATACTAACCCTCTATTCTAAGGGCCTATACGAAACAGATATCTAGGGACAATTTAGAACAGCCAATTAACCTAACATGCATGTTTTTGGCATGTGGGAGGAAACCGGAGAAATCCCGGAGTAAACCCACGCAACACGGGGAGAACATGCAAACTCCACACAGATCACTGTTGGTCGGGGGCTGGGATCGAACCCACGATCCCCACAATCCCCCGGCCAAGGGTAAACTGTGCTGCCGCAGTGCTAACCACTGCGCCACCGTGCAGCCCTGTGTCAGGACCCTGTGAGAGATGTAATGTACAATGTGTCCTGTGTGGTGGCATGGACACAGTGGCATGTGGCGAGACCTTCTTCCCCATTTCAACCAAATGGAAGCTCTGCTCTTCATCTGTCAGTGCCCACTCACAAATGTACAGCAGAGATGGAATTTTGGCAAAGGTTGAGCTGGGAGTTTCAATTTGGGTTCAATTTGAGTGACAAACTGCACATCAGGTCTCTGCCTAACAAGCTGAAAGGGCACTGAGGTGAAAATAGGAAGTTGTGAGTGAATGTTTTCCCATCCACTGTACATGACAATGGTTCAGTGAAAAACTCGTGTGAAACCTCCACTCGCCACCTGTGATGTGAGTGAATGAGAGGTGAGGGGAGGTTTTAACCCAGAGGCTTATGACAAAACTGAATTGGTGGCTCCAGAGTCAACCATAAAATCTATCATCTTCCCTGAAACTTTAACAGGCAGGACTGGTAGATCTCTGAAGTGAGAAGTAGAATATGATGCAAATGTCATTGCCGGCATGTTGTCAGTGTGTGTGTGGCTGCAGCATAATTTTTATTGGCAAGCACATGTACGGCGTCTGCTGGGGTGAAGGTAGAGGGAGCGCACATGTTCCAGTCTTATGTGCCTGGTGTCATTGCTGTGGCTGTTGAGGCTGGAATTGTGATGGTGGTTGCGGCGGGGGGAAAGGTTGAGATGGCTGGCCAGGGTTTTGTTGGGGCCAGGATCCATGATTGCTCCACTGAAAGTTGCCTCTTCCTCTTCCACATCCTCGTGGGCCAGATCTTGGTCTCACGGGGCAAGCTATGATCTAGTGTCCAGCTTGCTTGCAAGTAGCTGCAGGTTGACAGTTGTGGGCACTGTCGCATCCAGTGTCCATCCTGGCCACAATTACAGCATTGGTTGGGGCCAAAGGCAGTGGCTGGTTTTTGAGGTGGAGCAGGTACCCACTGCACCATAGTGAGCAGCGCCTTTTCCAGACTGTCCTCTTTAGCCTTGGTCTTCTTTTTGGAGGTGGACTCATGTTTGCGATGATGATGTTCAGCATGACGAAGCACTTCTGCACAGCTCACCTTTTCCCACCCGATGCAGGTCTGCTTGACGTCTGCTGCCAGGCTGGGCAGGAGTCCCGCCATAAACCACATGTTGAGGTGTGTGCCATAAGTACCTTTGTCCTCCATGTAGTCCTTATCCTTGGGTGGAGAAATCCCTGCGGCCCCATTAAAAACCTTGCAGAGCCTGTGGAAATAATCCCCTGGCATCTCGTCATCTTTCTGTCTGCATTCAGCCACCTTTGTGAGATTGGAAGTTTTCTGACATACTCACGGATACCCTTCTCCAAACTGTCCAAGGCATTTTTATAGTCGTCATTCTTGGAATCGTCCCAATTCTGGGCCCCAGGTCGCACGTCTTCCTTGAACACTGGCATAAGCTTGGTCATGTTCGTTGGAGTGCACTTCTGTGCCATCACCCTTCACAGTTCAAAGAAGGTGGGCCAGTATGTCACACAAAATGCTCCCAGCTGTTCACAAAAGTACATGGGATCGTTCTCCAACTGGGGCAAGGTGGCAGTGAATTTAGGTATGTCCTCTGGCGCCCATGGTCTGAATACGACTTGTGGTCCCGTTCGTCCCATGACCTCTACCACTGGCATGGTTTGGGGTGACTCTTGGTCATTTTCTTGTTTTAAGGGTGCAGATGGGTGTTGGTGTGACGTCTTTGGTTGGTCATCATGAATTGATGGCAGCCGCAGGGCGTCTACCTCTGTAAGACGTGGCTTCCTTTCTTTCCCGCCTGTTGCCCCTTCAAGAAGTGGCATGTCCTCATCAATAGGTGGTGGGAAAGGGCATGAGTCATCATCCTTATTCAGCGTAAATGGGCCGGGCAGCGCTGGATACAGTGTGGTGGTAAAAGGGTTATTAGGGTGAGGTTGGGGTGGAACGGGTCGATCACGTTCATAGGGTGGTGTACAGGGTCCCCAGCAGAATGTAGGAATTGTTTTTGTGAGGTTTGTGTGTTTGTACTTTCTCTGTCTCTTTTCTTTCACTCATTATCCTTTCTATTCTGTTCTTGTATATCCCTACATGTCTTTGCCTCCGCCAGCCACATCTCGGCCATGCCCTTTTCTAACTGTAACTGTGTCAGCTTTTCTCTGTCCTTCTTACTCTGCTTCTTCCTTGTCTGTACCTTATGAATTTCACCATTTATTTTATCCCTCAAAGTGGTGATAACCTCGACAGAAAATGACCACCCAACAGGAAATTCAGCCCCACAGATCCATTTTTCCAAAAACTCCACACTCTCAGGACCATAGTTATCAGTCACGTATTTCACCTTTGGTCCCACCACACCGGACGGATCCTGTCTGGGCTTGGACTTGCAAGACCCCATTTTCAACCAATGCAACCACCAGTCACTACAAAACGTCTTAAGTACCTGCTAGCGCATCCTTAACTCAACCGTTGGTCACCCCAGGTGACCCCAGGCACTCCCCAATGTGTCTCACTGTGCAATTCAAGACTATAGCCCCAAAACTGTCTATGACAGTTACTGTACACTGTCTTCAGTTCAGTCCTGCTATGAGATCATCCCACTGGACTCAAAAATTTTCACAGATATCGGCCTATGTTGGTGAATTACATGACTGATATTCTACCAATAATCTTACAAAAACATTAAATTTAGGATCTACTAACTGTAATCTGGAGGTTTGACACGGTTCTTCGGGATTATGTGTCACGACCCCATCAAGCGACGTGCTCACATCGCCTGGAAGGTGGAAAGAGCCGAACTCCATTTGGGGTGATCAATCCACGTCGACTGCTGAAAATTGGTGATCAATAATCCCACTTCTGACACCAGTGATGTAACCGAATTTTTATCTAAACACTTTAAAGGTCCTGGAATAAATAGTCAGACGGATCTGCAGGTTAAATAGCCTTTTATTGCTGCCAGCAATGAGAGGAGTGAGAGCAGGGAGAAAAATGTCAGCTCTGCTACCCAGAGAGAAAAGCACAGCCTTTTTATGACCTTCAGTGAAGTCTCTGGAATGTTTGATAAGACACAGGCGCAAAAGAGGAGGATGGAATTCAGAGACACTATGCGGTTTACCCCCTAATACGGTTACAAAGGCAGTGTATAAAAACAGTTCATATATGGATACAAGAACAATTCATATGTTGAAGCACTCACACACACACAATTCATATATTAGGACACACCTATAAAACATATGGTTCCTGGTTACTCAACAGATTAATGCATGAACAACAGATTAAGGCATAGACAGAAAATTTCTACCACAAGTGCACAGTCACTTTCAGATCTCTCCAGAGATGATCAATTGGATTCAAGTCTGGGCTCTGGCTGGGCCACTCAAGGACATTTACAGAGTTGTCCTGAAGCCATTCCTTTGGTATCTTGGCTGTGTGCTTAGGGTCATTGTCCTGCTGAAAGATGAACCGTCGCCCCAATCTGAGGTCAAGAGCGCTCTGGAGCAGGTTTTCATCCAGGATGTCTCTGTACATTGCTGCATTCATCTTTCCCATCCTGACTAGTCTCCCAATTCCTGCCACTGAAAAACATCCCCACAGCATGATGCTGCTACCAACATTGGCGTGGTTATGAAAGGTGCCTGGTTTCCTCCAAACATGACACCTGGCATTCACACCAAAGAGTTCAATCTTTGTCTCATCAGACCAGAGAATTTTGTTTCACATAGTCTGAGAGTCCTTCAAGTGCCTTTTGGCGAACTCCAGGCAGGCTGCCATGTGCCTTTTACTAAGAAGTGGCTTCTGTCTGGCCACTCTACCATACAGGCCTGATTGGTGGATTGTCCTTCTGGAAGGTTCTCCTCTCTCCACAGAGGAGTGCTGGAGCTCTGACAGAGCTACCATCGGGTTCTTGGTCACCTCCCTGCTAAGGCCGTTCTTCCCCGATCGCTCAGTTTAGACGACTGGCCAGCCTCTTCCATTTATGGATGATGGAGGCCACTGTGCTCATTGGGACCTTCAAAGCAGCAGAAATTTTTCTGTACCCTTCCCCAGATTTGTGCCTCGAGACAATCCTGTCTTGGAGGTCTACAGACAATTCCTTTGACTTCATGCTTGGTTTGTGCTCTGATATACACTGACAACTCTGGGACCTTATACAGACAGGTGTGTACCTTTCCAAATCATGTCCAATTAACTGAATTTACCACAGCTGGACTCCAATTAAGTTGTAGAAACATCTCAAGGACAATCAGTGGAAATTTTGAGGTTCATGGCAAAGGCTGTGAATATTTATGTACATGTGATTTTTTTTTAAAATTTTTAATAAATTTGCAAAAATCTCAGAAAAACTCTTTTTATGTTGTCATTATGGGGTATTGTGTGCACAATTTTGAGGGAAAAATGAATTTAATCCTTTTTGGAATAAGGCTGTAACATAACAAAATGTGGAAAAAATGAAGCGCTATGAATACTTTCCGGATGCACTGTAACATATATGATATGATGACTCAACACATGACAGATAAGTGGACAGAGTACTTTGTCACAGAAATGATGCCACATTCATACCAGAACAAACACATGCTCTCTGTTCATTCATTCATTCTCCTAAAAAATTAATACATTAATATCTAATCTATAGACTCCAAGGGTAACTCCTCAATTAAAATGAGAATGTGGATGGAATAAGAAAAACTATTAAATGAATTATAATTAAAAATATGATGGGTGATTAGATTATAACTGTTCAACTCTCTTCATTAAAATAATTGAAAGTCCCACTGAATGCCGTTTCCTCCTGAGTTCCGGGCTGCGTGATTTCAAAATACAAAGCTGAAATAGCGTTAAACAATGTGCTTCTGATGACAGACCTTTTTCCTGATCAAAAGTGCGTTGTCATAAAATGCACCATAATACCGATGTGCTGGCACTGTGCCACTTTCACACCTCTTTCAAATGAGCCTCCGCCTTCCCAGCACAATGCCGGTTCATTGGCTACTGGTGATTAGATTGCATGACACATAAGCGTAAAAACCAATGCGCCGATATACATTAACAAAAGTAGTGGCACAAGGTGGGGAGTGCTGCTTAAAAACGGACTGTTGATCCTTATAATCTTGCCCAAAAACTTACTGTACTTGTGTACAAGCAGCAATATCCCGCTCTCCCCAGATATCCTGCCATTGTGATATCTTGCCATTGTGTCCCTGGGCAAGACACTTTACCCCCAGTTGCTCCTGGTGGGTCTGTACAGTGCCATGTTGGGCAGCTGTGCCGCAATCAGTGTGTGAATGTGTGTCTGAATGGGTGGATAGCAGGATCTGTAAAGCGCTTTGGTCATCTAGAGATGAGAATAAAAGTGCTATATAAGTGAATGCCATTTACCATTTACCATGTCTGTCAGACTGCAGAATGACCAGAAGTTTGTATTATATGCTAACTTTACAACCAGTTAAACTGGAAAATGCAAATGATATTCAACAATTCAAACATGTAAGTCACTAAAAATATTAATTTCAGGCTATATTCAAGTCAGAGGAGATTAAGTTTAATGCTTTTAAAAACTTTTTAAGGCAAGCAGATCAAATTAAAATAAATTGGCAAAAAAACCCACAAATAGTTTTGTACAATTTTTACTGGAAAATGTATTTATTTATTTTACCAGTCCAGCTTATGCTGAAGTTATACTTTCTAATGGCCAATGCTGCCACTAGATGACTGAGTTATTAAAGTGAATACAAGCCAAGAACTCCCCCCCCCCACACACACAGATTTGATTACAACTATCTAACCCAGCCAGCATGTCCATGGGCGCCACCAAAGGTTAAACCTGGGCTGTCTTACAGCAAAGAAAATAAGTATTGAACATATCTGTCATGGGCGGCGAGAGTGCGCCCCCTCCTTCCCGTTCATCTCTCTCCAGCTCATCAGTACACCTGAGGGAGAGGACACACCTGCGCCCTATCATCAGCCAGTGTACTTAAGGAAGCATCCTTCAGTGATTCAACGCTGACTCTACTGGGTATACTGCCATAAGACATCATCATCATCATCATCATAGCAGTCTGTCCTGGGCAACAATGACTGTTTCATTTAGGTCTGATCAGATACCTCCACACAGCTCTGTCCTTAGCCTTCCGCTGCCAGGAACTCCTGTCTATGACATAGACAGCAGGTCACAATCACACCGTGTTAAGAAGTTATTAACCAGTGTGCTTTTTCCCCTTTGTTCAGGTTGCTGCCATCGTGCGGGTGTGTCGCCGGGATTGCGCCTGCTCTCCTGCCACATCACCATTGCCTACAGTAACCTCCACCTGGTCAGGCACCACCAGCTCATTCCCCACCCTGCTGGTTCGTCTATTCCACTCTGGAGTCCTGCTGGTGCTCCCTTGGAGCCGACGTAAGTGGTAATTTGGCTAGCCTATTTTCCCCTTTACTCCATTCCTCCTCTCACAGCTCTCGTCTTCTCTCCACAGGCTCCTTCCACTGGCGAGTGACTGTTTCTGTAGCTGTGCGAAGGCTTTTGCTATTTAATAAAGTGAACTCAAACGTGTGTATTTGTTTGGTTGTCTCTTTGTTGCTGCAGCTTGCACGTGGGCTGAATTATTGTATCAGCCATGACAACATCAACATTTTTCTCATTAAAAATATTTCTGGGGGAGCAATTGACATGAGATTGCTATCTATCATGGGGAAAATAAGTATTGAACATGGCAACATTTTTTCATTAAACATATTTCTGATGAAGCCATTGACCTGAGATTTTCACCAGATATCTGTAGCAACCCAAGTAATCCATACATATAAAGAAATCAAGGCAACTGTGTTCACAAAACAAGTTATATTTAATAATGTGGAATGATACAGGGAATAAGTACTGAACACACCTGAGGAAATTCATTTAATATTTAGTAAAAAAAAAAAAACCTTTGCTGGTAATAACAGCTTCCAGACGGCTCCTGTGTAAAGAAACTATGCACAGGTATTGCTCAGGAGTGATTTTAGCCCATTCTTCCACACAAACTGTCAAATCTTGAAGGTTCCGTGGGTGTCTTCTATGAACTCTGATCTTTAGTTTGTTCCATAGTTTTTCAATTGGATTCAGGTCAAGTGACTGACTGGGCCATTCTAGCAGTTTTATTTTCCTTCTCTGGAGCCAGTTGAGTTTCTTTGGATGTGTGTTTGGAATCATTGTCTTGCTGAAATGTCCACCATCGTTTCATCTTCAGCATCTTGGCAGATGGCAACAGGTTCTTATCAAGGAAGTCTCTGTACACTTGACCATTCATGGTTTATTCAATTATATGAAGCCTTCCTGTACCATGCAGAGTCACCTTAACTTGCCGTTAGGCCCTGGGGCTGAGAGGATTTGTAGCCCCCCCCCCCCCAAACACACACACACACACACACACACACACACACACACACACACACACACACACACACAAACAGAATGTCAGTTTAAAAATGTGTAATAGCTACAGTGCATCTGGAAAGTATTCACAGCACTTCACTTTTTCCACATTTTGTTGTTACAGCCTTATTCCAAAAGGGAATAAATTCATTTTTTTCCTCAAAATTCTACACACAATGCCCCATAATGACAATGTGAAAAAAGTTTTTGAGATATTTGCAAATTTATTAAAAATAAAAAACTAAGAAATCACATGTACATAAGTATTCACAGCCTTTGTTCAATACTTTGTTGATGCACCTTTGGCAGCAATTACAGCCTCAAGCCTTTTTGAATATGATGCCACAAGCTTGGCACACCAATCTTTGGGCAGTTTGGCCCATTCCTCTTTGCAGCACCTCTCAAGCTCCATCAGGTTGGATGGGAAGCGTCGGTGCACAGCCACTTTCAGATGGTCCAGAGATGGTCAATTGGATTCAAGTCTGGGATCTGGCTGGGCCACTCAAGGACATTCACAGAGTTGTCCTGAAGCCACTCCTTTGATATCTTGGCTGTGTGCTTAGAGTAGTTGTCCTGCTGAAAGATGAACCGTTGCCCCAGTCTGAGGTCGAGTGCTCTGGAGCAGATTTTCATGCAGGATGTCTCTGTACATTGCTGCATTCATCTTTCTCTCTATCCTGACTAGTATCCCAGTTCCTGCCACTGAAAAACATCCCAACAGCATGATGCTGCCACCACCATTGACGTGGTTATGAGTGGTGCCTGGTTTCCTCCAAACATGACGCCTGCCATTTACGCTAAAGAGTTCAATCTTTGTCTCATCAGACCAGAGAATTTTGTTTCTCATAGTCTGAGAGTCCTTCAAGTGCCTTTTGGCAAACTCCAGGCAGGCTGCCATGTGCCTTTTACTAAGAAGTGGCTTCTGTCTGGCCACTCGACCATAGAGGCCTGTTTGGTGGATTGTTGCAGAGACGGTTGTCCTTCTGGAAGGTTCTCTTCTCCCCACAGAGGAATGTTGGAGCTCTGAGAGTGACCATCGAGTTCTTGGTCACCTCCCTGACTAAGACCATTCTCCCCCGATCGCTCAGTTTAGACAGCTGGCCAGCACCAGGAAGAGTCCTGGTAGTTCTGAACTTCTTCCAGTTATGGATGATGGAGGCCGCTGTGCTCATTGGGACCTGGGGATTATTCTGACATGCACTGTCAACTGTGGGACCTTATATAGACAGGTGTGTGCCTTTCCAAATCATGTCCAATCAACTGAATTCACCACAGGTTGACTCCAGGAAACTGTAGAAACATCTCAAGGATGATCAGTGGAAACAAGGTGCACCTGAGCTCAATTCTGAGCTTCATGGCAAAGGCTGTGAATAGCTATGTACATGTAATTTCTTAGTTTATTTTTAATAAATTTTCAAAAATCTCAAAAACTTTTTTCATATTGTCATTATGGGGCATTGTGTGTAGACTTTTGAGGAAAAAAATGAATTTAATCCCTTTTGGAATAAGGCTGTAACATAACAAATTGTGGGGAAAAGTGAAGTGCTGTAAATACTTTCCGGATGTACTGTATGTTTTCAACCCTTTAACTGCCCAGATTAAATGGATGGGTCACGCACCCCCAGTGGCACAGCGCAGCAACTGCATGTGTCAATTTATTGACGTCCCCCGGCTAAACTGAGAATTTGTACTAATCGCTATTGATCTGACAGTTTAGAAGGTGGCAGACACGTGCTGAAGGAATCATGGCTGACATGGAATATAGCAAAGAAGGAGAAATCCTCATTATTCTTCTTCCTTGGCATGAAACGGGAAAAATAGCCATGTGTTCACCCTTTACACTGCGGACTTCTCACACAACACAACACACTGCCATTTACAGAAGTTCTCTGACGACTCTGCGATCGTCGGCCTCATTTCCAACGGAGATGAAGCTGAGTACAGAGGACTTATCCAGGACTTCGTGGACTGGTGCCATCGGAACTGCCTCCAGATCAATGCGAGGAAAACTAAGGAGCTGGTGGTGGACTGCCGCAGGCAAGGACAACCCCTCACAGCACCAGTAAACGTACAGGAAACAGACATCGAGATGGTGACATCCTACAAGTACCTGGGTGTTCATCTGAACAATAAACTAGACTGGTCACACGATACCGACGCACTCTATAAGAAGGGACAGCGCAGGCTGTTCCTACTGAGGAGACTCAGGTCTTTTGGTGTACAAGGGGTGCTCCTGAAGACATTCTAAGCCACGGTAGTGGCATCAGCCATCACTTTTGGAGTGGTCTGCTGGGGCAGTGGCATTACAGCAGCTGATAGGAAGAGACTGAACAAACTGATCAAGAAAGCTAGCTCTGTCCTGGGGCAATGCCTTGACCCAGTGGAGGAGATAGGAGAGAGAAGGATGGTGGCTAAACTGTCATCTCTGCTGGAGTACGAGTCCCACCCTACGCAGGACATACTGAACGCACTGAGGAGCTCATTTAGCAGCAGACTACATCATCCTAGGTGCCCGACCGAGAGGTTTCGCAGGTCCTTCCTACCTACGGCTGTCAGACTTTATAACCTAAGCAGGGCTGCTTGCAGAAATAGCAAAAAAAAGTATAGTATTGAATGCAAAAGACACAACAGACTTACACAAATGGTCCCCTCCAGTATACAACGAGGACAATATCAGTCGCTACGGAGGGTGACAATATGTATGGGTACATATTCATACTATGTAGGATAACTAAGTAGACGGTTATGCTGTTTATTGCATCTAGCTACAATGCTCCGCACAGTGTATATATATTTATATATTTTTGTGTACATATGTATATTCACTGCTCTTATTTTCTTATCTTCTAAATTATTGGTCTGAGTGTTGCTGTCCCTGTGCTGTTGCAATCCTGGAATTTCCTCATTGTGGGACTAATAAAGGCTTATCTTATCTTATCTTATCTTACATAAATTCGAAGTTCCCCCCCCCCCCTCACCTTGACCCACCCGCAGTCAGACACACATCCAGCAGCCCCCCGCCGGCACAGAGACCCCAGTTACAGCAGATATGGGAGGAGACTGAAGCCCAAAAAGACGTTGTGACTGAAACTCTGTCTGGGGGTGGGGTGGGGGGGGGGGTGGAAATGCATATGATGAGATTAAGATAAGATAAGATAAGATAAGCCTTTATTAGTCCCACAACGGGGAAATTCCAGGATATCAACAGCACAGGGATAGCAACACTAAAGAGCAACAATCAGAAGGCAAGAAAAAAAAAACAAGCAAGCAAGAGCGGCTAATATACATATGTACATATTACTATAAAATATATATATACACACACACACACAAACACAGTGCAGAGCATTGTAGCTGGATGGAATAAATATATGAATATGTAAACACACAGTGCGGAGCAATGTAGCTAGATGGAATAATATGTAGATATATAAACACACAGTGCGGAGCATTGTAGCTAGATGGAATAAATATATAGATATATAAACATAAACACACCCAGTGCGGAGCATTGTAGCTAGATGGAATAAGTATGTAAATATATAAACACACACAGTGCAGAGCATTGTTGCTAGATGGGATGAAACAGCACAACCGTCTACTTAGTTATCCTACATGGTATGATTATGTGCCCATACATATTCTCACTCTCCATAGCGACCGGTATTTTCCTAGTTGTATGCCGGAGGGGACCATTGTGTAAGTCTATTGCATCTTTTGCATTCAAAAAACTATTAGTTTGTTACGTCTTTTTGCTATCTCTGCGAGCAGCCTTGCTTAGGTTGTACAGTCTGACAGCCGTTGGTAGGAAGGACCTGCGAAACCTCTCGGTTGTGCACCTGGGATGATGTAGTCTGCTGCTAAATGAGCTCCTCAGTGCATTCAGTATGTCCTGCATAGGGTGGAACTCGGACTCCAGCAGAGATGACAGTTTAGCCACCGTCCTTCTCTCACCTATCTCCTCCACCGGATCAAGGCGCTGCCCCAGGACAGAGCTAGCTTTCTTGATCAGTTTGTTCAGTCTCTTCCTATCGGCTGCAGTAATGCCACTGCCCCAGCAGACCACTCCAAAAGTGATGGCTGATGCCACCACCGTGTCACAAAATGTCTTCAGCAGCACGCCTTGTACACCAAAAGACCTGAGTCTCCTCAGCAGGAACAGCCTGCGCTGTCCCTTCTTGTAGAGTGCATCAGTATTGTGTGACCAGTCTAGTTTATTGTTCAGATGAACACCCAGGTACTTATAGGCTGTCACCATGTCGATGTCTGTTCCCTGTATATTTACTGGTGCTGTGAGGGGTTGTCCTTGCCTGCGGCAGTCCACCACCAGCTCCTTAGTTTTTCTCGCGTTGATCTGGAGGCAGTTCCGATGGCACCAGTCCACGAAGTCCTGGATAAGCCCTCTGTACTCAGCTTCATCTCCATTGGAGATGAGGCCAACGATCGCAGAGTCATCAGAGAACTTCTGTAGATGGCAGTGTGTTGTGTTGTGTGAGAAGTCCGCAGTATAAAGAGTGAACAGGAAGGGAGCCAGCACCGTTCCCTGGGGGGCCCCCGTGCTACTGATGATCGTGTCGGACACACAGTCCCGGGTTCTCACAAACTGAGGCCGGTTCGTGAGGTAGTCCAGGATCCATGATGACAGGTGCTGGTCCACCCCTGCGCGCAGCAGCTTGTCCTTCAGGATCATCGGTTGGATGGTGTTGAAAGCACTGGAGAAGTCAAAGAACATGATCCTCACCATATTCTCGGGCTTCTCCAGGTGGGACAGAGAACGGTGAAGGAGGAAGATCACCGCATCCTCCACCCCAATGCCATGCTGGTAGGCGAACTGGAGTGGATCCATCGCTGGTTCCACCAGGGGGCGGAGGTGAGCAAGGAGCAGTCTCTCCAGGGTCTTCATCAAGTGGGACGTCAAGGCCACCGGTCTGTAGCTGTTCAGGTCTTTGGGGTGGAAAGTTTTTGGTACAGGTACCACACAAGATGTTTTCCACAGCTGTGGTACCCTCCCCAGTTTCAGGCTCATGTTGAAGATATACGTCACAATCCCACACAGCTGGTCTGCACAGGACTTGAGGAGCTTTGCGCTGATGCCGTCCGGTCCCGACGCCTTCCTCGCCTTGATCTTCCTCAGCTCCGTCCTCACCTGGGTCCTGGTCAGGGTCAGGATGGGGGGCTGTGTGTTGGGAGTGGGGGGGTGTTGGTGGAGTGGGGAGTGGGCAGCAGGACTTGATTTCTTTAGAGGCAGCAGTGGTTGTTGTGCAGACAGGGGGGAGGGCGGTTGGTCAAACCTATTGAAAAACAGATTCAGGTTGTTCGCCCACTCCCTGCCCCCCATGGCCTGGGGGGAGGTATTCTGGAGCCCAGAGATGGTTTTGAGGTTTCTCCAGACCCCGCTGATGTCGCTCTGTTGCAGCTTGTCCTTCATCTTCTTCCTGAAGCTGTCCTTGCCTACTCTGATCTTTCTCCTCAGCTCCCTCTGTATGGACTTCAGCATCTCCCTATTCCCCGACCTGAAGATCCTCTTCTTCTCTCTCAGAAGTGTTTTTATCTCAGGGTTGATCCAGGGTTTGTTGTTTGAGTGACGCCGTATGGTCTTGGTGGGAACGGATTTGTCCACACAGAAGCTGAGGTAGCTTGTGAAGGTGTGAATGAGGCCATCGATGTCCTCACCATGTGGATCGCAGAGCTGCTTCCAGGCGGTGGCTTCAAAACAGCCCTTTAGAGTGATATTGTGGAGGAATCAGCAGACAGTGTCTCAGTCAGGAGGCAGTGATTAACCATAAGAGAATAATAGGCAGGAACGTCATGGGGAGTTGGCAGGAAGAAGGAGCTGGGGGTTTAAGGGAGATGTATTGTGGGGTTAGATGTCATGCAGAGTGATGTGAAATGTCATGCAGATGTGAGATGATCTGATGACTTTATAAGAAGAACCTGGCTTGACTGATTCATTCCTTTTTTGTGTATGGGTGATGTGAGAGTGTTAATAAAGCTTCGTCTGTTCGTAAACTGGCCTCATCATTTCCCACACTCTCCACACTGGTGGACAGCGCAGGCTGTTCCTACTGAGGAGACTCAGGTCTTTTGGTGTACAAGGGGCGCTGCTGAAGACATTCTACGACACGGTGGTGGCATCAGCCATCACTTTTGGAGAGGTCTGCTGGCACAGTGGCATTACAGCAGCCGATAGGAAGAGACTGAACAAACTGACCAAGAAAGCTAGCTCTGTCCTGGGGCAGCGCCCTGACCCAGTGGAGGAGATAGGAGAGAGAAGGATGGTGGCTAAACTGTCATCTCTGCTGGAGTCCGAGTCCCACCCTATGCAGGACATACTGAACGCACTAAGGAGCTCATTTAGCAGCAGACTACATCATCCTAGGTGTGCAACCAAGAGGTTTTGCAGGTCCGTCCTACCTACATCTATCAGACTGTATAACCTAAGCAGGGCTGCTTGCAGAGATAGCAAAAAAATGTGACGACCTAATAGTATTGAATGCAAAAGACGCAATAGACTTACACAATGGTCCCCTCCAGTATATACAACTAGGACAATATCGGTCGCTACTGAGGGTGACAATATGTATGGGTACATATTCATACTATGTAGGATAACTAAGTAGACGGTTATGCTGTTTATTCCATCTTGCTACAATGCTCCGCACTTTGTATATATATTTATATATTTATGTGTATGTATGTATATCCACTGCTCTTATTTATATTTTCCGTATCTTCTTAACTATTGGTCTGAGTGTTGCTATCCCTGTGCTGTTGCAATCCTGGAATTTCCCCATTGTGGGACTAATAAAGGCTTATCTTATCGTATCTTATAAACGAAATTCACGTGGGATAATTATAAGTTTGTAGATGCGGTACACGGGTGTAAAATACTACGTAAACATGTTACATCGAGGTCGATGTAACAAAAAACTGAGCTCCCAGTACCAAGATGGCGGCACCCACGGGCGGCATGGATTCACCAATGCACCAAACAGAAAAAATAGCCACGTAATACAAATGAAATTGGGTTATCATAAGAGTTTGTAGATGTGGTGGTACACGGTGTAAATGGCTGAGCAAACACACAAACATCGGCTACGATGGACGAAAACGGACTGGTCACATGGGCGGGCGAACCCCCCCTCCCAGTAACAGGTAAGAGAGAAATATGTGGTTTTTTTGGACATTTTATTGATTTTCTAGTTCATATACTTTGAAGATTAGATAAAAACATACCCCTGTAGACAAATCGGCGTCAAAAAAAACTGGACCATTCTTTATGTAAATGTGTCCAAAGTCCACTTTTGACTGAGTTATGTAATTTATATAGCTGCCGTGACATTATGCAAATTAGATGCATAAATTTATTCCTATCTGAAACTTTGGATCATATTCTGTCTTTCTATTTGACAGTAAGCCATTATCTCTTGTAACTTTCAAGTTATAGCCTTGGAAATCTGAACTATTTTATTGACAAATTTTTTACCACTGTTGACCACCAGGGGGGCCTTGAGTTGCCTTGCATTGCCCCAGGCACCACATGGCACCTAGGGCAGTTAAACGGTTAATAACAGATTGCAGTTATATAGCACGTTTAATGACACCCAGAGACACTTTACAATGAGTCCATTGTTGATTCACTCCAGACAATGATAGTAGTAAACTACTTCTGTAGCCATAGCTACCCTGGGGCAGACTGATGGAGACCTGACTGCCAATCTGTGCCAACGGCCTCTCTGACCACCACTGAACATTTATTCACATTCATACATCAGTGTCATGAACCATGAACACACTGGAGATAAGGTGGGTAAAGTATCTTGCCCAAGGACACAACAGCAAGGTGGGGAGAGTGGGATTCAAACCGCCAACCCTCTGGTTATTGGGGCGACCTGCTCTACCTTCTGAGCTACTATGGCCTGATTTTTGTTTGTCTTTGAGAAATAATGCAACTTTGAGCTAGAAAACAAAACTACACTGCAAAAAGTCAAATATACGTAAGTAAAATGAAATTAAGGCCATTTATGCTTGTTTTTTTGTCTGACAAGATATTTATTCTTGCTGTGCAGTTTGTCTAAGAAAATTTTACATGCTTTCAGATAGTTTTAACTTGTTTTAAGCAATTTGAAAAATCAAATTTTCTTGCTCTGTTGGCAGATAATTTACTTAAAATAAACCTATATATATATATATATATATACACTACCGTTCAAAAGTTTGGGGTCACCCAGACAATTATTTTGTGTTTTCCATGAAAAGTCACACTTATTTACCACCATGAGTTGTAAAATGAATAGAAAATATAGTCAAGACATTGACAAGGTTAGAAATAATGATTTGTATTTGAAATAATAATTTTTTCCAGATACTCAGCCTGCTCAAAGGAAGGTCAGTTTTATAGCTTCTCTAACCAGCTAAACTGTTTTCAGCTGTGCTAACATGATTGCACAAAGGTTTTCTAATCATCCATTAGCCTTCTGATGCAATGAGCAAACACATTGTACCATTAGAACACTGGAGCGATAGTTGCTGGAAATGGGCCTCTATACACCTATGTAGATATTGCACCAAAAACCAGATATTTGCAGCTAGAATAGTCATTTACCACAATAGCAATGTATATTAGATATTAGAGTGTATTTCTGATTAGTTTAAAGTTATCTTCATTGAAAAAAACAGTGCTTTTCTTTCAAAAATAAGGAAATTTCTAAGTGACCCCAAACTTTTGAACGGTAGTGTAGTAGTAGTAGTAGATTAGTTTATTTGACAGGGACAGTGCAATAAACATAGACAATTAATCAAAGACAATCAATCTGATGTGTTGCACATAGAGTGTATAGCTATTAGCTAATTTGCAACTCTTGTCCCTGGATGGGCTTTAGAAAAAAGAATCAAGATAAAAATATACACAATAACCACATACATCAATGCAGAAAAATTATAAATACACAATTATAAATATTATAAATATTATAAATACACAAATATAACAGCCTGACTCACCTTTAACATAAATATTATAAATACACAAATATAACAGCCTGACTCACATTTAACACATATAACATAACTCACATTTGCCTATTTCAGGCCTTCCTCCCTCCGTCACTCACTATAAACAAACACATTTATTCCTTCCCTTCATTCACTCTCACTTTGCAGACAAATAATTCATACATGAGTACATTCTTGTTTATTTTTCAGCCAGTTTTTAACATTTTTAGTGAATGTTTTAAAGTCCGTTATTATTTTAATTTCATTTGGCATTGTGTTCCAGATGTGACTGCCCTTTATAGAGAAAGCTGTTTGTCCAAATGTGGTTCTGCGGTGGAATATTTTACAGTTATTGTTAACAGAACTCCTGGTGGCTCTGCTGCTGTCCTGTCTTTGGACGAAACCAGCAAGTGGCTCGGGTGCTGATTTATGGAAACATTTGAACGTTAATTTCAGAAGACAGAGGTCAATGAAGCTCTCAAAACTCAATAGGTTGTATTTTTTTAAAACATTACAGTGATGCCACCTAATGGGCTTTTTGTCCAAGATTTTTAGGGTTTGATTATATAATGAACCTATAAGTCTTATTGTGGAAGGGGCTGCTTGAGCCCAGACTGTCAAACAGTATGATATATGAGAAAAAACCATAGAATGCATATACAGTGCAGCTGCTTCGTAAGGTATGTAATATCTAATTAATTTAAAGCAGTTCAGATTTTTTTTTACTGTTTTTGAAATTTTCTTTATATGAAGATTAAATTTGAGTTGAGGATCTAGTACAATGCCAAGGTATTTGAATTCTGTAGCTAAACTGATGTCATGATCATGTATATTAACTTTAAAATGTTGCAGGTTACATTTTTTGATTGAAAAGCACATTGAGACTGTTTTCTGAAGGTTCAGCAATAGATGGTTCTTGAGGAGCCACTCTTGGACATCAACCATACTTGTAGACAGTACATCTGCAGCCTGTGCTGGAGTCTTGGCAGCTGTGTAAATAACTGCATCATCTGCATAAAGTTGGCATGTTGCAGCTGAGCAGTGTAACGGCAAGTCATTAATAAAAATGCTGAAAAGTAAAGGACCAAGAATGGACCCTTGTGGGATACCCATGCGGTTGTTTAAAAATGAGGATTTATCCTGGTGAACTTTTACACACTGTTCTCTATTCTGGAGATAAGATGCAAACCATTCTAATGTATTTGGGGAGAAGTTAAAAGATACCATTTTGGATAAAAGCAAACTGTGGTTTACAGTATCGAAAGCCTTTTTGAGATCTAGAAAAACAGCTCCTACCACATTACCCCTGTCCAAGGACTGTTTGACGTTTTCAATAAGGCAACAATTTGCTGTTTCTGTTGAGTATCCTGGTCTAAAACCAAATTGATGTGGATGAAGAAGTTGACTGTCTTGTAAGTAGTCTATCAGCTGTGTAGCTACAACTTTTTCAAGAACCTTAGATAGGACTGGTAAGATAGAGATTGGGCGGTAATTGCATATATCGTCTTTACTGCCTGATTTATGAACTGGTATGACGACAGCTTTTTTCCAGCCAGATGGAAATGTACTAGACCTAATGGAGAGATTAATGAGATGAGTCAGTGGTTTGATTAATATTTTGCTGTGCATTTTGAGAAAGGAGGTGCTCATATTGTAGATATCACTAGTTTTTGAGTTTGACAGTGTTTTAACAATACCAGCAATTAACTTCTCATTTACCTCATCGATGTGAAAAGTATCTGTTGGGAGTATGGAATTTGTGTTGTTGAGCACATTTGGCAGCACAAAAATTTTTGTTAAGTCTTCCACAGAGCCCACAAAGTGTGAATTAAATTCATTTGCCAAAGTAGCCTTGTCACTGACGGTCTTGCCATTGATTCTAAGTTCCTTTACCCCCTTCTGATCGTTTTTTTTATTAGTTAAGTTATTTAAATGCCTCCATAGGGAACTGTTGTTACCCTTTGCATGATCTATCAGTTTATTGTAATAAGATATTTTTGATTTTCGCAGCTCATGTACCACTTTATTTCTTAAACTTTTGTACACAAGGTGATCATTTTGTAGTTTGGAGGTTAGTGATGTTTTCAGTGCATAGTCTCGCCTCTTCATAAGTTTTCTTATTTCATTATTTAACCATGGTAGGCTAATCTTCTGTTGTCTACTTTTAATTTGCTTTGAAAATTTTTCTATAGACTTTGTGATTGTTGCAGTTATAAAATTACAACAATCATCTACTTCACATGTTGCCATGAGCTGCTCCCAATTTTGATTCTCTAAGTAATGTTCAAACTCCTCATTTTTTGATTTGGGGATAATAAAATTTGATTTGTCAATATCGACTCCCCCAAAATACTGTAGTCGCTTTTTAGTAAGTTTCCTGACAGCAAGAACCATGTTATGATCTGAGAGACCAGTTACAAGATTATAGGTTCTGGTTATTCGTTCTGGTTTATTAGTAAATACCATGTCAATAAGTGTTCTGGATTGTTTGGTTATCCTGGTGGGTCCTTTGATGATTTGCTGGTAATTAAATTTAGTCATGAGGCTTTTCAGTTTTTGTTTGTCTTTTTTATCAGACCAGTTGATATTAAAGTCACCATGAATTATTGTTTCTCTGTTCTTCTCAAGTTGTTTAACCAGATCACTTAATTCATTATAAAAGGAAGAGTTGTGTGACGGTGGGTTGTACACTACTGCAATGTTGAAATTCATTACCGGAGAGAGACATACATTAACAGCTAAACATTCAAGTGAAGTATTCAAATCAACCAGTTGACATTTATATTTCTCTTTGATGTAAATTAAAACACCTCCTCCCCTCCCTACCTGCCTGTCTTTTCTAAAACACTGGTAGCCCACAATATCGATCATATTAGTGTCTATGTTACTGTGTAGCCAGCTTTCTGAGAGACAAAGGTAGTCCAGATTTGAGTCCAACAGCAACACCGAAATCTCATCTCTTTTGGGGATTATGCTCCGTATGTTTAAATGACCGCCGAGGATCCCCTTTGGTTTAGCCTTGGTGTCCCAAAGAACACGTGCATGATTAACAGTTTGGAAAAATAAATGTTGTTTTTGCTTTTGTACAGCTCGGTTTTGTGCTAACCCAGTGGTCTGCTGTTTAATAGTGGCAGGTCCAGGGTTAAGGTGAATATCTCCTGCCAGAAGTAGCAGAACTAACAGAACTTTAACTGTATATCCTCTGCCATATTGTGATTTTTGCTTAACAGCCATGTTTGCCTTAATTTGGAAGTTTTTGCTCAGGGCTTTTAAAGACCACATAGAGTGTAGGGTGAGATGTCCAAGCCCAAATCCATACAGATAAAACTTTTTAACTTCACCTTTGGTTGAGTTTGTCGGAAAATCCTTCTTGTTGCAGGTCCAGACACACAAAGACAAAACGAAGAGGAAGTAGAGAAGTAGAGAAGGCTTATTAGTGGTGCCCATCAGCCCACTTTTTAATCCGGTGGCAGCCATCTTCAGTCCTTCTTGGAAAGAAGGAAAAGGAAAATCTGTGGATAGTAAAATAAATTCTGCTTATATCGCCAGAATCTGATCCGATCGTCCTCGAATCCAGCTGGGCCTCAGCTAACCAACTAGCCCCTTCCGTTGCTGGTCTCGTTGCTCATAGTCGCCGTAACTGGTCTCCCGTCCCGCTCCTCCAACCGAGTCTCGTCACACACCGCCGCTGCCACCGAGCTCCGCTGAGGTCACGGTAAATCCTCCGCTAGGCACCGCCACCTACCGTCGTCTGCCTGGGTGAAATCTCTGCTGAGCCCCTGCTGTGTATATATGTCAGAAAATTGTATATACATGTTATCATTTTATATCCATTTTATATACTCAAGTGTATATTGTATGCATATTATCATCTTTTATAAACCATAAGTTCATTACACACTGTTTCATTTTTTGGATATTGAGAAGACTTACTGAATGTCCTTCATGTGCAAAACTAAGATGTGCTTAGTTTGAGAAATAAAACTGCCTCACTAGAAAAAACTATGTATGTGATAAGGGGTCTGGAAATAAGGGAAAATTAATCTTGTTTTCCTATAAAATGCTGTGACTATGATTAACTTGGAGTCTGGACTTAGCACACCTGCAAGGTCATGGCAGGGTCATGTTGTTCTCCTTTCGGGCCGATCTTTGCATATTCCTGTTATGACTGTATATGATATTATGACATTCAGCAGATGTTCTCTAGTGATTATATGACTGACGATGTATTAAAAGTCTCTGAATTGTTAAACTCTTCAGTGCTGAAAATTCTGTTAAAGGTATGCACTCCTGCAGTAAATATATATATGAGAACTAATTTTCTGTGTCATGAATCTTAATTGAGGTAACGAACTGACATACGATCACTCTGAGTTTTCAGATTCTGACAATATACATACAGTTTATACATATGTATATGGCAATAGATGCTTCTAGTTAAAATTAGAAAAAAAAATCTGCCAACAAAGTAAGATTAAATTGCTTAACACAAGTAAAAACTATCATAAAGCAAGTAAAATCTTACAGAAAACTACTAACTAACCTGCACTTATATAGCGCTTTTCTAGTCACAAAGACCACTCAAAGCGCTTTCATTAATACTAACCCTCTATTCTAAGGGCCTATAGGAAACAAATATCTAGGGACAATTTAGAACAGCCAATTAACCTAACATGCATGTTTTTGGCATGTGGGAGGAAACCGGAGAAATCCCGGAGTAAACCCACGCAACACGGGGAGAACATGCAAACTCCACACAGATCACTGTTGGTCGGGGGCTGGGATCGAACCCACAATCCCACGATCCCCACAATCCCCCGGCCAAGGGTAAACTGTGCTGCCGCAGTGCTAACCACTGCGCCACCGTGCAGCCCCGACAAAAAGAACAAAAAGAACAACAAAAAGAACTTCTTGTCAAAATTATCTTGAGAAAAAAACAAGCATATAGCCTTTATTTAATATGTTTTATCTTACTAAGATTTCCATTTTTGCAGTGTGACAAATACTGCCTTCAGCATAAACACAGTTCTCTCTCTCTCTCTTGCTCTCTCTCTCTCGCTCTCTCTCTCTCTCTCTCTCTCTCTCTGACTACAAATAGCATGTCTTACCTTTTTAGAAGTTCTTTCTGGCCTTCTTTAATGAAAAATCCTTCATTATGCCCTTTAAGTCCAGCTCACAAATAACGCAAAGGACATCAATGTGAGGTTACATAGTCTGTTTAATAGCATGCTTGTTTTCTCTACTGGCCTGCTCTCTTTAGGTAGGATCTGGTGGTGCCTGGTCTTCTCCTCCAGGTGAGTACTTAAATGGCCCACCTGTCTCCTCGGTAATTGGCACCTCCACCTCCACTCGATGCCCCAGCTTAGAAAAATCCTTTATGCTTTGGGATTTTTCAAGCAATTCATTTTTCCTGAGCTGTTTTCCTCTCAATAATTTTATGAGCCCCACTCTCAAACTTTTTCTGGACATTTTGACCTAGCTAATTACTTCTTACCTCTCACTGGTGCTTGCGTAGTCACATGTCAAAACAATTCCTCTGATAGGCTATTGTTACATGGTACCCACTCGGGGCACTTGTCAGTTGGACCAATCAGCAGCCACACATGAATATCAAGTGATGGACATAGAATTTGACCAATGAACAACAATGTGATCTTTTTTATTGGCTCATGATAGGCTCTGGTCTTCGTAGGCCCCTGGGCATCAGCCCAGCCTAGCCCATGCATTAAGGTGGCCTTGGTACTATGTGCTGAAAAACACCCCCAAACCATGATGCTCTCACCTCCAAACTTCACTGTTGGTATGGTGTTTTGGGGCTGATGTGCAGTGCCATTTCTCCTCCAAACATGCTGTGTGTTGTGACATCCAAAAAGTTCGATTTTGGTCTCATCTGACCAGACTATATTCTTCAAGTATTTTACTGGCTTGCCCAAATGTTGTTAAGCAAACTTTAAATGAGCTTCAACATGCTTGTTCTTCAGCAATGGAGTCTTGCAAGATGAGTTGGCATAGAGCCCATGTCAGTTGAGTGCATTACTTATTGTTTTCTTTGAAACAGCAGTATCTCCCATTCTAAAAAAAAGTTGGTCTGGACCCCGCCAACTTCAACAACTATCGGCCTATCTCCAACTTCCTTTTTATTAGCAAGATCCTCGAGAGAGTAGTTGCTGCCCAGCTCCATAACCATCTGTCCATCAATGAGCTCTATGAAACATTTCAATCTGCCTACAGGGTCCACCATAGCACTGAAACTGCCCTGGTTAATATCACAAACGATCTTCTGATGGCCGTTGACTCTGGTTGGATTAGCATCCTGGATTTGCTTGACCTCACTGCAGCCTTCAATACCATTTCCCACCCCATTCTTCTCAGTCACCTTTCCACCTACCTTGGTCTCACTGGTGCTGCTCTGTCCTGGTTCCAGTCCTACCTTTCTGAGAGGAAACAGTTTGTCACCGTAAATGGATCCAGCTCTCATCCTGCCCCAGTCAGCCATGGTGTGCCGCAAGGTTCTGTCCTCTGTCCCCTCCTCTTCCCAATATACATGCTCCCTCTTGGCCAGATCATTCACCGCCGTGGTTTAAATTTTCATTGCTATGCTGATGATACCCAACTCAATCTCAGAGCTTCACCATTTACCCGGATTCCTCCACAGTTTCTTACAAACTGTTTGTATGACATCAAAACCTGGATGAACACCAACTCGCTCCAACTCAACAGCCAGAAAACTGAGCTTATTGTTGTTGCTCCAAAAACTTTCCTCCATAAGATTGGGGATCTTGTCCTCAATGCTGATGGCTTCTCCACCTCACCATCCATCGAGGTTTGCAACCTGGATGTCATTATGGACTCCACTCTGTCTTTCAACACACACATTAAATCTGTCACCAAAGCTGCCTTCTTCCACCTGAAAAATATCTCCAAACTCCGACTATCACTCGTTGATTCTGTTGCAGAAACTCTAATACATGCCTTTGTAACCTCTTTCTTGGACTACTGTAATGCCATCCTCCACGGGGTCACCAATCAACCTCTGGACAGACTACAACATGTTCAAAACTCAGCTGCCAGGGTTCTCGCTTGGACCAAACCATGGCAGCATATCCCCCCTACTCTGAAACAATTGCACTGGCTCCCTGTTAAATTCTGGATCATTTTCAAACTTCTCCTCACCTACAAGTCCCTTCATGCACTGGCTTCACAGTACCTATCTGATCTCCTCCATGTTCACCACCCCTCTTGGAACCGCTGGTCTGCTGACCTAGGTCTCCTCTCCATTCCCTGTACTTGCAGGAGAATCTTTAGGAATAGGGCCTTCAGTGTAGCAGCTCCTACCCGGTGGAAGTTGCTCCCTCTGACAGTTTGCCAGGCACCAGTCTTGGAGTCTTTTAAATCCTGGCTGAAAAGACATTTGTTCCGACAAGCTTTTCCTGGCTAACTGGTTTTATGTTTGTCTGTGTCTATTATTTGTTTGTTTTTGTTTGAAAACAACCTTGGGTTTCTTGAAGGGCGCTATATAAAATGAAATTATTATTATTACCTACTAACTCCATGCTCTCCATGAGTGGTCTTTGGCTCTTGGATAACTCTTCTAGTAATTCTACTGACTCCTCTGTCAGAAATCTTGCAAGGAGCTCCTGGTTGGGGCCGTTTTATGATAAAATGAAGTTCTTTCCACTTCGGATTGATGGCTTCAACAGTGCTCACTGGAACATTCAGCAGATTAGAAATGCACCTGTAACGAATGCCATCATTGTGTTTTGCAACAATAAGGTTGTGAAGGTCTAGAGAGAGCTCTTTGCTTCTACCCATCATGAGTTCTTTGTGGTGTGACAATCTGATAGTCACAGACCTTTTTAAAGGCTGTCAGTCAGGACTTACCCAGCTGAAATTAATTTGCACTGATGGGGGATGGGATGGCTTCCTAAATTCTGATGGATTTCAGCTGGTTTCTTGGCTTTCTATGCCTTTCTGCACCTCTTTTTCTTCATGTGTTCAATACTTATTCCCTGTATCATTCCACTTTATTAAATATAACTTGTTTTGTGAAGATAATTGCCTTGATTTCTTTGCATGTATGGATTACTTGGGTTGTTACAGATATCTGGTGAAAATCTCAGGTCAATGACTCCATCAGAAATATGTTTAATGAAAAAAATGTTGATGTTGTGGAAAGAGGAATAATCAGGCCGAGTGTTCAGAGCAGATAAAACTTTATTCTCTTCCTCTCACATCCACCAGAATCCAAAACATTAAAAACACAGGTTGCAGGCACTCTCTTTTATATTAACACTCCTCCACTACCTGAGGTGCTATATTGACATATCAACCACCCATGACAATTCCCCTTGTCCCCCAGCACCTTTGATCTGTCATGCCCTTCAGTCTGAGGGAAAACTACTGAGGGAAAACTACTGACTGGCTTCCCCCCAACCCCCCCACCCCAGACTCTCAGACTGAGCCTTAACCCTCATGTCCTTTGGGCTTCAGCCTCCGTCCATAGCTACTGTAACGGGGGATCTTTGGCTCCGAGGCGCTGCTGTGCCGGTGGGGGGTTCCTGGGGGTGCGTCTGTCTGTGGGGGGACAATGGGGGGGGGGAACCTTCAGCATGCTCGTGTGACTGATCTGACGAGTCATTCACCTGGGTTCTCAGTGGGGGTCTTCTGCACCGAGGAGCTCAGGCCAACACCACCTGTTCGTCTGCTAAAACAAAGGCAGGCTTAAGCCTGTCTATACAGATTGTCTCCCGGAGACCCCCCAAGTCTAACACAAAATGTTTGTCCCTGGGTTCCAGCACTCTGAACGGGCCATCGTAGGGCGGGTACAATGGGGTCCGGTGGGCATCATGCCTGACAAATACGAACGGCGCATCCTTCAAGGTCTTTGGCACAAAAGCGAGGGGAAAACAGTGGTGGGCCGGGCTGGGCCGGGTAGCGTCCCTGCCCCTGCGCTATGCTGTGAACGCGGGGACGGATCGGTGTTCGGCGCGGGGTTATCCGGCAAAAATTCCCCAGGGAGCCGCAGCGGCTGGGAAAAAAACAGCTCTGCTGGGGAGGCTGCCAAATCCTCCTTTGGTGCTGAACGCAACCCTAATAGAACCCACGGCAAGCGGTCTACCCAATTTGCATCCATAAGCGAAGCCCTGAGCGCTGCTTTAAGTGATCTATGGAAACGCTCGCATAACCCATTGGCCTGGGGGTTGTACGCGGTCGTGCGATGAATTGTGATGCCCAGGCTCTGGGCCATGGTGGACCAGAGGTCGGAAACAAACTGCGGGCCCCGATCGGACGTGATGTCTGAAGGGGCGCCGAAACGTGCCACTCATGTTGTCAGAAAAGCACGTGCAACTTCTGCGGATGCGGTGGAAGCTAGCGGGACAGCTTCGGGCCAGTGCGTGGTGCGGTCCACCACTGTCAGGAGGTGCGTGAACCCCTGTGATGGCGGGAGGAGGCCCACGAGGTCCACGTGAACGTGGTCGAACCGCTTAGCCAGGATATGGAACGGCTCCAAGGGGGCCTTTGTGTGCCTGTGCACTTTGGCTCGTCGGCACGCTACGCAGGCTGCCGCCCACTGTTTCACCTGTTTGCGCAGGTTCGGCCAGACAAACTTCGCTCCCACCATTTTGACTGACGCACACACTCCTTGGTGCGCCAGGGAGTGAACTGACTCAAAAACGCGGCGGCACCAAGCGCATGGGACCACCGGGTGCCGGCGGCCCATGGAGACATCACAGATTAGGGGAGGCCCCCCGTCCTGCAGTACTCTGCTCTCCAGCCTTAACCCTGTTGGTCCAGACTGGAGCGCCAAACGTCCGCATCGCCGATCTGCTCAGCGGCCATGGCCGTGTAATCTATCCCCACGTAGACTAGGGCCACTAATGCGCGCGAGAGGCAGTCTGCCACCATGCTGAGTTTACCGGCCACATGCTAAATGTCGGTCGTAAACTCCGAGATCGCGGCCAGCTGTCTCTGCTGCTGGCCCAACCATGGTTCCGAAACCTTGGCCGTCGTGTACATTAGCGGCCTGTGGTCCACAAACGCAGTGAAGGTGCGCCCTTCCCTGCCAGAACTGGAAGTGGCGTATGGCCAGGTGGAGAGCCAGCAACTCTCTGTCGAACGTGTTGTATTTACGCTCACTGTTGCGCAAAGACCTGCTAAAAAAGCGAGCGGTTGCCAAGAACCGGCGATGCGCTGCTCCACGACGTTCCCTATGGCCACGTCCGAGGCGTCGGTAGTGAGTGCTATCCGAGCCGCCCGTTCCGGGTGCGCTAGCAGTGCGGCGTTCGCCAGGGCTGTTTTAACCTCGGAAAACGCCTGCTCTCGCTCAGGAGTCCAGTCGACTCTATCCGCCGGTTTCCGTTTCTTAAGCACGGCGTACAATGGCTGCATGAGCTGGGCTGCGCGGGGGAGGAAACGATTATAAAAGTTAACCATCCCCAAAAACTCCTGCAGCGCCCTGACCGTCTGAGCCCGGGGAAAATCTGCCACTGCACGCATCTTGTCCGGCAAAGGTATCGCGCCCTCCGGTGAGATGTGGTGGCCCAAAAAATCGATTCCCGTCACCCCGAACTGGCATTTTGTCGGGTTGATTATTAACCCGTGCTCCTCCAACCTCTTGAAAACTGTCCTGAGGTGGGCTACGTGTCCATCCTCGGACGCGCTGGCCACCAGGATGTTGCCCAGGTAGACAAAGACAAACGGCAGATTGCGCAACACCGCATCCATCATGCGTTGTAATGTCTACGCCGCGCCCTTTAACCCGAAGGGCATGCATACAAACTCAAACAGACCAAATGGGGTTATTACTGCCATTTTAGGTATGTCCTCAGCGCGCACCGGGACTTGGTGGTAACCGCGGACCAGGTCTATCTAAGAAAAAATGCGCGCCCGGTGAGGTGAACGGAAAAATCCTGAATATGAGGGATGGGGTAGCGGTCGTGCGCTGTGGCGTTATTTAATATGTGGAAATCACTGCAAGGTCACCACAATCCCTCGGCCTTAGGAACCACATGTAGTGGGGATGCCCATGGGCTGTTTGAGTGTCTGATGATGTCCAACTTCTCCAAGTTGGCAAACTCCTCGCACACTATGACCAGTTTAGCTGCATCCAGGCACCGAGGTTGTGCGAAAACGGGCGGCCCCGTGATGGTAATGAAGTGCTCCACCCCGTGTTTAGTTACGGTCGCCGAAAACAACGGCACCATGAGTGCTGGGAACTGGGTGAGTAGTGTGTGGAACTTAACCCCTGGCGCTGTGACGTTGGCTAGTGTTGTGGGCTCTGCTCCTCGAGCTGTACAGGGGAGAGAATCAAAAGACATAGCATTAATCAGGCATCTGTTAGCAACATCGACTAGTAGTCCATGTGCACACAAAAAATCAGTGCCTAAAATGGGAAAGCTGCATGCCGCTATGATGTATGTCCATTGGTAAGTACGGCCGTGCAAAGATACAGTCAGTGTCCTCTCACCAAAAGTCTTAATGTCTGAGCCGTTTGTGGCCGTCAGTTCGGGGCTGCTAGCTCCCGCCAGCTGGTCGGCGTAGGACGGCAGGATGAGGATCTTTTGGGAGCCGGAGTCAATTTGTGAGTTTTTACCATAAATTTCAGACATTTTTGTGCAAATTTGGAACAACTTTTTTACTGTAAACTTACAACTTTTTCTCAAAAATTTTCAATTTATTTTCTCATGTATTTGCTAATTTTTTGTTAATTTGCAAGTTTTCAAAATTTTTCCTCAAAACCTTTTTTACTTTGTTCTTGTAAATTTGCTAAAAAAAAATTGTAAGTTGGTAACTAAGAAATTTTACAATTTTTTTTTTACAATTTTTATTCTATAAATTTAACTCTTTTTTTTTTTTTTTAACTTTTTTCTTGTAAATTTTTTTCTCATAAATTTGTGACATTTTCCTCCTAATTTTGCCTTTGGCACAAGTGTTACTGAAACCTGAGTTATGTCTGGAATTACCTACTGGACAGACGAGGCGAGGTGACTGGGAAAACAGCTTTATTGAGCTTTCACACACTGACAGCTATTGACAGCTACTGATAGGTTGGTGGCTCAGCTCCAGACAAGATAAGAGAATACTAAGTTGGCCGCACTGGCCTTATATAGGGTGAGGTGGAGACACCACCTGGAGATGCGTGTCCATCCTACACTTTTGTACCAAATAACTATACAATCCCCCCCCCCCAAGTCCAAAACCAGTCACTCAATTAAGACCCTCCCCAATTTGAGACCTGAACCACGCACTAACAAGTGAAAACTAATGTCTCTAAATGGCCTAACACATTCACACAACCAAACCTAAAATAAGGAGGACGGGTGGACTGCGGTCCTGCCCACACGACAAGGTGGATTATTCTGCCACCTGTAAAGTCCATAAATAACTAAAATTGTATGCCATGTTCCTAAACTAAGAAAGACAAAAAACCAAAATAACCCTTTATATAACATTAACATTCTATATATAACATAAATAACATTTTTTTAAAACAACAACTCCAGCACAACAGACACTGAACTTCAATATACTATTTACAACCCAAGTGTTCAAGTGAAAAGGACATAACTGGCATGGGGGCCCTGGGCACACGCTCAGCAGATGTGCCCCTGGAAACTGCTGGTCTTTGGGGTGGTGGCCGGCCCTCCTTACTCTCGGCCTCGTCCCATGTCCAGCCTCGTCTCCCGGACATGCCGAAGCCGATTTGCATGCCATACCGAGCCATCAGACAGCCTGAAGTGCACTGTGCCCAGTTTCTCCACTATGCACAGACACTCCGATGCTCCTCAGGTCATTGCCTGGCCCGTCTTCACTGCAGATGTTCCTCATCTCTGCTCCAAACCCAATTCAGGACTATCAACGGGGCCCGGCAAGGCTTGAGACATTGTTGTCGGGCACACTGAACCTCCGTGCTTCTCAGTCCTGCCCCAACCTCTTCTAATACCGTTGCAGCATTCACCATCGTAGCTGCAGACCCTCCGTCTACCTGCGGCCAGGCTCCGGAGGCATTTGGGGGCAGCCCATTGGTGTTGCTCGTTGGTGTAGGTACTGACCCTGGCAAAAATTGGTCCTGCTTCACCACCATGGTGCCCCGTAGTTCTTCAGCCTGCACCGTGTGGATGTTTGTCGGGGGCAGGCGAAGTGATTTCTTCCGTGGGCTCTCTGGATTAAATCCACGGCAGACCTTAGCAAAATGGTTCAAGCAACCACATCTGTTACAACTTGTTCCTCTCACTGGACGGTTCTTAGCCTTTTAATGGTGCATCTTAGACCCACAGCCCATACAGAGAGACTTTCCTGGGGCCACCCCGCAGCCAGCAGCATTGGCTTCCATCTGCTCTCCCAATTCATGGCATCCGCTGTGACAAGAGGCTCCAGTGGCTGCTGTGACCAGTGCCCGGCCAGCTCCAGAGCCAGCCTGTCTGCGGTTCCTATTTAGAGAGCCAGCTTTACTTTTCTGGCTAACGTGAGCTCACTTGGCGCCATAAGTAGCCTAGCTCGCAATGTGGAGCTACAGGAATGCTCTGCCAGCTGGTCACGAATCATTTCCCCCTCCAGTGTTCCAAAACGGCACTCGCTAGTAAGCTGCCTCAAATCAGTGATGAACTGCAGGACGGGTTCACCTACCCGCTGGTGCCGCTGCCGAAAGCGGATCCTCCGGACTGTCACATTATCCGGGGTGTCGAAATGGCTAGCTAGCAGCTCTGCTACCTCCTCGCAGGTGTCCGCGGCACCGAGCGTTCACAGGATACGCTGGCCTTCTATGCTCAAGTTGTGCACCAATAGCGCCCAGGCTCTCTGCTTGTCAAGCTCCCCGAGACCCAGCGCGGCAATGTAGTTCTGAAAGGCCTCGTACCACCTAAGCCAGGGCACCGGTGGCTCTCTCGGCGCCTCAAGGAAAGGGCGAATGAGGACCATGCATGCCTCTATGGTTTAATCCAATGTCACCAATGTTATGTCTGGAATTACCTGCTGGACAGATGAGGCAAGGTGACTGGGAAAACACAGCTTTATTGAGCTTTCACACACTGACAGCTATTGACAGGTTGGTGGCTAAGCTCCAGGCGAGATAAGAAAATACTAAGATGGCCGCACCAGCCTTATATAGGGTGAGGCAGAGGCGCCACCTGGAGGTGCGCATCCACCCTACACTTTCATACCAAATAACTATACAACAACCTGGTCAACCACATTAAATCTAGCAGGGCCCAGATAAGTTTAAAGCAGGTAAATGTATTCCCTGCTTATGTCATGATCAGGTGAGCGTGCACTCCCCCTCCCTTCCTGCAAGACTTTCCCCGGCTCCGCAGGCAATAACCACACCTGCATAATTAGATGCACCTGCTACCTCTTCTCAGCCAGCGCTGAAAAGGACCAGTCTGTGAACACTCCAGCGCTGGCTTGTTGGGTATACTGCCTTTAACAAGCAAGTAAGTGTATTATTCTCTCTCTGAGGAACTGTGACTAATTCTTCCTCTCTTCTCCTCCTCTTCCAGGTTGCTGCCATCTTCGTGGTGCATCTCTGGGGTTCGTTGCATGCTCACCTGCCCCATCATCCTCATCACCATTTCAGCTGCCTATTTCCACACGGTCAGACACCTCACCAGCTCTACTCCTGCCTACCAGTATCCTCTCCTGGTTCGCCGTTTCATGCTGGGTTCAACTGCCGGGCTTCCTGCTCATCCCATGTGAGTGCTGTCCTATTTTCCCTTTATTTGTCTCCCTCCTATTCTAATCCGCTCTCGTCCCTCCTTACAGGCTGGGTCCTCCTCTGGTGAGTGGCATCTTTCATTAACATTAATTTTTGGAATCAGTAAATTGTGGTTACTCAGCTTCTCTGTGTTATTCGTGTGTTTTCTCTGGTGTTGTTCTCTGCACGTGAGCTGTTTATTTTTGCCAATCATGACAGGTTACCAGTGCCACAGGTAAAGTCCATGTGGGCAAACACAGATGGGACCAACATGGAACCCACAGACAAACCCACATGGGAACCATGAGACGGACCACATGGGCATGCTGTCTGAGTAACCATCTTATTTAACCACTTTGCTTGCTTGCTCGTGTGTGAGCTTGCTTGTGTCTTGAAAGACAAAATTAAGGCTTAGTTGGGATTTTTTTGTAATAAGGCTTTAAAGTCTTTTAGGTCTTCTTTGAGGATTGAATGACACCCAGTATTTCACTTTGTTTTGTATACTGAAACTGTCTGAAAAAGGACAATCGTGGGGGGACATAGTTACAGATAAGCAGCATGCTGCTTCTGTTTCTTTTCTTTTGGTGAGTGAATGAGTCACTTTCCAGAGAACACTAAAAATTGCATCAGCAGTTCCAATGAATACATAAAGGAAGGACAGAAGACTTGTGGCATCTGTAATGACTAGATTGATTAAAAGTCTGTTTGTCTAATTGTATTTAAGTATTCATATTAGTGTGAATACATTTATGGGCTGCATGGTGGCGCAGTGGTTAGCACTGCGGCAGCACAGTTTACCCTTGGCCGGGGGATTGTGGGGATCGTGGGATCCTGGGTTCGATCCCAGCCCCCGACCAACAGTGATCTGTGTGGAGTTTGCATGTTCTCCCCGTGTATGCGTGGGTTTACTCCGGGATTTCTCCGGTTTCCTCCCACATGCCAAAAACATGCAGGTTAGGTTAATTGGAGACTCTAAAGTGGCCCTAGGTGTGAGTGTGTGTGTGAATGGTTAAGGGATAGTGCCGTATCGTGGCTGCTTCATCTATCCAGGTGGTGGATGCCCTCAATTTCCCCTCTGGGATCAATAAAGTATACTAAATCTAAAAAAAAAAAAAAAAAAAAAATTATGGTATGTAATAAGGCTGTTTAGACTGAATGATGAGAATGTGAGGCATATACTGTATATTTCTCATGCCAAATATCTGACCCCCGTTTTACATTTGAGGCCAGAGAACAGACAGTAACTGCTTATACTGCAGTGTCATGCTGAAACTTGTATTTGCTATTCCGTAGAAAAATACTTCAGGCCAAAAATCTGTCAATCTGTTAACAGCTTCTTTGCTCCTTTACTGGCTGACTGCTTCATGCATGACATCCTTGGTCAAACTAGTCATTCAGCATACGTACAGTGATGAATCTTCTCTGTTTATGCCAGCAATTTCAGCATATTGGGATGACTGAGAGCCCACCCGAAAGCTGTGGGGAAGGCAGGGCTGGTGTCCCAGCCACGCAACCCCTACTCCGGCCTGTACATGTGCTTGCCAGAGTCAGTTGTGTCTGCTGATGGGATTGGTGTGTTGTTAGAGTCTTGTATTGCCTAACATACACTGGTGGGGCGTCAGGAGGGGTTGAGATGTGCACCAAATGGATTGAGATTAGTCCGCAATCAAGCAAGTCCTTAGAGAATGACGTCTCATATTTTAGGAAGACTTGATGAAGTTTTTGGCATTTTTCACTGCTGGCTAGGACGTTGGCTTCAGCTACTACCTGTCTAATCTGTTCAGTGGTGGTCGGTCCTTTCTCTGAAGAAGCGTCACTGGGATTGGCAGTGGTAGGCTGGTCGGAAGCCACGGTGAGGACATCAATGGCCTGGATCATCATTTGGTCCTGATTTGTCAGGTCAACATGTCCCACTGATCATTTGTCAGGGGTGAACGCTGAAACCAGTGCAATAGCCTTGGAAGGCCTGGTGTACATGGCTTGGGGTTCAAACGTGTTGGCATATAGAGGGGACGGAATGCCTCCAATAACAGGAATGGTTAGTTCTGCCAGCTCTGCCTTCAATTCCATCAGCCGCATTGTTGCTGCACTGGCCTTATATAGGGCGAGGTGGAGGCGCCACCTGGACATGCGTGTCCATCCTACACTTTTGTACCAAATAACTATACAATCCCCCCCCCCCCCCCAAGTCCAAAACCAGTCACTCAATTAAGACCCTCCCCAATTTGGGACCGGAATCACGCACTAACAAGTGAAAACTAATGTCTCTAAATGGCCTAACACATTCACACAACAAAACCTAAAATAAGGAGGACGGGTGGACTGCCGTCCTGCCCACACGACAAGGTGGATTATTCTGCCACCTGCTAAAATGAATTAAAGTCCATAAATAACTAAAATTGTATGCCATGTTCCTAAACTAAGAAAGACAAAAAAACCAAAATAACCCCTTATATAACATTAACATTCTATATATAAGACAAATAACATTTTTTTAAAACAACAACTCCAGCACAACAACCACTGAACTACAATATATCATTTACAACCCAAGTGTTCAAGTGAAAAGGACATAACTGGCATGGGGGCCCTGGGCACACTCTCAGCAGATGTGCCCCTGGAAACTGCTGGTCTTTGGGGTGGTGGCTGGCCCTCTGGACGCTGAAGCCGCCTCTCCTTACTCTCGACCTCGTCCCATGTCCAGCCTCGTCTCCCGGACATGCCGAAGCCGATTTGCATGCCATACCGAGCCATCAGACAGCCTGAAGTGCACTGCGCCCAGTTTCTCAACTATGCACAGACACTCCGATGCTCCTCAGGTCATTGCCTGGCCCGTCTTCACTGCAGATGTTCCTCATCTCTGCTCCAAACCCAATTCAGGACTATCAACGGGGACCGGCAAGGCTTGAGACATTGTTGTTGGACACACTGAACCTCCGTGCTTCTCAGTCCTGCCCCAACCTCTTCTAATACCGTTGCAGCATTCACCATCGTAGCCACAGAGCCTCCGTCCCCCTGTGGCCAGGCTCCGGAGGCATTTGGGGGCAGCCCATTGGTGTTGCTCGTTGGTGTAGGTACTGACCCTGGCAAAAATTGGTCCTGCTTAACCACCATGGTGCCCCGTAGTTCTTCAGCCTGCACTGTGTGGATGTTTGTCGGGGGCGGGCGGAGTGATTTCTTCCGTGGGCTCTCTGGGTTAAATCCACGGCAGACCTTAGCAAAATGGTTCAAGCAACCACATCTGTTACAACGTGCTCCTCTTGCCAGACAGTTCTTAGCCTTTTAATGGTGCATCTTAGACCCACAGCCCATACAGATAGACTTTCCTGGGGCCGCCCCGCAGCCAGCAGCATTGGCCTCAATCTGCTCTCCCCGTCTATGGCATCCGGGAGACACCACCCTCATTGGGCTCATCTCCAACGGCGACGAGTCCGTCTACAGGAGAGAGGTGGCCCAGCTGGCGTCCTGGTGCAGCCACAACAACCTGCAGCTGAACGCTCTGAAGACAGTGGAGATGATTGTGGACTTCAGGAAAGTCACAACCCCTCTGCCCCCCCTCACCCTCACAGGCTCTCCCATCACCACTGCAGATTCCTTCCGCTTCCTGGGCACCACCATCACCCGGGACCTCAAGTGGGAGCCGACCATCAGCTCCCTCATCAAAAAGGCCCAGCAGAGGATATTCTTCCTGCGGCAGCTGAGGAAGCTCAAGCTACCCACCAAGATGTTGGTGCAGTTCTACACAGCCATCATCGAGTCCATCCTCACCACCTCCATAACCGTGTGGTACACAGGAGCCACTGCCAGGGACAGACTAAGGCTGCAGCGCGTCGAGCGCACTGCTGAGAAGGTGATCGGCTGCAAGCTCGCATCCCTCCAGGACCTGTACATCTCCAGGACCCGGAGGCGTGCTGGCCGGATCATAGCCGATCCTTCACACCCTGGTCACGTACTGTTTGCCCCCCTCCCCTCAGGCAGAAGACTTCGGTCCATTCAGACTAAAACCTCCCATCACATGAACAGCTTCTTCCCCTCTGCCATCAGACTGCTGAACACTAAGTGACTTATTGACTCTCGTGCACTATGTACAGCAGCTCAACCAGACTCATGTCAATCATCACTGTTTTCTTTTTGCATTACCGACTGCACTATGTGGTACTCCACAATATCTGCTACTCGCTAATATATTTAAAAATTGCTTTGACTAGTATTACTCATTCTTATTCTACATTTTATTGCATGTATAGTTTTTTATTTCTTTTATTTTTATCATGTTTAATGTTGCAGCATTGCATCGAGACAAATTCCTAGTTTGTGTACTACATGAACAATGGCAATAAATCTGATTCTGATTCTGATTCTGATTCTGATCCGTCGTGACAAGAGGCTCCAGCGGCTGCTGTGACCGGCGCCTGGCCAGCTCCAGAGCCAGCCTGTCTGCGGCTTCTATTTAGAGAGCCAGCTTTACTGTTCTGGCTAACGTGAGCTCACATGGCACCATAAGTAGCCTAGCTCGCAATGTGGGGCTACAGGAATGCTCTGCCAGCTGGTCACGAATCATTTCTCCCTCCAGTGTTCCAAAACGGCACTCGCTAGTAAGCTGCCTCAAATCAGTGACAAACTGCCAGACGGGTTCATCTACCCGCTGGTGCTGCTGCCGAAAGCGGATCCTCCGGACTGTTACATTATCCAGGGTGTCAAAATGGCTAGCTAGCAGCTCTGCTACCTCCTCGCAGGTGTCCACAGCACCGAGCATTCACAGAATACGCACAGGATACGCTGGCCTTCTATGCTCAAGTTGTGCACCAATAGCGCCCGGGCTCTCTGCTTGTCAAGCTCCCCGAGACCCAGCGCGGCAATGTACACTACCGTTCAAAAGTTTGGGGTCACCCAGACAATTATTTTGTGTTTTCCATGAAAAGTCACACTTATTTACCACCATGAGTTGTAAAATGAATAGAAAATATAGTCAAGACATTGACAAGGTTAGAAATAATGATTTGTATTTGAAATAATAATTTTTTCCTTCAAACTTGGCTTTCGTCAAAGAATCCTCCATTTGCAGCAATTACAGCATTGCAGACCTAACATGATTGCACAAGGGTTTTCTAATCATCCATTAGCCTTCTGACGCAATGAGCAAACACATTGTACCATTAGAACACTGGAGTGATAGTTGCTGGAAATGGGCCTCTATACACCTATCTAGATATTGCACCAAAAACCAGACATTTGCAGCTAGAATAGTCATTTACCACATTAGCAATGTATAGAGTGTATTTCTGATTAGTTTAAAGTTATCTTCATTGAAAAAAGTGCTTTTCTTTCAAAAATAAGGAAATTTCTAAGTGACCCCAAACTTTTGAACGGTAGTGTAGTTCTGAAAGGCCTCGTACCACCTAAGCCAGGGCACCGGTGGCTCTCTGGGCGCCTCCCTCTCCTCCTCAGGAAAAAGCGGAGGGTTGTAACCCAGAGAGGCCTTGAAGGGGGACATGCCAATCGCCGAGGACACGGTCGAGTTGTGGGCATACTCAATCTAGGGGAGATGGCTGCTCCAGGACGAGGGACTGGAGGCGATGACACAATGTAGGGCAGCCTCCAGCTCCTGATTGGCCCACTCGCACTGCCTGTTGCTCTGTGAGTGATGACCGGAAGACAAGCTCACCGTTGTCCCCAGCGCATTGCAGAAAGCCCTCCAAATCCGGGACACGAATTGGGGACCCTGATCGGAGACGATGTCGATGGGAATCCCATGAAGGCGCACCACGTGCTGCACCAGCAGGCCCGCGCGTGTTCCGTGCCGTAGGGAGCCCCTGTAATGGAACAAAGTGGGCGGCCTTGGAAAAACAATCCATGATGGTGAGAACAGTGGTGTAATGGTTGGAGGGGGGGAAGCCAGTCACAAAGTCCAGGGCGATGTGGGACCAAGGCCTGCTGGGAACCGGCAAAGGGTGAAGGAAACCAGCAGGCGGAAAAGAAGATGTCTTCCTGGTGGCGCACTGAGGACAGGCGTGGACATAGTCAATGACATCCCTCCGAAGCGCCGGCCACCAGAACGACCTCTGAAGAATCTCCACAGTGCGCGTCACCCCTGGATGGCACGAAAACCTGGAGGAATGGGCCCAGTGGATCACCTCGCCCCAGACCAACAAGGGGACGAACAGCTGCTCCGCGGGTCCTCCACCCGGATCAGGCTCAGCCTCCTGCGCCCTCAGGACCCTCTCCCTGATGCCCCACGAGAGGGCGCCAACAACCCAAGAGGATGGGAGAATGGTGTGCTCATGCCCCTCTGCCACATTCGAAGTGAACTGCCTGGAGAGGGCTTCCGGTTTGGCGTTCTTAGCCCCGGGGCGATAAGTAATAGTGAAATTGAAACGCCCGAAGAACAGGGACCAACGGGCCTGACGGGCATTCAGACGCTTCACAGTCCTCAGGTATTCCAAATTCTTATGTTCAGTCCATACAATGAAGGGTTGAGTGGCCCCCTCCAACCAGTGACGCCACTCCTCCAGGGCGAGCTTCACCGCCAGGAGCTCCCTGTCACCGATGTCGTAATTCCTCTCCACCAGGGACAGATGACAGGAGAAGAATGCGCAGGGATGGATCACCCCGTCCACTGGGGAGCGCTGAGAGAGAACTGCCCCCACCCCGGAATCAGAAGCGTCCACCTCGACCAGGCACTGAAGAGAGGGATCCACCTGTGTCAGGACACGAGAGGACAAGAACTCCCCCTTGAGAGCGGTGAACACCGCTGCAGCCTCCTCCGTCCACCAGAAAGCCACCTTGGGGGACGTGGGACGGGTCAAGGGGAGGGCGATCACGCTGTAATTATGGACAAACCGGCGGTAGAAATTGGCGAACCCCAGGAACTGCTGAAGTTGCTTCCTTGATGGGGGGGGGGGGAGCAATCCATCACCACCTTAACCTTGTCGGGGTCGGGAATAATCTGGTTGTGACAGATGATGAAGCCGAGAAATGAGGTCGTGTTGGCGTGGAACTCACACTTCTCGGCCTTCACGAACAACTTGTTCTCCAGGAGCCGTTGGAGGACCCGTCTCACGTGGACCCGGTGTTTGTCTAATGACTGGGAGAAGAGAAGAATCTCGTCCCGGTACACGAAGACAAATGACCCAAGGAAGTCCCGGACAATGTCATTAATGAGGCGCTGGAAGACGGCCGGAGCGTTGGCCAACCCAAATGGCATCACGAGGTACTCAAAGTGACCGCTTGGGGTCTGGAACCCCGTCTTCCACTCGTCCCCCTCCCTGATCTGCACGAGATGGTATGCATTGTGGAGGTCGAGCTTGGTGAACCAGGAGGCCCCCTGGAGGGAGTCGAACGCCGTGTCCATGAGTGGGAGGGTGTACTTGTCCTTCACGGTAATGTCATTAAGGACCCTGAAGTCAATACATGGCCGCAGGGAGCCATCCTTCTTACCAATGAAGAAGAACCCTGCCCCCACCGCCAAAGAAGAGGGCCGGATGATGTCCGAGCTGAGAGACTCCTTGATGTAGGTATCCATCGCCTCCCGCTCCGGAGCCGAAAGACTGTAGAGGCGGCTCGATGGCAGCGGGGCACCAGCCCGGAGATTGATGGCACAGTCATAAGGGTGGGTGGGGGGGGGGAAGGGACAGCGCCTGCGATTTGCTAAATACCGCCCCCAGGTCGTGGTATTCATTCGGCACCTTGGACAGGTCAGGAGGGGGGGGGGGCGCGAGGGGCCAGGGACACTGACAGAGAGCATGCTGCGGACTGCAAGCACGCACTGAGGCAGAAAGAGCTCCACAAGATGACACTCCCCGAATGCCAATCGAAGGAGGGGTTGTGGAGCCGGAGCCAGGGGTATCCCAGAATGGCCGGTGAAGTTGAAGTGGGTAACACAAACAGGCGCAGGTCCTCCTGATGGTTGCTGAAAATGATGACTGACACCGGGGCAGTTTGTTGAAAAACCGTTGCCAGAGGGGCTTTGGACAGGGCAACGAGCCTTAGGGGGGACTGAAGTGGATGGCAGGGAAGCCCCAGTCGGGTTGCCAGTTCCCCCGATATGAAGCTCTGCTCAGCCCTCGAGTCAATCAGTGCATGTGTGAGCAGTTCGGTCTGTTTGTAAATAAATCTAATTGGTAGGAGACACTTGGTGAGGGGATTAGATCGAGACGAGTCCATGAGACCCCCTACTGCGACGCACGGACCCACTCTTTTGGCGGAACGGGACAAGACTCTACCTCATGCTCATCACTACCACAATACATACACTGTAGCACCTTGGGAGAGTCAGATTTCTAGCATCTCAGACAAGGGACAGTGAATAAGCATGAGAGACAAAGGAGCAGGAGTCTCCTGGCAGACAAGAGACAGTGAATAAGCATGGAGACAAAAGAGCAGGAGTCTCCTTGTGAGAGAGCGGGAAGGAGTTAAGGATGTAGGGGATTGAATGCAGTGTGATGCAAATGTCCTGTTGTGTGTGATGTAAGCCGTGAAACTTAAGAGAAGAGTCTCTGGTAAAAAGTTCAGCCTGTTCTGTGCTCGTGAGATGTGAGTGTGAAATAAATCATTTTGAAATGAATCTGCCTGTGATTTCACACACTCCACAACACAATCCTAATTCCCTGCGGCGCTGCCTCTCGACTAACGAGAGCTTAGACCGCCCCACTACCATAGCTTCCGGCCCATCTAAGGACTCCAATGAAGACAGGGCCAAATGAGGCAACTGAGGGGAGCAATGAAAGTGGGTGCCCGAGCGTCCGGAAGCTCTCTGCTCAGCTGCCCCCTCCCTCAGCCTATTATCCAAACTAATAGCTAAGGAAATTAGCTCAGTGAGTTTCTCAGGCTTATCTAAGCGGGCCAGCTCATCCCGCAGGTTAGGGCTCAAGCGCCGAATGAATATGCTACACAGCGAGGCATCCTCCCATCCAACCTCCGCAGCCACCACCCGGAAATCGACAGCATAGTCCGCGACGGACCTGCCCACCTGTCAAAGATATAACAGCCGAGTGGTAAGCACGCTTTCATGGTCAGAATGATCGAATACCCCGTCGAAATCTGAAACAAACTGCCAGTAGGTTAAATTAGCATAGCTTGGCTTAGCCATCATGGCGTATGCCCAAGCTAGTGCCCTGCCCTCCAATAAGTTAGCCACGTAGCCTATGCGACTATGCTCAGTGGGAAAATCTCCCGGAACCCGCTGGAAGACTGTCTCGCACTAGAGTATGAACTCACGGGCCTCCCTGAGCTTATCGCTGAAGCGAGTGGGCGTGGGATCCAGTGTAAGCTGGGCCAAGGGGACCTGACTAGCCTGGCTAGGAGAGGAGCTAACGGGAGCCGGCATACTCCTGGTGACCGGAGGAAACGCCTGTTGCCCATCCAGACGATCCAACCGGTTGTTAATCTGAGCTAACTGGTTGAGGATAACCTGCTGCTGGTAAGCTATTTGATCCACCCGAGCCTCTAAGTTGTTAATCTGGTGTGCTAGCATGCTGTTCGCTGGGTCATTCTGACGGAGCCGTACTGACATATTTACCAGACCCAGGGAACACACACACAGGCTCAAGTGAATACAATTATCTTTATTTGTTCAAAGTGAGTGTGTGAGTGCGTGTATGTGTTGTGTGTTCAGAGTATGAGGTGGTAAGGGATGAGGATGACATCGTGACCGGGGGAGAGCAGAATGCCGTTCAGCCTGGCAACCCTATAATAACACAGAACACAGATGTTAGCACAGTCCACCAATAAAGGAGTGTGGTAATGACTGGGGCTTACCTTGCAGGTGGAAGTTGGATGCTCAGGTTGGCCCAGGGGCTGGAGCCAGGGAGACAGTGTTCCCGGCCCACACCAGGGAAGGGCAGGTAGCCCTGTTGGAGCAATGGAGGCTCGTACCACCACCAAGAGGAGGAGATTCCGCCACCGGGGAAATCCACCTGTGCACAGGGGAAGATGACTAAAAAGGTGAGTGGAAATCAAGCTTACTTGAAGCGAAGAGACGATTTGGGTCAGGGATGAAGAAGCCAGGAAGTTGGCCGTTGACGGGAGATGTAATTCTGTTGGCAGGACGACAGAGGGCTCTGTGCCAGATCCCAGGCAGAGCAGGCTATAAAGCCCGTGGGAGATTGGGAGCAGGTGTGCGTGCAGCTGTAGCAGGTACTGGCGCAGAGGGAGCCATGACATTCATGTTTAATTTGAGTTTTACCAACTTTTTGTTTAATCACTCTGGGATGCTTATACATTATATTTTTATTTACTTTGGAGGGAGCAGACAATGATTCTCTGATTGGGAAGACAGGGGCTAAGTTGAGGGGTGGCGGATGAAGAGGAGCTGCAGAGAGGCGTGTAAGAACTGTACATTACCAATAATAAAACAGAAGAACAACCTTTGGTCTTGTTTAAGCCCTGTAGACAAGCACAGACAGTCTGTTAAGTCTTGCATTTTTCTAGTGTTTGGCTGACATGGCCTAATTAACTACTTTCTGCATAAAAGAAAACTGTAAAATTCCATTCTTGATGTATCCACAAGTACAACAGCATAAGCCATTGATCCTTATTTGGACTCCTTCATTTTGAGCTTGCTGACTATACCATATTTATTATTTATGTGACCCCACTGAGGCAACAGCCAATCCTCAGTTGAGGGTTGGGCACCAAGGAGCCAAACAGCAATAGGAAATCTGAACTATACATCTTCTTCCCTATAGTGTTTGGAAGAAGAGGCCACATGGAGCAACCGACCCAGGTGGACTGAAAAACTCATAGTGGTCAAATTTGAAACAATGTGGCTTATTTATTAATGTGGTTTATTATCCAACACCAATGCTGTGCTCAAGAAGGGGATGAGCAGACTCTACTTCCTGAGAAAGCTGAGATCCTTCAACGTGTGCAGCAGGATGCTGGAGCTTTTCTACCACACCGTTGTCGCCAGCGCCATCTTCTTTGCTGCTGTCTGTTGGGGTAGCAGTATCAGGGCCAGAGATACCAACAGACTTGACAAGATTATCAAGAGGGCTGGCTCTGTAATTGGTCTTAGACCGGAGACCTTTGAGACAGTGATGGAATCAGAATCAGAATCAGAATCAGAATCAGAATCAGATTTATTGCCATTGTTCATGTAGTACACAAACTAGGAATTTGTCTCGGTGCCATGCTGCAACATTAAAAACATGATGAGATAAAGAGATAAACTAAAAAACTAAAAGACTAAAAACATGCAATTGGTCATTCATTGCTGTACAATAGCGTGAACCCAAGATGCCTGAACCCGCCAAGTCTGCGCCCAAGAAGGGCTCTAAGAAAGCCGTGACCAAGACCACCGGTAAAGGAGGCAAGAAGAAGAGGAAGACCAGGAGGGAGAGCTACGCCATCTATGTTTACAAGGTACTGAAGCAGGTCCACCCTGACACCGGTATCTCCTCCAAGGCCATGAGCATCATGAACTCCTTTGTCAACGACATCTTTGAGCGCATCGCCTCCGAGGCCTCTCGTCTGGCCCACTACAACAAGCACTCCACCATCACCTCCAGGGAGATCCAGACCGCAGTGCGCCTCCTGCTGCCCGGTGAGCTGGCCAAGCACGCCGTGTCTGAGGGAACCAAGGCTGTTACCAAGTAGACCAGCTCCAAGTAAACTCCTGACCACTGATATCAACCCAGGAGAGGAGAACACTAAATAAACTGTGATCCATCATGGACAATCCTGATCACCCCCTCCACCACACACTAGATAGACAGCAAAGCACTTTCTCCAGTAGACTATTACAGCTTCGTTGTCGAACTGCAAGGTACAGGAAATCTTTCCTGCCACATGCAATTTCACTGTACAATAACTCACTATGATGTTGTTTTCTGGTCATAGCTATGCTGCCACACTTCACCTTACAGACTAACTGGTACCTCACATTTTCACTCTCCTCCTGATAGTCCTTCTTTGTGCAATGGGATGATTCGTGTTTATACGGGTCATCACATATCAAGCTATGATGTATATAGGTTTTATAGTCGTGCTAGTTTTTACTTTCCATGGGTAATCCCTTTGTCCGTCATGTGTGTGTTTCTGTTGTTTGGTTGTCAACTGTCATGCTGCTGTTACTCTGTAATTTCCCAGTTTGGGATCAATAAAGTACATCTATCTATCTATCTATCTATCTATCTATCTATCTATCTATCTTATTTTTCAACAGTCTCCCCTTCGTTCCACACACTTCTTCCATCAGTGTTGCGGTGCTTGGATCCCTGCAGCTGAAAAATAAACCACATTTGGTCAAATTTGACCACTATGAACTTTTCAGCCTATGAACTTTTCACCCCCCCCCCCCCAGTACATGCAACATAGGTGAATCAGCCAAAATAAATTATGATCACAGTTCAGATTTAGGCAAGACTTCTGAAAATGCACTGCAATGTGTTACCACAAGGAATAGCATCTATCTTACAATCATCTGACATTAATTTGCAAAATAATCAAAAGGTGTTTTCATGTTGATTCCATGCTGAACAATTTTCACAGCGTCCTTTACCTGTGTCCTTGTCAGCCTCGTATAGCGTTGAGGCCTGAAGGCTCAAGCTACTTTTCAAGCTGTAGCAGTAGACAAACACCTGCAGAGGTATGTGAAAGCATACCTTGTGATTAGAGGAAGGAGTACAGGCGTGGTTGGAGGTGAGGGGCTGGACATCTAGGAGTGGGGTGGAGAAAGGAACAGTGACACTGGTCTGTCAGAAAGCATCGCAGACAGGTTGCTCCTCTGCTCTCTGTACTCAAGTGACAACTTGACGTATGCTGCTTTGCTGTGCTCATGGCTCAGTTCTCCCTGGTGCAAGTGGACCTCCTGATTCTGTTGGCACTGGTGAGTATCCACAGTGAAGCTACCATCAAGATGGCAGGCCATGATTTTAAGTTTTTAATTTTCAATTCCAATAAATGGACTTAATTCAAGTTAATCATTAAATTAATAATGCCAAACATTAGGATGAGTTTAATTATTTTACAGGGCTCAGTCTAAATGTGAAATCTATATTTATTTTACTAAATAAGTTGGTGGAGAGTCCGTGTTGGTGTTACCACCATTATTGTTTCTCTTCTGTAAATACAAAGAAGTCATAGACAAAATAAAAGTTGTTTGACATGTAAAGTAATACAGTATGTACAGTATTCATAAAGGTATCTAATACCATTCTGATCTGATGGGCACTCTTTGTTAATCAGCAGTTTTCAGCTACAGAGAATTGGATGCAAGTCTGATACCCAAATGTGTCCATATCCCCAGTACATATAAAGGGGTATTAAGGCCGCATTTAACCGGAGTGGTGGCTCAGTTGGTAGAGCATCCGCCCCACACCCGGGAGGCAGGGGTTCAAATCCCGGCCGGGTCATACCAAAGACCATATAAAAATGGTACTTTCTGCCTTCTAGCGTGGTGCTCAGCATAATGGAACGGGGAAAGTAAAGTTACGCACAGAGCTACCAGAGGACTGACCCCCCCACTGTAGCTTTCACTACTTACAGTAGCTGTGTGGCCTAGGGTCAGAGGAACGGAGATAGGCACCGCCCCATACACCAAATGGTGTTCCACATGCTGTGGAAGGGAATTAACTAACTAAGGCCTCATTTAAGATTAAAAGAAAGAAGGATTTGTTTAATGTTTTGCATTTTGAGAATAAAGTCAAAACTTTGAGGAAAAAAGTCAAAATAGTATTTCAAGAAAGAAAGGTCAAAATATGGAGGGTTTCAGGCTCCCCTCTTTAGTCCAGGGCTGCTGGATCCTCTACAAAATACTGTGGTCTGACATGAGATTGTATAATCAAACTTCAGAATCTACAGAGAAGGATTAGGACACTTAAAAAAATACAAGGACTTCCTTTTTTTTTAAACAAAGCTTTTGCATTTTGTGAATAAAGTAAAAAAAAAATCTCAGTAAAAGTTTTGAATTTTCTCAAAAAAATAATACAACTTTGGGACTTCCGGTCTGGACGCCATGGCGACTGCAGCTTAACACTGAAGTTCTCAGACCCAATCTAGGATAACACCTTGAAAATCAAACTTAACGGATTTTTGGAGGAGTGAAAATCAAAAGACAAAATCATCATGTCTAAAGGAAAACAGAAGAAACTGAAATTCTCCAGGCCAGGACACGTATCGGCCGGAGAATCCGAACTGGAAGATCTCCGTTCAGAAGACGAGGAACTGGTGATAGCTAACAAAAGGGTTAGCCTGAAATCACTATTTGAGGAGCTACGACGATTTCGCCGAGATGTTACGGCCGAATTTCGGGAATTCAGAGAAGAATTGAAAAGGACAAACAGCAGAGTGGACCAGGCCGAGAACCGAATCTTGGAAACAGAGGATCGAATAAAAGTGCCCGAAGATTCTGTGCTAGACCTACGCAAAAGACAAGCAGCTATAGAGGCTAAGCTAACCGACCAAGAAGGAAAACAAAGAAGAGACAACATAAGAATTCATGGTCTGATAGAAGGAACCGAAAATGGTTTTAACTCAATGGCAGAATGCGTGGAATCCTTACTAAGAGAGAAATTGGATATTCCACAAACCACCGACTTGAAGATAGAAAAGGCACATCGTTCATTAGCCGCTAGGCCGGCGGCGGAAGCGCCCCCACGTTCGGTGTTGGTAAGATTTTCCAATTTCAAAATAAAACAAGAGGTTGTAAGACTGGCCTGGCAGAAAAAAGGATTTATGCACCAGGAGAGAAAAGTCTACGTGGAACACGATTACGCCCCGGAGGTCCTTAAAAAGCGCAGGGAATACAATGACGCGAAAAAGGTGTTAAAAGAGAAGAAACTGCGTTTTCAGACACCATTTCCTGCGAAGTTAAGGGTCTTCTACGGCGATGAAACGTGTCTCTATAATTCGGCGGAAGAAGCAACAGCTGACATGGCGAAAAGAGGCCTCCCGGTAACGGTATTTAAACCCCCAGCAGACCCGAGTGAGAAGATCAAAGCGCAAACATGGACAACACAAAGACCTTCAAAATCCACGGACCAGCAGCGGGAAACCCAGCACCAGAGCGTCGCGGATAAACTATCCGTTTTCAGGTTGGAATAGCGACCTTTTTTTTTTTTTTTCTCTTGAATCAATCCGCACATCCAACCCCCCTCATACAAGGTAACAAACATTAAAGGAGATGCATATTCAGCATGTGGTAAAACATTTCATGGAACAATCATATTATTTGAAACAAATAAGTCTTTGTAATAAAAAAAAAAAACTTGTTAAAATAGAAATGTGACAATAATCCACATGTTCTCCTCATACTAACAAATACTGTTTTTGCGTGAATGTTTGATGTGATGGGGGTGGGAGGGTGCACACAATTTCACAGGGTTTAGGCATAAAAGGAAAAAAAAATAAAAAAAATCATTACAAGTTTGGATTGGGTTCTGAAACTCACGTTAAAAGCATGGGACTACTTTCAGTGGTAAGAGAGGGCCCTCAACACGTAACAGAGTTTGAGGAATTTCCCTCAGAGCCTTCACTCCATCAAGGCTCTTACAGGGTCTTTAAAAAGACCTCAGCTCAGGAAGTTCTTATGACAGCTTTTTGTTTTAAAGTTTTTTACACTATGTTCTGAATGTTTTTCTTGTTTTTAATGTTCTTTCAGTTTCTGAGTAGCATAAAAGAGGGCCACCACACAGTTATACTAAACAAAACAACACAATGGAGAAACAGGGTGTAACCAAAATAATTTCATATAATGTAAAAGGAATCCTGAATCCAGTTAAAAGATCCAAGATTCTAGGCAAAATGAAAAAAGACAAAGCAGGAATAATACTTTTACAAGAAACCCACCTAACAGACGTCGAACACAATAAACTCAGTAGACAAGGGTTTAAAATGATCTCTTCATCTTCATATAAATCAGGGAGGAGGAGGGGAGTAGCGACATTGATATCAACCAAAATTACATTTGAAAAAAAATCAGAACACAAAGATAAAGAAGGGAGATACAGTTTGGTAACTGGGCGGCTAGAGGGAGAAGATATCACCCTGCTGAATGTGTATGCTCCCCCAGGGGCTAACTGGAAATTTTATAAAAATGTATTCGACCTAATGATAACTAAAGCTCAAGGTTTAGTGATATGTGGTGGGGACTTCAATCTTAGACTGAATCCATACTGGGATGCTTCTGGTAATTCCCCACATCAAAATAACACCCAAAACAGGAAGACTCGGATGCTACTAAAAGAATTGGGAATCTGTGACGTGTGGAGGGAACTCAACCCCAGTGTAAAAGACTATACATTTTACTCAACTCCACATTCATCTTACTCAAGGATTGACTGTTTTTTTATGTTTAATAGAGACATTGGAAGAGTAAAAACATGTAAAATAGGACTGATGGATCTCTCCGACCACAGTCCGATCTACATGGACTTAAATATCCAAAAATACACAAATAATACATTTTCTTGGAGGTTAAATTCAAATGTCCTGAAAGGACCATTGAAAGATGAATTGGAATCAGATATTCTCAGATATTTGGAAGATAACGATAATGGAGAAGTATCCCCTTTAATACTGTGGGATGCATGTAAAGCTGTAATAAGAGGAAAGATTATTGCAAAACTGGCAACCCAAAAGAAACTAAGACAAGAAAAACTATCCACATTAGAGTCAGAACTTAGGAACCTAGAAAAAGAACACAAAGGCAACACTCATTCTACTGACTCGCTCAAGATTAAGGAAATTAAAAACCAAATAAATGAGATCTATACAATAGAAATCCAGAAGAAACTTACATTTCTGAAACAAAAATACTATGAAGCAGGCAGTAAATCGGCAAAATTGCTAGCCTATAAATTGAGGAAACATCAAACAGAAAGAGCAATCTACAAAATCAGAGACCCAGTATCAAAGGAAATAAAATTCAGAATTCAGGATATTCTTAAAAACTTCGAGAATTACTATAAGAACTTATACTCCCACAAAAAACATAAAAACGCATCCGAGGCATTCCTAAACACATTAAACCTTCCCCAACTTACGGAGTCACAAAATAAAACACTACTGTCAGAAATACATCCTAAAGAATTGGAAAAAGCAATTATGAAACTTAAAGCTAACAAATCCCCAGGAGCTGATGGCTATACAGCAGAGTGGTACAAAACCTTTAAACAGCAACTATCTCCTCTCCTCCTGAAAACATTTAATTATGTCCTCCACACAGGGGAAATCCCCCCCTCCTGGAGAGAAAGGGTCATTGCAGTTATACCTAAACCTGAAAAGGATAAACTAGAGTGCTCCAACTACAGACCAATCAGTGTACTAAATCAGGACTATAAGCTTTTTACCATTATCCTTGCCAAAAGGTTAGAAAATATACTGACAGACCTAATTCATTTAGACCAAACAGGTTTTATAAGACAAAGACAGACACAAGACAACATTCGACGCACTTTACACATAATTCATCATATAAAAAAATATAACTTAAATGCAGTCATATTGGGATTAGATGCTGAAAAAGCATTCGATTCGGTTGACTGGTCTTTTCTATATAGAATCTTATCCAGTTTCAATTTTCATAACAACTTCATTAGAACTATACAGGCATTATATAAAAAACCAACAGCTAAAGTAAGGATTAACGGTAATTTATCATCATCTTTTGAACTGGAAAGAGGATGTCGTCAGGGCTGCCCCCTGTCTCCACTGCTCTTTGCAATCTTCATAGAACCTCTGAGCCAATGGATAAGACAAAACCAAAAAATTCAAGGTATTACACTTGGTCAGAAGGAACATAAAATAGCACTCTTTGCTGATGACATTTTAATATACCTAGGGCAGCCGGACACTTCTTTACCAGAACTAACCTCAGTTTTTTCAGAGTATGGAGATTTATCGGGATACAAATTAAATATGCATAAAACCCAAGTTTTAACATTCAACTATGACCCAAATCATTATTCACTAAGCAAACTCAAAACTAACTGGGAGTCGGAATCTATGAAATATCTGGGGGTCAATATCCCGAAACAACTCAACAAAATTATATCACTAAACTATGATCCACTGGTGACAAAAATAAAATCTGACCTAGCAAGATGGAATATGATACCATTCTTGGGTACTGCACAAAGAATTGAAGCAGTCAAAATGAATATACTTCCACGTCTTCTATACCTTTTCCAAACAATACCGGTAGAACCTCCCAAAAAAACATGGCAGGAGCTGGACAGAAGGATCTCAAGATTCATATGGCAGGGCAAGAGACCTAGAATCAGATATAGAACCCTACAGCTAAACAAAGACAAAGGTGGGCTCGCGCTGCCAAATATCAGGGACTACTTTAAAGCCGCACAAATTAAAACTTTAGTAGAGATATGTAACCCAGTCTACACTGCACAATGGAAGGAGATCGAATGCCAAATAACAAGTGACATCCCCCTACAGGCGATAATAGGGAACAATGTCTTACCTAAGCTTTTGAATAACACTAACCCGTGGATAGAGACCCCGCTAAAAATTTGGTTTAAGATAGTCAGAGAGAATCAAACTAAAGAGCCCTATCGACTTCTGCAATGGATCGCCTATGATCAGGACTTTACTCCTAATAAAACAGACACCAGATTTAAAAAGTGGAAGGAGAAAGGGCTGATAAAATATTACGATTTTTTTAAAGGGCAAATCTTAAGAAGTTTTGAAGATTTGAAAAAACAAGGCCTAATAAATCAAGACCTTTACAGGTTCTTCCAGCTTAGACACCACATAAACAATATACTTAAAAAGGAGGTTTTGGAAAGGGCCCAGTCAGGTGTTCTGAAGGTCTTCTTAATGGCATATAAAGGGATCCCAGGGATCAGATACATTTCTAAAATATACCAAGGTCTTCAAGACTTAAAAGGAGACAACACATCTTATATAAAAGAGAGATGGGAAAAAGAGGGGAATTTCACTTTACAACTGGAAATATGGGAAAAGCTAAATAAACAGCAATGGAAAAGTACCTCATCCCTGCAGTGGAGAGAATTTGGATGGAAAAACTTGGCAAGATTTTTCAGAACACCTGCACAAAACAAATTTACCCATAAGGGATTGAACTGTTGGCGCTTGTGTGGTGAAAAGACTGCAAATCATTTTCATGTGTTTTGGTCATGCCCAGTTATCCACCAATATTGGACCAAGGTACAGACAATACTGGGGAAAATATTCAAAATTACAGTTCCCTTTTCTTTTGTAACTTTGTATTTGGGTTTACTACCGGACTCACTGGAAAGACGAGGAGAAAAATACTTATTCAATGTTTTAATATTGGCAAGCAAAAAAGCTCTAACTAAAAAATGGATGTTGAAGGACTGTCCTACACCTGAAGATTGGACTAACGTGATCCAAGACATTTACTCGATGGAAAAGTTGACATTCGCACTGAGACAGGACATGGATGTGTTCATGAACTTTTGGCAACCCTGGACCGCATATGTGTCTTCCATTAGATCTAATCTTTGACAAATACCATTTCAATAATGGTTCCGCTCTTTGTTCCAACACTACTCAGATGCTCTTTTATCTTTATTTACTTACTTTTTCTTTTTGTTTGTTTTTTACTGGTTTGTTTGTTTTTTTTTGTTATTTGTTTCTTGTTTTTTTTTCTCTTTAATTTCACTTTTTCTTTCACTTTAAAAAAAAAAAAAGGGGTGTTGTAAGAATTAATCTTCCAATGTTGTCAGATATCAGAAAATAAGGGAACATGTGATGAAAATGTAAACACTGCATTGCTGTAACGACCTGTATACCCTTTACAAAAACTTAAATAAAAAAAAAAATAAAAAAAAATAATACAACTTTTTTCTTAAAATAATTTTTAACTTTTTTCTCAAATTTTGACTTTTTTTATTGAAATACACTATTTCAACTATTTTCTTAAAATTTAGATTTTATTCTCAAAGTGCAAAACTTTTTTTTTTATTTTAAAGTGACCCTATTTTCCTTCATAAGTACACAATGATACTTCATGCTGAATAACATTAGAGAAGTACAAAAAATATTTAAAATGCTAAATGGGAATAAGTTACTGACTTTCATGCAGTAAAATTTGAAAATTGTGATGTTTTTGACATTACTGTACATTTTACATTGAGCTACAGTCACAAAGATTCTTAAGAACGATGGGTTCGTAAAAATCTCCCACTTCCTATGAATTCTGGAGTTTGCAGACATTTGTTGAGGGGGGCATAGTTTCTTACAGCTGCTGTTCAATTCACAAGAGCAATTTGATGCAGTCTTGAGAAATGAGGTGCTTTTCTGTCGTATGATGGCCCTACAGTTCTTATGTTCTTTGTAAAGATGCCTTGGGATCTTCCTATTGCATACTTACTGCCATCTCACAAAACATTTTGTGCAACTCACGGCACTCTCAAGTCATTGGTAGGAAGATCTTTCAGCTTTTGCCACATTTTGTTGCACGAATGATGTACTTCTGCCTTATGAGCGCCTTACTATTGCCTTATGCACACTATACAAATCTCCGTATGAACAGGAATTCATACGGTGTTTCCTACAACCGCTGTAAGGGGCCCTCAAGAAAAACTTAAGGTGTTCTCAAGAACAGCTTAAGGTGTTCTTGAGGCATCTTACAGCCAACATCTTGCATAGTTCTTATGTTGTTCCTATGGCATTTGTACAGCCGCTGTACGATGAGGGTTTTTTGTGGGGCGTTCATAGAAATCTTGGACAGGACCATTGACCTGGTCACAAACTTACAAACGGTCTACAAATGCTGGATTCTCCTTAAGAAGGCTGTACGAAGTGGTCCAAAAATTGTTCATACAGTGTTGGCAGCTGTTCATTAGGGTATTCAGTAGGAGTGTAACGGTACATGTATTCAGATTTGGATTTTTCGGTATGGCACCTTTGGTTTGGTACAGAGGCGTACCCAGGTTCCACACGGACCATGTTGAGTGACGGACAGGAAGTGTAACTGCCTCGCGCTATTAGCCGTACACATGTAAACAAACAGTGCAGCCCAGCCTCTGACTAGTGAACATCATGGCTGGCTGTATGCAGAAGCCAGAGCTTGAAGACCCTCTTCACAAGTCTCCTGTCTGGGAACACTTCAGCTTTCCAGTGAAATATGTGAATGGACAAGGCTAGTGAATAAGACGAAAACATCATCGGATATGCTTTAGCTAGTACATTGAACTTGTCAACTCATTTAAAACAGCACTGTGCAAACGTGAATATCAGTGCAGCATGAAAAAACCCCAAAAAACTAGCACGGTACAAGCACAGATTCCAGCCACATTCACACAGCCTCTCAAGGGCTTTTCAGATCAAGCCAAAGCAATAACAAATGCCATTGGTGTTTTTATTGCAGCGGATCTAAGGCCATATTCAGTTGTTGAGAACACCAGGTTTAAACACATGCTGAAGGTAACTGAACCCCGGTATGAAGTTCCTTGTTGTGCTCTCGTCATCCAGAAAATAATACCATCCTTTTAAGAAAAAGCTATATCTGTTATTGCTGCACTTTAGGCCATTGTTTTTCAGGGGTGCCCTGGTATGTTCAGATTTTTGTGGGACATTATTTGATTCAACTTCTTAATTGTAGAAAAAAATTGCAAATAGTTTACTGTTGTTGTGCATGGGTTCCTTCAGAACCTATATACAACAGTGACAAATTATTTGTAATTTTTCTGACGAAGTCAGGTGACAAAAGATGATGTCATCTTTCGTCATCTGATTTCATCGTTAGAACTTTCCTCACCACCCAGACAGCAGGAAAAACCTCCCTTATTTTGAAATCCAAATGTTGGCAGGTTTAGTTTGCCTGAAGGCTGGAGGATGTTGATGGATTTAAGTCACTGACTTCATGAAAGATGACTTCGTCATCCTTCTGTCTCATCAGGGAAAGATGAGACAGAAGAGAGTAGCCAAGAAAAGGGACATGTTCAGACAGAGGGTGCAGAGGGTGCAGAGAGGAAGGTCTTGTCCAGAAACAGCTGGAGAGACAGCTGGAGAAGGCAGTGGCCGGATGGCATCTCCACCAGGATCCTGAAGACCTGTGCCAACCAGCTAGCTCCAGTACTGAAACACCTGTACAACCTGAGTCTGGAGAGAGTATTGGTGTTGTGGAAGATATCCTGCCTGGTTCCTGTCCCCAAGAAGTCATCTCCATTGGACCTGAATGACTATCGGCCAGTTGCCCTCACATCTCATGTGATGAAGGTCCTGGAGAGACTGGTCTTTGCCCACCTGAGGCCGCAGGTGAAGACGTGGCTGGACCCTCTGCAGTTTGCATATCAGCCCCATTTAGGAGTAGAAGACGCTGTCATCTATCTGCTGCAATGAGCCCATATGCACCTGGATGGTGGAGGAGACACTGTGAGAATCACATTTTTTGATTTCTCCAGTGCCTTTAATGCCATTCAGCTACTGCTGCTGGGTGAGAAGCTGCGGGTGATGGGGGTCGACAGCTCTGTGAGCTCCTGGATTACTGATTACCTGACAGGCAGGCCACAGTTTGTCCGGCTGGGCAGTGTCTTGTCTGACATGGTGGTTAGTGATACGGGAGCTCCACAGGGGACTGTGCTCTCTCCTTTTCTCTTCACCTTATACACCACTGACTTTCAGTACAGCACTGAGTCATGCCACCTGCAAAAATTCTCTGACGACTCAGCTGTTGTTGGGTATATAAGAGGGGGAGAGGAGGGGAGTACAGGGCACTGGTAGACAGATTTGTGGAGTGGAAAGAGCAGAATCACCTGAGGCTGAATGTCAGCAAGACCAGAGAGATGGTGATTGACTTCAGGAAGAAGAGGACGCCTTCTCAGCCATTGCAGATTGGTGGTGGTGGGGGGTATGGGGGGGGGGGGTTGAGGACTACAAATATCTGGGTGTCAGGTTCAGCAACGGGCTGGACTGGAGATCCAACACCAATGCTGTGCACAAGAAGGGGATGAGCAGACTCTACGTCCTGAGGAAGCTGAGATCCTTCAGCGTGTGCAGCAGGATGCTGGAGCTTTTCTATCAGACCATTGTCGCCTGTGCCATCTTCTTTACTGCTCTCTGTTGGGGTGGCAGTATCAGAGCCAGCGACACCAACAGACTTGACAAGATTATCAAGAGGGCTGGCTCTGTAATTGGTCTCAGGCCGGAGACCTTTGAGACAGTGGTGGAGAAGAAGACACTAAATAAACTGCGATCCATCATGGATAATCCTGATCACCCCTCCACCACTTACTGGACAGACAGTGGAGCACTTTCTCCAGGAGACTGCTACAGCTTCGCTGTCAAATGGTTAGATACAGGAAATCTTTCCTGTCGCATGCCATTTCACTGTACGATAACTCACTCTGATGTTGTGTTCTAGTCATAACTATGATGCCATACTGCACCTTACAGTCTAATTGGTACCACACATCTCACTTTGCTCCTGATAGTCCTGCATTGTACAGCAGGTATGATTCATGTGTTTATTCAGGTCACCATCTATTCAGCTATGATGTAGATAGGTTTTTTTTTATATAGTAGTGTTAGTTTTACTTTCCATGGGTAATCCCTTTGTCTGTCATGGGTGTGTTTCTGTCATTTGGCTATCTACTGTCATGCTGCTGTTACACTGCAATTTCCAAACAGGATCAATAAAGTCAGTCTATCTATCTATCTATCTATCTATCTATCTATCTATCTATCTATCTATCTATCTATCAGCAGGTTAAAACCACGATAAATGCCTCCATTGCTTACATACCTCTTCTGCTTTTATCCTCATTAAAATACTTAAATAAGCTTGTGCTCTACTCTGACGTGGAGTCAGGTTTGCCTCACGGCAGTGACGCTAGATAGGTCTGCCTGCTGACTGGAACGGTCACATGGGTCGCGCGTTCCAGATCTCCAATGAATGGGTGACTGTCACATGCGTTGTTTGCTTGCACGCTTGCGGAGTGTCATTCCTTCATTTATTTTCTTAGCGTGGTGGCTCAGTTTTAGGCGTGGCAGGCTGCCACACAGAAATGTTACCAGTGGAAGTCCTGGTATTTGTGACCGTAGCTTTATATACACTGGCAAGAAAAAGTTTGGAAACACTTTAATTTCTCTACTATTTCTCACAAAGACTATTCTTTCTTCTCAGTACAATTACAATATAGACTGACAAGTTTCTACTGAAAGTTTACATTTGGCCATTTTTAATTTAACACTGAGAACTTGAGAGGATGCTTACTTGAAAGCAAAGGAAAAGAAAATTCAATAGTTACTCTATGTTACAGAAGCTGAACCAGCTCTGGGAGCTATTTATTAGCAGTTTCAAAACCAGCTGTGACAAACAATCACTTCACTGTTAACACACTTGAGTACAACTAAACTAATTTAAGTCCACAAATGAAATATGGATGAAAAAGGACAGTGTATTTGTTGGGATGTAGGTTACTGTTGAAGTTTTGATCAGTGGCTTGCTGAAAATTTGTTATAGATTAATGGATAAACATATTTTTTGAGTTTTAATATTAATTATCTTATGTTTGGGTACATATATTTATTTGGCTTTACCTAAATACAAAAATGTGTTTGAGTTTCATAAACTTTTATTGCCAAGGATGACCACATAAACTATTATTTCTCCTTTGTTTAGTCCTGAAGAAGAAAAGAATTGATATACTGCATATTATTTACAATTACACTGACCTAAACACCTAAATTTTTTTTACTTTTTTCAACAAAGGAAGCACCAATACCAGTAGTGTGTAGTTACTGGGCTTTATTTCTAGTAGTCAGAAATGCAAATTAGTGTTGATACTCTGTACTGATACCATAATGACGCACATACCCATAGGAGTTATGTCTAATAAGTTTCACCTCCCCTTGACTGGTGACTCAACCAGTGGTATAAATGTCATCTATGACCATGAAAATAATCATGTTTATGGAGAACAGAATATAATTAAATTGGACTAATAAAGGCTTATATTATCATATCTTAATTAATATTTTAGTTACACTGTGTTTCCTTAGTCAAAGGTACTGTTTTGATTGGTCTGTGTATGTCAAGTTTGCATAACTTGAAAACAACACTTGCGCTTCTTCCTGACAATGAAAGTCAACTGACTTTCTGCATGATATCTTTTTGAATGTCAGCCAGACCAAATGGAAAAACATGAACCAGAATGATAGCTAAGAGCTTCAGCAAAATCACAGTTGTGTCCTCAACAGGAAAGAATTATTCTTTAATTTGAACTGGCAATTATTTTTGAAAATGATGCACACAACTGGGCCAGAAACAAGAATATTGCAGAAAACAGTCAAGTCATTCAACTCATGTATTTGCACTACTCAGTCAGTATGAAAATCTTGGTTGTGGCATAGTGGTTGTTAAATAATATCTGGAACAATTTCAGACCAGTGCTAGTGTGACTGTACATTTAATAAGCATTATTGGAATGTAAGTGTGCTTTGTAAATTTGTTTGTGTTATGTCTTGAATCATTGACCTTGGATTCCAATCTATAAAATCATTCTTTGCTGAAGAAAAATTGTTTCAACTCAAAAGTCTGGTCATGAACTGCTTCTCTCACCCAAGGACCAGAGCTGTAACACTAGCCATTGGCCATAAAGTGGAAGTTAAAGCTTTCTCCAGGACTTAGTCACTGTCCCTTTTCTGCTCTTTAGCAAAGGAATGTTTCAAATGACAGATTTATGGTTGATATAATCCAGACTTGGGAGTCAAGATTCCTCATTAACCAACCAGTTTTACAGTGCCATCTGGTGGATGACGCAGGAATTTTTAATATTTTTCTCTCTCTCTGAAATGGAATCTCTGCAGTTGTGAACAATAAATTAATTAATATTCTTTCTCTCAAGACAGCATCCGCTACTGAATATATGGTTAACTCTGGAATGGACAATTGTGGTTTCAAATGCTTTCATTGATGTGATTTGATATGTGTTTCTTTATTTTCAGGAAGAAATTAATTTTGCATGCTTACTATCACAAATTAATTACAGTTACATTGTAGAGACATTGTATGTTCTCTTATTATTGAGTAGAATATCTTAGTCACTAAAGTTTAAGGAATTTATGTTTTATTCAGCAACATATGTGTCTTGGGGTGGGGGTGGGGGTCTCACTTCTCATATCAAATGTCTCTCCCCCTCCTCTCTCTCTGCTTTTTGGGAGACCATAGCTGGACTTTAACTGACCAATAGAGCTCCAGACTCCCTTGCATTTCCTTTTTTAGGTCAAGTTTATGATTTCTGCTGGAAAAAGAAGCAATGTAATTGGGCCAGCTCAGATTTCATGAAAATCAGTGAAATTCTGCCACACCCCAAAAAAATCTTCCCCTTGTGTAGTTTTTGGGGCGTTGGTCAAGCTGTAAGGAGCAGACTTCTCTGCTCTCCCATTTTTTTCTATCTTCCAAGTAGGCCCAGAGCCGCCAGTGCTCTGTGAAAATTCTTTTTTCTTTTCTTTGAAGTTCACTTTTTCTTATTTTAATATTTTTCTTTAAATTACCGTGTAAGAAGAGCTTGTTTGATTTTTTTTAAGCTTAAACCAACTCATTTAAACCACAAACATCAGAAGAAGTGGATTTGTGGTGTGTTTTTGCCTCAGTTTGAATTTCTGACGGGACTTTGTACAACGAGCCAATTCCTTCTTCAGTGCATAAGAGAAGACCGCAGCCAGCCTGCTGAAGAACCAGCCCTTTTGTGATCTCAGGAGTAGGCTATAACCATGGTAAAGAGCCTGTCTGCCAGTCTTCCAAGAGAACCCACACCGGTCCAGTTGAAACAGAATCCAGTGGACTGCCTGCTACCTACTGGGACACAATGATTCTGCTTGGCTGATGGTCTGTTGTTTAATTTAAACTTAATTCTTAAGAATATTCCTGGTATAAGTTCTTTAAACTTAATTTCATGCAAACCCCCATTAGAATTTCAAAATATATTTTGTCCTTTCATTAATTTACATTCTTTTTCAGAGTAACACCAATGTTCCATTTCTATAAATAGTTTAATCATCATTTTCTTCATAAAATTGCATCCACTTTTCTTAACCAATGCTATTTTATGGTTTTCCAATTTCCAGTATACTGACAAGTTAAACTATGGTTTATTCGGTTCCACAAATGGAAACGCAGTTAGAACGCAGTTTGGAGCTGGCGTTTTGAGCTTTTTTTGATGCTGCCGCTGGAGTGTGAACCTGCTCGTGAGAAATAAGGAGAATATGCCAGTAGTGGCTGGTGAAGCTGGTGAAGCAATTGGCAATTGGCCCCTCGCGCTCAGGGAAAACAAAGGGATTTCTCCCACGTGTGTTTTTTTTCTCCCTACGATCGGATTCAGCGATCATCGGCCGGGATAATGGGTCCCAAGAGAGTTCTGCAAAATGAAGATGAAATAAAAAAAGCGCTGGATTTCTTGGCAGAAGAGATTTCCGCTGTAAAGTCACAACAAAGAAGCATCCTGGACCTAATGGAGGAGATTAAAGCGCTGCGGAACCAGAACGCTGAGAAAGACAGGAGGCTGGCGTATCTGGAGAGCAGAATGGCTGAGATGGACCAGAGCACTCGGGCGAATGACGTGATCATCACGGGGCTCCACATCAAACCCCGATCATACGCGAGAGCAGTTGCCGCAGACAGCAGTGGAGGTGAGCTGGAGGACGAATCCACTGAGCAACAAGTGGCGGCCTACATGCAGGCCAAAGGAATCCAGCTGGACTGCAACAACATAGAGTCCTGCCACCCTCTGCCCAGGAAAAGCGGCGACAAACCGGCTGTGATCATGAGGTTTGTGAACAAAAAACACAAGACTGCGCTACTGAAACAAGGTAGGAAGCTAAAAGGAACAAACATTTACATAAACGAGCACCTCACGAAGGAAAACGCATAAATAGCCAGGAAAGCAAGATACATGAAAAAGCAGAAAAAGATTCAAAACACCTGGACATCAAACTGTAAAATATACATCAAATTAAACGGATCACCTGAAGAAGCCAAGATCATTAACATCCGTAATATTATGGAACTGGACAAATATCAATGAATATTATGAAATGGAGTCACAGCAACAATTCAGACAACTGTAGGACACTGAAGGATTTTACTCATCTGCAACAAAACATTAAACAACATGAATCAAAAAATCAACAAACAGGGACAACAGGAACTGAAAGTTTTTGAATACACAGATCACAACCCACAGGACATAGAATATGACATAGACCCTGATAATAATTTACTTAGCTCCATCAATAATGACTGTAATTACTACACAGATGAACAGTTTAACACAATGGTCACATCTGATTTCAATATTTCTATGATCCACTTCAACAGCAGGAGTCTCTATGCCAACTTTAATAACATTAAAGATTATTTACATCAGTTTAAAGAGCCCTTCAATATTGTGGCAATATCAGAGACGTGGCTCAGTGAAGAGAAAGGAGTGGATTTTACCATGGATGGCTATGAATTAAATTATATAAATAGAAAAGTGGAAAAAAGGAGGAGGAGTTGCAATTTATGTTGACAAGAGCTTGAAATACAAGGTTGTTGAAAATCTGTCAGTAACTGTGGATGATTTATTTGAATGTATTACAATAGAAATCTGTCTGGACAATGTGAAGAATGTAGTAGTGAGCTGTGTATATAGAACACCTGGATCAAACATTGACTTATTTAAGGACTGGATGGAAAAAATGTACGCAAAACTAACTCATAAAGTTATGTTCATCTGTGGGGATTTCAATATAGATCTGATGAACTCAAAACAACATAGTTTGACAGAAGAATTTATCAACACGGAATTTATCAACATTTATCGGAGCCCAATTTGCGAGGCCCAGCCGAGGAACTACCAGACTGACGGCGGTCGGTGACGGGGCCTAGCGGAAGAGCCACCCAGCCAGACGACAGCGAGCGACGGTGATCGGCCACCGATCGGCGGAGGTGATCGGTGAATTAGAGCTACGCCGGCGGAGTGCGACATAACTGGCGGTGACGGGGCCCAGCGGAGGAGCCACCCAGCCAGACGGCGACGAGTGGCTGTGATCGGTGGATTCCGGCTGCGCCGGCGGTGTGCGACATAACTGGCCAGGTAGACGGAGGCAGGCGCCGGCGATAGCCTAGCCGGATTCTCTGTTTATTTCTATCCACAGGTCAGTAAAATGCCACCCAAAAAAGAGGAAATGGAAGAAATTAAAAAATCTCTGAACTTTGTGTTAGAAGAATTGGCCAAAATGACTAACCAACAGGCCAAAATAATAAACCTAATACAAGAGGTACAAGCCCTACATTCAATAATAAAAGAAAAAGACAAAAAAATTATGGACCTGGAGCAACACGGGCGTCTTTTCGTCGAGGATCTTGAACAAGGTTCTCGCATTGATGACCTAGTTATAAGTGGACTAGACATCAGATATCAGTCCTACGCCCATGCCGCAACAGGACTGAGTGGTGAATATGCTTCCATAAGTGAATCAATGTCCCTAGAAAACCAAGTGCTTCAGTTCCTTAATGATAAAGACATTAAGGTAGAAGCCAATGCGATCTCAGCCTGTTATGCTTTACCGAAGAAAGATAACAAAACAAAGAAATCAATTGTGATGCGCTTTGTGAACAGGAGGGTGAAAAATGACATACTGAGGCAGGCCAAAAAACTAAAGGAAACTCAAGTTTACCTAAATGAACACCTGACAAAAAAAAAACGCTGAATTAGCACGGCAGGCACGGATGCTAAAAAAACAAAATAGGATACAGTCAACCTGGACAAGAAATTGTAGAATTTGGATTAAACTAAATGGAACACCTGAGCAAGCAAAAAGTATAATGATCAGAGATGCTACTGACTTAGATAAATACAAATGAACACTGTCTATGAAACACAGAGTGAGGAAACTCAAACTCTAAAAATATGCCACTATGCTGAACATAAACCACAAGAGATGGAGAATGATATTGATCCCGATAACCACTTTTTCAATAATATTCATAACCACTGTGAATATTACACTGAAAAGCAATTCAAAAGTCAAGTACAATTAGATGGTAAACTGTCAATAATACACTTCAATAGCAGAAGTCTTAACAAAAACTTCTCACAGATTCAGGACTATTTAAAACAGCTAAACAGAAAATTCACAGCCATTGCAGTCTCGGAAACCTGGCTTAATGAAGACCAGGCTCCCCTGATGGCAATAGAGGGATATCAGATGTTTAACATTAACAGATCTCAAAAAAAGGGTGGTGGTGTTGCATTGTATGTTGATGACCTATATAGATGTAAGCTTGTAAATGAAATGTCCTCAGCACTACCAGGGATTTTGGAATGTGTTACTGTTGAGATTGACCTAGACAAAACAAAAAATCTAATCATAAGCTGCATATACAGAACGCCGGGAACTTGCATTGAGACATTCAGAGATAAATTAGTCGAGCTGTACAATAATATTACTAGTAAGAAAATGGTAGCAATTTGTGGAGATTTCAATATTGACCTACTTAATCCACATCAACAAAATGTAGTTACAGAGTTCATGAACTCTATGTACAGCATGAGTCTATATCCCACAATAACACATCCCAGTAGAATCACAGTTCACTCTGCTACACTTATTGACAACCTGTTTGTCAATGTTCTCGATAAGAAAATAGAAAGTGGATTATTGATAAATGATATAAGCGACCACTTGCCAATCTTTGCACTTATCCATGGCCACACGGGGCCCAACCCAGAAAAAATCTCAAAATCGTTCAGACACAAATCACCAAACGCAATCAATTCTTTTAAAGAGGACTTGCTGAAGCAAGACTGGACAGAAGTCTATGTATCAGATGTAAATGAAGCCTACGACACATTTATAAACATTGTAACCACTCTTTATGAAAAAAACTGCCCATTAGTTAAAAAAAAGCTTAAACACAAATTTGCTGACAAACCATGGTTAACCAAAGGACTACAAAAGGCGTGTAAAAAGAAAAATTTATTATATAAAGCTTTCATAAAGAAAAGGACAAAAGAAGCAGAGCAACGGTATAAAACATACAAAAATAAGTTAACATATATAATAAGATGCAGTAAAAGAGACTATTACAGTAAAGAACTGGAAAAAAACAAAGACAATATTAAAAATACATGGACAATAATCAACAGTATCCTTGGAAATAAAAGCAGAAATACTAGCTACCCAACTAATATTCCAAAAAATAATAAATCGACTCCGAATGTGAATATAGTTTCACCTGCAGATGAATTTAATAATTTTTTTGTTAACATTGGACCTAAACTGGCCCGAGAAATACCCACTACGGTGCCTACAGGTGATACAATATGCAATAACACTGCTGTAAAAGACACCATCTTCATAAAGAACACAGACGAAAGAGAGGTCATTGAAATTGTTAAATCGTTCAAAAGTAAAACATCTACTGACTGCGATGGTATTGACATGCTACTAGTCAAAACTGTTATCGAATGCATAGTGAAACCACTGACGTATATCTGTAACCTGTCTCTCCAATCAGGTATATTTCCCAATGCAATGAAAATAGCTAAAGTAATTCCGATTTACAAGACAGGCGACAGAGGGGAACTCTCCAACTACAGACCAATTTCACTATTACCGCAATTTTCCAAGATACTTGAAAAAATATTCTATGAGAGAATTGACAACTTCATACTGAAGAATGATTTATTGTGTGAGCAGCAATATGGGTTCAGACACAAAAGGACAACAGCATATGCCTTAATGGAATTTACAGAAAAAATATCAACAGCCATTGAAAATAAAGAGTATTCAGTTGGAGTATTCCTGGATCTTAAAAAAGCATTTGATACAGTAGATCACAATCTATTATTAAAGAAACTACAAAATTGTGGTATTAGAGGGGTAGCACTGTCCTGGTTAAGTAGTTACTTAAAGAATAGATATCAGTTTGCATGTGTTAACAGCAAAAACTCAGAGTTACTGAAGGTCACCTGTGGAGTCCCACAGGGTTCAGTTTTGGGACCATTATTATTCAATATGTATATAAATGATATATGTAAAGTTTCAGAAAAAATGGACTTAATATTGTTTGCTGATGACACTAATCTGCTATGCAGTGGAAACAATTTGGAACAACTTCTGGATACACTCGGAAAGGAATTAGGAAAGCTGAAACTGTGGTTTGATTCAAACAAATTAACGCTCAATTTAAGCAAGACAAAATTTATAGTCTTTAACAACCATCACAACTACCCAGTACCCAAACTCAGTGTAAATGGTGTAGAGATTGAAAGGGTATCCGAAACTAAATTCCTTGGAGTAATAATTGATAACAAACTGTGTTGGAAGCCACATATTAATTATATAAAAGGTAAAGTATCCAAATCAATTGCAATATTACACAGAGTGAAAAATTTGCTGAATCAACCCACACTATACACCTTGTACCATTCATTAATACTCCCATACATGACATATTGTAATGAAGTATGGGGAAATACATATAAAACAAACATATATCCACTCTTTATGCTTCAAAAGAGAGCTATTAGAATAATCAACAAAGCAGCTTACAGGGAACCAACAAACCCACTTTTTCTTAAACAAAAAACTCTCAAGTTGAAAGATCTGATTGACTTTAAAACCGCAATAATAATGTTCAAAGTGAAGAATCTATCACTGCCCGCAAATATCCAAAAGTTGTTCCAAACAAGGGAGAAACGATATCACTTCAGAGGAACATGTATATTTCAAAAGCCTACAGTGAGAACAACCACCAAGCAACATTGTATTTCAGTGCAAGGAGTCAGATTATGGAACGATTTTGGACCTGAATTAAAATCATGTACAAAGCTTGGACAATTTAAACAAAAACTAAAGGAAGAAATACTCCAAACATATTTACAAGACGACATGTAAACTCACATAAGGATTGACATTTCCAGCCTGTGTTGTGTTGTAGCTTAGTTTTTTCTTTTTTTCTTTTTTTCTCTGTGACACTATGTCTTAGATTTGTTTTTGAATAGTAACCGCTTAACTTAGACTAGCTCAGTTTTCTTTTTCTCTCAGTCACATTTTGTCTTAGCCTTGTTTTAAATTGTAATCGCTCTTGTCTTGTTTTCTCTTTTTTCTCCTTTGAATTCTTGGATGGAATATGGGTGGGCAATATAAGCTGCGGCTTCAGCCATCACCCATTTCGGATAACTCACGTGGAATTGTATAGTAGAAGGAGTCTTTGTCTAATTTGACCTTGTTGTTATATTATACAGTTTCTTTTAACCTGTAATGTACTATCCGAAATAAATAAAATTCATTCATTCATTCATTCATTCATTCAATTCATTCATTCATTCAACACAATGTACAGTATGGGCTTACATCCAACAATTACCGGACCTAGCAGAATCACGTCACACAGTGCCACACTAATAGATAACATATTCACAAACATTATGGAAAATAATATCAGGAGTGGGCTTTTATTGAATGATATCAGTGACCACCTGCCGATTTTTGTTGTCTATCAATGTGATTATAGGAAGAAAAAGTATACCAAAAATATTAAATATAAAAGAATAAGAACCGAAGAATCAATGCATTTACTGACAAAGGAATTATTAATACAAGATTGGAAGATAGTTTATGATGAAAATGACATAAATAGAGCATATGATAAATTTTTACAAATATTTCAATCATTGTACAATAAATACTGTCCTATAAAACAATACAGTGACAGACAACAAAAAAAAAAATTCCTTGGGTCACCAAGGGGTTAATAAATGCATGTAAAAAGAAGAATACATTATATAAACAATTCATTAAATGCAGAACAGTGGAAGCTGAGATCAAATATAAAAGATACAAAAATAAGCTTACTACTATAATGAGGACCTGTAAGAAAGAATATTACAACAGAATACTAGAGGATAACAAAAATAACATAAAAGGAATATGGCAAGTACTCAATGGGATTATTAGTAATCGTCCTAAGAATGCAAATTATCCAGAATATTTTTTTTTTTTATTTAAGTTTTTGTAAAGGGTATACAGGTCATTACAGCATTGCATTGTTTACATTTTCATCACATGTTCCCTTATTTTTTGCTATTTGACAACATTGGTAGGATAGTTATTACAACAACCCCCCCCCCCCTTTTTTTTAAAGTGAAAGAAAAAGTGAAGTTAAGGAGAATTAAATAAAAAACAAACAAACAAATGAATAAACAAACAAACAGAACAGCAAAAAACAAACAAACAGAAAATTAAGTAATTAAAAGTAAAAGAGCATCTGAGTAGCGTTGGAACAAAGAGCGGGACCATTATTGAAATGGTATTTGTCAAAGATTAGTTCTAATGGAAGACACATATGCAATCCAGGGTTGCCAAAAGATTATGAACCCATCCATGTCCTGTCTCAGTGCGAATGTCAACTTTTCCATCGAGTAAATGTCTTGAATCACGTTAATCCAATCTTCAGGTGTAGGACAGTCCTTCAGCATCCATTTTTTAGTTAGGGCTTTTTTACTTGCCAATATTAAAACATTGAATAAGTATTTATCTCCTCGTCTTTCCAGTGAGTCCGGTAATAAACCCAAATACAAAGTTACAAAAGAAAAGGGAACTGTTATTTTGAATATTTTCCCCAATATTGTCTGTACGTTGGACCAATATTGGTGGATAACTGGGCATGACCAAAACACATGAAAATGATTTGCAGACTTTTCACCACACAAGCGCCAACAGTTCAACCCCTTATGGGTAAATTTGTTTTGTGCAGGTGTTCTGAAAAATCTTACCAAGTTTTTCCATCCAAATTCTCTCCACTGCAGGGATGAGGTACTTTTCCATTGCTGTTTATTTAGCTTTTCCCATATTTCCAATTGTAAAGTGAAATTCCCCTCTTTTTCCCATCTCTCTTTTATATACGATGTGTTGTCTCCTTTTAAGTCTTGAAGACCTTGGTATATTTTAGAAATGTATCTGATCCCTGGGATCCCTTTATATGCCATTAAGAAGACCTTCAGAACACCTGACTGGGCCCTTTCCAAATCCTCCTTTTTAAGTTCAATTCAATTCAATTCAATTCAACTTTATTTATATAGCGCCATTTCACAACAACAGTCATCTCATAGCACTATCAACTGTAGGGAGGACCCCCACAGTTGCAGAAAGACCCCAGCAATCAGGCGATCCCCTGTGAGCAAGCACTTGGCGACGGTGGAGAGGAAAAACTCCCTTTTAACAGGAAGAAACCTCCAGCAGAACCAGGCTCAGGGAGGGGCAGTCATCTGCTGCGACTGGCTGGGGGGTGAGGGGATAGAGAAGAAGAAAAGAACAGACATGTAGAGAGCAAACAGCACGATGGGGACTCAATCTATGGGAGAGAACAAACAAATGTTAATGACCAGCAAAAAAAAAAATATTTCATAGAGAGTGAGGAAAGGAGTGAGGCCCAGTGCATTACTGGAGGTCCCCTGGCTGACTAAACCTATTAGCAGCATAACTAAGGGAGGGTTCAGAAAACACATGATCCCTCCCTAATTGTAGGCTATATCAAAAAGGTAGGTTTTAGCCCTATTCTTAAAAACAGAGATCGAGTCTGACTCCCGAATCCAGATTGGCAGCTGATTCCACAGGAGAGGAGCTTGATAACTGAAGGCTCTGCCTCCCATTGTACTTTTGGAGATTCTAGGTATTACAAGTAAACCTGCATTTTGGGAGCGTAGTGCTCTGTTAGGATGATACGGTAGTATCAGATCTTTTAAATAAAAAGGAGCCTGATTGTTTAGAGCTTTGTAAGTAAGAAGAAGGATTTTAAACTTAATTCTAAACTCTATGGGAAGCCAATGAAGGGAGGCCAGAACCGGAGAGATATGATCTCTCTTTCTAGTACCTGTTAAAACTCTTGCTGCAGCATTTTGGATCAGCTGAAGACTTTTTAAAGATGTTTTAGGACAACCTGATAATAAAGAATTACAATAATCTAATCTCGAGCTAACAAAAGCGTGGATCAGCTTCTCAGCATCACTCTGAGACAAGATGCTCCTAATCTTGGCAATATTACGCAAATGATAGAAGGCAGTCTTAGAAACAAATTTAATATGTGAATTGAAGGACAAATCCTGATCAAAAATAACTCCAAGGTTCCTCACAGAGCTATTAAGAGAAAGAGTAACTGCATCCAAACTGAAAGTTTGATTTGGAAAGGAATTTCTAAGGTTTTTTGGACCAACAAGAATGACTTCAGTCTTATCTGAATTTAATAGCAGGAAATTACAAGTCATCCAAACTTTGATTTCCTTAAGACAGGCTTCTAACTTGGCTAATTGATTAGTATCATCTGGCTTCATTGACAGGTATAATTGTGTGTCATCTGCATAACAGTGAAAATGTATACAGTGCTTTCTAATAATGTTGCCTAACGGAAGCATATATAAACTAAAAAGAGTAGGGCCAAGCACAGATCCCTGTGGAACTCCATGACTAAGCTTTGAGCTGAGAGAAAACTCATCATTTACATGAACAAACTGGAACCTATCAGATAAATAAGATCTAAACCACTGCAACGAAGTTCCATTAAGTCCAACATAGTGTTCTAATCTATCAAGTAGAATATTATGATCAATAGTATCAAAAGCTGCACTAAGATCTAAAAGGACAAGTACAGAAACTAGTCCATTATCAGATGCAATGAGGAGGTCGTTAGTGACCTTCGCTAAGGCTGTTTCAGTGCTATGATGGATTCTAAACCCAGATTGAAACTCCTCAAATAAACCATTTCCCTGCAGGTGGTCAAATAATTGCATAGCAACAACTCTTTCTAAGATTTTTGAAATGAAAGGGAGATTAGAGATTGGTCTATAGTTAGCTAAAGCTCCTGGATCTTGCGTTGGCTTTTTGAGTAAGGGTTTAATTACAGCCGTTTTAAAAGCCTGCGGTACATGGCCTAAAGTTAATGAAGAATTGATTATATGAAGAATAAAGCTACCAATAAGTGGGAAGACTTCTTTAAATAACCTGGTAGGAATAGGGTCTAAAAGACAAGTTGAAGGTTTGGATGAGGAAACTATTTTGTCTAACTTACAAAGGTCGATTGGAGTAAACTCATCAAGACAGACATCAATAGAAGGAGTTGTAGTAGTTACAGTATTTAAGTTAACTGTGGGAAGAATCTGATTGATTTTATCTCTGATGGATGAAATTTTATTATTGAAAAAGTTCATAAAGTCCTGACTAGTAAGCTCTAAGGGGATGCTAGGATTGACAGAGTCCTGACTCTTTGTCAACCTGGCTACAGTACTGAAAAGAAACCTGGGATTATTCTTGTTCTCTTCTATTAATGCAGAGTAATAACTCGTTCTAGCTTTTCTAAGAGATTTTTTATAAATTAAAAGATGATTTCTCCAAGCTAAATAGATTTCATCTAAATTAGTAGAGCGCCATTTTCTTTCTAATTGACGAGTCTTCTGTTTTAAGCTACGAGTTTCTGTGTTGAACCAAGGAGTTAAAAATCTCTGATTAGACTTTTTCTTTTTTAAGGGGGCCACCAAGTCTAGAGCCTGATGTAGAGAAGCTGAAACACTATCCACCATGTTATCAATTACAGAAGGAGCAAGCTGTCTATAGCTTATTTCCGTTGTGTTGACACATGGCATAGAGGAAACAATCTGCATAAATTTGGAAACAGCATCATCTGAGAGGCATCTACTGTGATAATATTTTTCTTTAGGAGCCAAATAGTCGGAAATAGTAAAATCAAAGGTTAACAGACAATGGTCTGACAGTACAGGGTTATGAGGAGACACTACAAGATTTTCTATTTCTATGCCATATGTCAAGACAAGGTCCAATGTATGGTGGAGGTAATGAGTAGAATTTCCTACTTTCTGAGAAAACCCAATCGAGTCTAATATTGAATTAAAAGCCACATTAAGGCAGTCACTATCTACATCCACATGTATATTAAAGTCCCCTACTATAATTATTCTATCAGATTTCAGCACTAAATCAGCTAAGAAATCAGGAAATTCGGATAAAAATTCTGAATAGGTTGATGGGGGACGATAAACTATGGCAAATAAAATTGGGTTTAACCTGGAATTGCTAAAGTGCCCAATACTGAGGACCAGGCCCTCAAAGGAATTATAACATGTTTTTTGCTTTCCATTAACTAGTAATTTGGAATGGTAAATTGTTGCTACTCCTCCTCCACGACCAGAACTTCTGGGATTTTGACAGTTTAAATAACCAGAGGGAGTTGATTCATTTAAACCAACATAATCCTCTTGTCCTAACCAAGTCTCTGTAAGGGAAATTAAATCAATCTGATGATCAATTAACAGATCATGGACTAACAGAGACTTGGGAGTTAGAGACCTAATATTTAATAAACCACATTTAATTTTTAAATTATGAGGAGGAACAGAGGCCAAATCATTCAATTTAGAGGCTTTATGTTTAATTTGAGTTTTACCAATATTTTGCTTTATCACTTTGGGATGCTTATACATTATATTTTTATTTACTTTGGAGGGAGCAGACAACGATTCTCTGATGGGGAAGACAGGGGCTAAGCTGAGGGGTGGCGGATGAAGAGGAGCTGCAGAGAGGTGTGTAAGACTGCGACTCTGCTTCCTGGTCCCAACTCTGAGTAGTCACGGTTTTGGAAATTTGGATAAAAAAGATGCCAGATTGTTAGATAAATGAGAAGCACCATCCAAAGTGGGATGAATGCTGTCTCGTCTCATAAGACCAGGTTTTCCCCAAAAAGAGCTCCAATTGTCAATGTAGCCCACGTCATTTTTAGGACACCACACAGACAGCCAGCGGTTCAAGGATGATGAGCGACTAAACATGTCATCACTGGTCAGATTGGGGAGGGGCCCAGAGAATACTACAGTGGCAGACATCGTTTTTGCAAACTCACACACCGATTCTACATTAAGTTTCGTGACTTCCGACTGCCGGAGACGGATGTCATTAATGCCGGCGTGAATAACAATTGTGGAATATTTACAGTTACTTTTAGCCAGCATTTTCAAATTTGACTCGATGTCGCCTGCTCTGGCCCCAGGAATGCATGTGACTATGGCCGCTGGAGTCTCTAGGTTCACGTTTCTGACTACAGAGTCGCCAATGATCAGAGTTTTTTCCTCAGCGGGTGTGTCGCTGAGCGGGGAATAACGATTAGAAACGTGAACAGGTTGGTGGTGAACCGGGGCTTTGCGACTAGGCTTCCTTCTCACCGTCACCCACCCAGTCTCCTCGCTGCAGAGGAGAGCCGGGGAACCGGTGACAGGGGGACCTAAGCTAGCTAGCTCCGCTGCAGCTAAGGGGCGTCCGTCGAGAGTAACTGGCGCAGACGGTGTTTCAATGCAGCGGAGCCGGGATTCCAAATCAGACAACCTCGCCTCGAGCGCCTCAAAAAGACAACATTTATTACATTTACCGTTATCACTAAAAGAGGCAGAGGTGTAGCTAAACATCTGACAGAGAGAGCACACCAGAGGAGGAGAGGAAAGAGAGCTAGTAGCCATAGCTAGTGGCTCGAGAGCTGGAGAGCAAACCACACAGGCAGACAGCAAAACAGGAAGTGACGATACGTTACCACAAGGAAGTGACGATCTCCCTAAGTATATTGTTTATGTGGTGTCTAAGCTGAAAGAACCTGTAAAGATCTTGATTTATTAGACCTTGTTTTTTCAAATCTTCAAAACTTCTTAAAGTTTGCCCCTTAAAAAAATCGTAATATTTTATCAGCCCTTTCTCTTTCCACTCTTTAAATCTAGTGTCTGTTTTATTGGGGGTAAAGTCTTGATCATAGGCAATCCATTGCAGAAGTCGATAGGGCTCTTTAGCTTGATTCTCTCTGACTATCTTAAACCAAATTTTTAGCGGGGACTCTATCCACGGGTTAGTGTTATTCAGGAGTTTAGGTAAGGCATTGTTCCCTATTATCGCCTGTAGGGGGATGTCACTTGTTATTTGGCATTCCATCTCCTTCCATTGTGCAGTGTAGACTGGGTTACATATCTCTACTAAAGTTTTAATTTGTGCAGCTATAAAATAGTCCCTGATATTTGGCAGTGCGAGCCCACCTTTGTCTTTGTTTAGCTGTAGGGTTCTATATCTGATTCTAGGTCTCTTACCCTGCCATATGAATCTTGAGATCCTTCTGTCCAGTTCTTGCCATGTTTTTTTGGGAGGTTCTACCGGTATTGTTTGGAAAAGGTATAGAAGACGTGGAAGTATATTCATTTTGACTGCTTCAATTCTTTGTGCCGTACCTAAGAATGGTATCATATTCCATCTTGCTAGGTCAGATTTTATTTTTGTCACCAGTGGATCATAGTTTAGTGTTATAATTTTGTCGAGTTGTTTCGGGATATTGACCCCCAGATATTTCATAGATTCCAACTCCCAGTTAGTTTTGAGTTCATTTAGTGAAAAATGATTTGGGTCATAGTTGAATGTTAAAACTTGGGTTTTATGCATGTTTAATTTGTACCCTGATAAATCTCCATAGTCTGAAAAAACTGAGATTAGTTCTGGTAGAGAAGTGTCTGGCTGCCCTAGGTATATTAAAATGTCATCAGCAAAGAGTGCTATTTTATGTTCTTTCTGACCAAGTGTAATACCTTGAATTTCTTGATTTTGTCTTATCCATTGGCTCAGAGGTTCTATGAAGATTGCAAAGAGCAGTGGAGACAGGGGGCAGCCTTGACGACATCCTCTTTCCAGCTCAAAAGATGATGATAAATTACCGTTAATCCTTATTTTAGCTGTTGGTTTTTTATATAATGCCTGTATAGTTCTAATGAAGTTGTTATGAAAATTGAAACTGGATAAGATTTTATAGAGGAAAGACCAGTCAACCGAATCGAATGCTTTTTCAGCATCTAATCCCAATATGACTGCATTTAAGTTATATTTTTTTATATGATGAATTACGTGTAAAGTGCGTCTAATGTTGTCTTGTGTCTGTCTTTGTCTTATAAAACCTGTTTGGTCTAAGTGAATTAAGTCTGTCAGTATGTTTTCTAACCTTTTGGCAAGGATAGTGGTAAAAAGCTTATAGTCCTGATTTAATACACTGATTGGTCTGTAGTTGGAGCATTCTAGTTTATCCTTTTCAGGTTTAGGTATGACTGCAATGACCCCTTCTCTCCAGGAGGGGGGATTTCCCCTGTGTGGAGGACGTAGTTAAATGTTTTCAGGAGGAGAGGAGATAGTTGCTGTTTAAAGGTTTTGTACCATTCTGCTGTATAGCCATCTGCTCCTGGGGATTTGTTAGCTTTAAGTTTCATAATTGCTTTTTCCAATTCTTTAGGTTGTATTTCTGACAGTAGGGTTTTATTTTGTGATTCCGTAAGTTGGGGAAGGTTTAATGTGTTTAGGAATGTCTCAGATGCGTTTTTATGTTTTTTGTGGGAGTATAAGTTCTTGTAGTAATTCTCGAAGCTTTTAAGAATATCCTGAATTCTGAATTTTATTTCCTTTGATACTGGGTCTCTGATTTTGTAGATTGCTCTTTCCCTTTGTTGTTTCCTCAATTTATAGGCTAGTAATTTTGCCGATTTACTGCCTGCTTCATAGTGTTTTTGTTTCAGAAATGTAAGTTTCTTCTGGATTTCTATTGTGTAGATCTCATTTATTTGATTTTTAATTTCTTTGATCTTGAGTGAGCCATTAGAATGAATGTTATCTTTGTGTTCTTTTTCTAGGTTCTTGAGCTCTGACTCTAGTGTGATTAGTTTTTCTTGTCTCAGTTTCTTTTGGGTTGCCAGTTTTGCAATAATTTTCCCCCTTATTACAGCTTTGCACGCATCCCACAGTATTAAAGGGGATACTTCTCCATTATCGTTTTCTTCCAAATATCTGAGAATATCTGATTCCAATTCATCTTTCAGTGGCCCTTTCAGGACACTTGAATTCAACCTCCAGGAAAATGTATTATTTGTGTATTTTTGGATATTTAAGATAAGATAAGATAAGATAAGATAAGCCTTTATTAGTCCCACAACGGGGAAATTCCAGGATTGCAACAGCACAGGGATAGCAACACTCAGAGCAACAATCAGAAGGCAAGAAAAAAAACAAGCAAGCAAGAGCAGCTAATATACATATGTACATATTACTATAAAATATATATATACACACACACACACACAGACACACAGTGCAGAGCATTGTAGCTGGATGGAATAAATATATGAATATATGAACACACAGTGCAGAGCATTGTAGCTAGATGGAATAAATATGTAAATATATAAACACCCACAGTACGGAGCATTGCAGCTAGGTGGAATAAATATGCAAGTATATAAACACACACAGTGCGGAGCAATGTAGCTAGATGGAATAATATGTAGATATATAAAAACACAGTGCGGAGCATTGTAGCTAGATGGAATAAATATATAGATATATAAATATAAACACACCCAGTGCTGAGCATTGTAGCTAGATGGAATAAATATATAGATATATAAATATAAACACACCCAGTGCTGAGCATTGTAGCTAGATGGAATAAATATGTAAATATATAAACACACACAGTGCAGAGCATTGTTGCTAGATGGGATGAAACAGCATAACCGTCTATTTAGTTATCCTACATGGTATGATTATGTGCCCATACATATTCTCACCCTCCATAGCGACCGGTATGTTCCTAGTTGTATGCCGGAGAGGACCATTGTGTAAGTCTATTGCATCTTTTGCATTCAAAAAAAACTATTAGTTTGTTACGTCTTTTTGCTATCTCTGCGAGCAGCCCTGCTTAGGTTGTACAGTCTGACAGCCGTTGGTAGGAAGGACCTACGAAACCTCTCGGTTGTGCACCTGGGATGATGTAGTCTGCTGCTAAATGAGCTCCTCAGTGCATCCAGTATGTCCTGCATAGGGTGGAACTCGGACTCCAGCAGAGATGACAGTTTATCCACCGTCCTTCTCTCTCCTATCTCCTCCATCGGATCAAGGCGTTGCCCCAGGACAGAGCTAGCTTTCTTAATCAGTTTGTTCAGTCTCTTCCTATCGGCTGCAGTAATGCCACTGCCCCAGCAGACCACTCCAAAAGTGATGGCTGATGCCACCACCGTGTCATAGAATGACTTCAGCAGCGCCCCTTGTACACCAAAAGACCTGAGTCTCCTCAGCAGGAACAGCCTGCGCTGTCCCTTCTTGTAGAGTGCGTCAGTATTGTGTGACCAGTCTAGTTTATTGTTCAGATGAATACCCAGGTACTTGTAGGATGTCACCATCTCGATGTCTGTTCCCTGTATATTTACTGGTGCTGTGAGGGGCTGCCCATGCCTGCGGCAGTCCACCACCAGCTCCTTAGTTTTCCTCGCGTTGATCTGGAGGCAGTTCCGATGGCACCAGTCCACAAAGTCCTGGATAAGCCCTCTGTACTCAGCTTCATCTCCGCTGGAGATGAGACCAACGATCGCAGAGTCATCAGAGAACTTCTGTAGATGGCAATGTGTTGTGTTGTGTGAGAAGTCCGCAGTATAAAGAGTGAACAGGAAGGGAGCCAGCACCGTTCCCTGGGGGGCCCCCATGCTACTGATGATCGTGTCGGAAACACAGTCCCGGGTTCTCACAAACTGAGGCCGGTTCGTGAGGTAGTCCAGGATCCATGATGACAGGTGCTGGTCCACCCCTGCGCGCAGCAGCTTGTCCTTCAGGATCATCGGTTGGATGGTGTTGAAAGCACTGGAGAAGTCAAAGAACATGATCCTCACCATATTCCCGGGCTTCTCCAGGTGGGACAGAGAACGGTGAAGGAGGAAGATCACCGCATCCTCCACCCCAATGCCATGCTGGTAGGCGAACTGGAGTGGATCCATCGCTGGTTCCACCAGGGGGCGGAGATGAGCAAGGAGCAGTCTCTCCAGGGTCTTCATCAAGTGGGACGTCAAGGCCACCGGTCTGAAGCTGTTCAGGTCTTTGGGGTGGGAAGTTTTTGGTACAGGTACCACACAAGATGTTTTCCACAGCTGTGGTACCCTCCCCAGTTTCAGGCTCATGTTGAAGATATACGTCACAATCCCACACAGCTGGTCTGCACAGGACTTGAGGAGCTTTGCGCTGATGCCGTCCGGTCCCGACGCCTTCCTCGCCTTGATCTTCCTCAGCTCCGTCCTCACCTGGGTCTTGGTCAGGGTCAGGATGGGGGGCTGTGTGTTGGGAGTGGGGGGGGTGTCGGTGGAGTGGGGAGTGGGTAGCAGGACTTGATTTCTTAGAGGCAGCAGTGGTTGTTGTGCAGACAGGGGGGAGGGCGGTTGGTCAAATCTATTGAAAAACAGATTCAGGTTGTTCGCCCACTCCCTGCCCCCCGTGGCCTGGGGGGAGGTATTCTGGAGCCCCGAGATGGTTTTGAGGTTTCTCCAGACCCCGCTGATGTCGCTCTGTTGCAGCTTGTCCTCCATCTTCTTCCTGAAGCTGTCCTTGCCTTCTCTGATCTTTCTCCTCAGCTCCCTCTGTACGGACTTCAGCATCTCCCTGTTCCCCGACCTGAAGATCCTCTTCTTCTCTCTCAGAAGTGTTTTTATCTCAGGGTTGATCCAGGGTTTGTTGTTTGAGTGACGCCGTATGGTCTTGGTGGGAACGGATTTGTCCACACAGAAGCTGAGGTAGCCCGTGAAGGTGTGAATGAGGCCATCGATGTCCTCACCATGTGGATCGCAGAGCTGCTTCCAGGCAGTGGCTTCAAAACAGTCCTTTAGAGTGTCCATTGTCTCCTCAGACCATAACTCCACAGTGTGCATGGCCGGAGGTTGTCTGTGCACTAGGGGTTTGTACACCGGTCGGAGATGAACCAAGTTGTGATCCGATCTCCCAAGTGGGGGGAGTTGTGATGAGGTGTATGCCTCCTTAGTGTTTGCGTAGAACAAATCCAGTGTTTTATTGTCTCTAGTGTGGCATGTGACATACTGGGTGAAAGTGGGCAGAATGGGAGACAGTGAAACGTGGTTGAAATCGCCTGAGATGAGGAGAAGAGCATCTGGGTGTTCTGTCTGCAGCCTGCTGGTTACTGAATGGATGACGTCACGCGCTGTCCCAGCGTTCGCCGTCGGATTTGCATAAACAACAATGCAGATCACGTGTGAGTGTTCTCTCGGGAGATATGTAGGCCTCATGCTAACAGCTAGCAACTCAATGTCTTTGCTGCAGTGTCGTTGTTTAACAGTGATATGTCCCGGTCTACACCAGTTGTTGTTAACATACATTATCACTCCACCGCCCCTAGTTTTGCCACTCTCTGGTGTTCGGTCAGCTCGTATCATGTGAAAACCCTCCAGCTCAATGTTAGCATCTGCTGCTAGTTCAGTTAGCCACGTCTCAGTAAACAAAAGGAGAGAGCACTCCCGGTAAGTGCTATCATAACGGGAGATAGCCGCTAGCTCATCTAACTTTCCCAGTATCGACCGTACATTTCCCATGACAACAGATGGAAGGGAGGGTCTGTACCTTATATTTTTTGTCCTCCGCCTTACTCCAGCCCGGCAGCCGCGGCGTTTTCGCCTCAGTTCTCTCGGTATGTCGAGTTTTTCCAGTGGGACCGGGTAGATCGGACTGTGGTCGGAGAGATCCATCAGTCCTATTTTACATGTTTTTACTCTTCCAATGTCTCTATTAAACATAAAAAAGTAATCAATCCTTGAGTAAGATGAATGTGGCGTTGAATAAAAAGTATAATCTTTTACATTGGGGTTGAATTCCCTCCATACGTCACAGATTCCCATTTCTTTTAGTAGCATCCGAGTATTCCTATTTTGGGTGTTATTTTGATGTGAAGAATTACCTGTTGCATCCCAGTATGGATTCAGTCTTAGATTGAAGTCTCCACCACATATCACTAAACCTTGGGCTTTAGTTATCATTAGGTCGAATACATTTTTATAAAATTTCCATTTAGCCCCTGGTGGTGCATATACATTCAGCAGGGTGATATCTTCTCACTCTAGCCGCCCAGTTACCAAACTGTACCTCCCTTCTTTATCTTTGTGTTCTGATTTTTTTTCAAATGTAATTTTGGTTGATATCAATGTCGCTACTCCCCTCCTCCTCCCTGATTTATATGAAGATGAAGAGATCACCTTAAACCCTTGTCTACTGAGCCCAGTGTGTTCCACGTCTGTTAGGTGGGTTTCTTGTAAAAATACTATTTCTGCTTTGTCTTTTTTCATTTTGCGTAGAATCTTGGATCTTTTAACTGGATTCAGGATCCCTTTTACATTATATGAGGCTATTTTGGTCACACCCTGTTTCTCCATTGTATTTTCTTATTTAGTATAACAGTGTGGTGGCCCTCTTTTTTGCTACTCAGAAACTGAAAGAACATTAAGAACATAAAAAACATTTAAGTACATAATGAACGAAACTTTAAAACAAAAAACTGTCAAAAAAACTTCCTGAGCTGGGGTCTCTTTAAAGACCCTGTAAGAGCCCTGATGGAGTATGGGCTCTGAGGGAAATTCCTCAAACTCTGTTACGTGTTGAGGGCCCTCTCTTACCCCTGTAAGTTGTCCCATGTTTTTAACGTGAATTTCAGATCCCAATCCGAATTTGTAATGATTTTTTTTTTTTTTTTTTTTTTTTTTTTTATGCCTATAACCTATGAGCTTGTGTGCACCCTCCCACCCCCATCACAGCAAACATTCACTCTAATACAGTATTTGTTCGTGTGGGGAGAACATGTGGGTCATTGTTACATTTCTATTTTAACATGATTTTTTTTTCCCCTTTAAATTAAGAAGACATTTGTTTCTAATGCTAAAACTGCTCCATGAAAGGTTTTACCACATGCTGATTCTGCATCTTCTTTAATGTTTGTTACCTTGCAGGAGGGGGGATGGAAGTGCAGAGTGACTGTAGAGAGAAAGAAAAAAAAAAAAAAAAACCAAAAAGGTCGCTATTCCTTCCTGGAACTGGAAAGCTTATCTTTGTAGCTCTGGGGCTGGGTGTTCCCGCTGCTGGCCCGTGGATTTTGAACGTCTCTGACTGGACCACGTTTGAGCTCTGATTTTCTCGTTCAGATCCGCTGCGGGTTTAAACACCGTTACCGGGAGTCCTCTTCTTGCCATGTCAGTTGTTGCTTCTTCCGCTGAATTGTAGAGACATGACTCTTCCCCGTAAAAGACCCTTAGCTTCGCCGGAAATGGCGTCTGAAAGCGTAGATTCTTTTCCCGTAAAACCTTTTTGGCGTCGTTATATTCCCGTCGCTTTTTAAGAACTTCAGGGGCGTAATCGTGTTCCACGAAGACTTTTCTTTCTTGATGCATAAATCCTTTCTTCTGCCAAGCCCGTCTTACAACTTCTTGTTTTATTTTGAAGTCGGAGAATCTTACCAACGCTGAACGTGGGGGCGCTTCCGGGGCTGGCTTTGCGGCTAATGTGCGATGTGCCTTTTCTATCTTCAAATCGGTGGATTGTGGAATATCCAACTTCTCTCTCAATAAGGATTCCACGCATTCTGCCACTGTGTTGAAACCATCTTCAGCTCCTTCTTTCAGACCGTGAATTCTGATGTTGTCTCGTCTCTGTCTTCCTTCTTGGTCGGCTAGCTTAGCCTCCAGCCTTGACTGTTTTCTGTGTAAATCCAGTACAGAATCTTCAAGCACTTTTATTCTGTCTTCAGCTTCCAAGATTCGGTTTTGGGCCTGGTCCATTCTGCTGTTCGCCTTTTTTAAATCCTCTCTGAATTCAAGAAATTCGGCCCGAAATCGTCGTAATTCGTCAAATAGCGATTTCAAGCTAATCCTTTTGTTAGCTAGGCCCAGGCACTCGTCTTCTGAACGGAGGTCTTCTGGTTCCGATTCCGCGGCCGCTGTGCGTCCTGATCTGGGGAATGTCAGTTTCCTCTGCTTTTGGTTAGGCATGGTGTTATTGTCTTTTGAATTTTAATCTTCCAAAAATCCGTTAGGTCTGATTTTGAGGAGGTTTTCCTTGGATTGAGTCTGGGAGTTTCACCGTTAGGTTGCTATCACCATGGCGTCCAGACCGGAAGTCATCCAGAATATTTTTTCGAAAATGGCAATTTGATAAATAATATGGAAGATGTGGTCAGTGGTTTCAATAAATTTTTTGTAAACGTTGGTCCTGAATTAGCAAAATCAATAGCGACACCAGAAACAAACTACAGTGGTTCTGTGAATGAAATAGAAGATAGAAATCCAAACACAATCTTTTTGGGTGCAGTTACTGAAAAGGAAATTATCGAGACTGTGAGTAAATTTAAGAACAAAAAATCAACGGACTGGAATGAAATTGACATGACAATAGTGAAAAAAGTAATTGAGGGAATTGTTAAGCCACTCACCCACATCTGTAACCTGTCATTTCAAACTGGTACATTTCCAGACAAAATGAAAATAGCAAAAGTAATACCTCTATACAAAACAGGAGACAGTCATCGCTTCGCAAATTACAGGCCAGTCTCTTTACTCTCATAATTCTCCAAAATACTTGAAAAAATCTTCACTAAGAGACTGGATGATTTCACTGAAAAACACAACCTCCTTACAGATAGCCAGTATGGTTTTAGAGCAGATAAATCTACATCTTTGGCACTGATCGAACTTATAGAAGAAATTACTAGTTGTATAGATTAAAAAAAAGGTTGCTGTAGGAGTATTTATAGATTTAAAGAAAGCTTTTGACACCATTGACCACAGAATACTACTAAGGAAACTGGAAAGGTATGGGATAAGAGGGGTCGGACTGAGTTGGGTGGAAAGTTATTTAAGTAACAGACAACAATTTGTACAAATTGGAGAGCACAAATCACACTTCATGGACATCACTTGTGGTGTGCCCCAGGGGTCAGTTTTGGGACCCAAACTCTTTATTTTGTATATAAATGACATATGCCAAGTATCAAAAATTCTGAAATTTATTTTGTTTGCGGATGACACAAATATCCTTTGCACTGGTGAGAATTTGCAGCAGGTTTTAGAGGTGGTCACAACTGAAATGGAAAAATTAACGCAGTGGTTCAACAAAAATAAATTATCTCTAAATCTAAAAAAAACAAAGATTATGTTGTTTGGAAATTATAAATAAATCATGAAATAATGGTAACGATAGATGATACCAGAACAGAAACAGTACAGGAAAATAAGTTTCTGGGGGTGACGCTAGACAATAAAATCTGCTGGAAACCTCACATCAGTCACACCGGGCCAAATTAGCAAAATGTATAGGCATACTGGGGAAGACAAGACACTTCTTGGACTATAAATCATTGGTCTTATTGTACAATTCACTGTTTTTACCTTATCTTAACTACTGTGTAGAAGTCTGGGGAAACACCTACAAGACCAACCTACAGTCAATATGCACATTACAAAAAAGAGCTATAAGGATAATAAACAATACAGGATATAGAGACCATACCAATGCATTGTTCTTAAAGTCAAATGTCATAAAGTTCATCAATTTAGTTAAATTTAAGACAGCACAAGTAATGTACAGGGCAATTAATAATCAACTACCAACTAATATACAAAAAATATTTAAAAAAAGAGACAATGATCATAATTTGAGGGGAGACTTAAACTTTACAAAACCCAAGATACGTACAACCAAGAAAAGTATGTGCATATCTGTCTGTGGGGTGGATTTGTGGAACAGTCTGGAGCCGGAGCTGAAACTATGTACAAACAGAAATCAATTCAGAAAGAGGTATAAGCACCATTTGCTGAAAGGGTATATGTTAGAAGGGTAGTAGTTATATGTACGATTCATTATGTTCACTCTGGGATATTATGGGACACTATGGAATGGTGGGTGGGACAGCACTGTGTATATCTGTTGTTTGAGGCTGGTTTTGATGTATGGACATCATTGTATGTTAGAATGGATGGGTGTTAATGTTGATTTGTAAAAAATACAGTAAATTGTTTACTTGGGGTCTTAAAGGTGGTAATTTGTATAAAATTCACATGGGTGTATCTATGGAAAAGAGGAGATGGAATTAATAAGTGTTCACTTCTTCCTTCTCCCTTTCGAACAGTGTATACTGTTACTTTATTGCATTTGCCATTTGCTTGTATTTGTTATATTTTTGTGTTCGAAATAAACTATCTATCTATCTATCAAATGTTTGATTCACAGGTTACACTCAGTAACTCAGTAACAGTCTATGATGCTCATAGTACATGTTGAATTCCCCGTCTCAAGTTATCCAAATGTGTTAACCTATTCTGACATTTCTTATTAAACCACTGAAAGACATATGGGAGTTATTGTTTGATTTTATGTCCATCTTCTTGATTATGAGCAGACACGAACTCACAGGGTCTTTTTTGTTTTGTTTTGTTTTTTAGACTGATTCATCATTAGTACAAATAAAAAATTGCTAATAAAACTGTCCATTATCTAGACTGGTGCCCTACGAGGATATGAGTGTAATGAAAGGAAATCTTCACTCCTACTCACATTCATATTTACATTAATACTTGTACCAACAATAAAACACCTATAAACCCATTAATCTGAATCCATAGTCTCTTTAATGATGTGCATACCTTGGGCTCCATACACCCATGATCTTGTCTGACCTTAGCTGCTAAGCAGGGTCTGGCTTGGTTACTATTTGGATGGGAGACTGCCTGGGAGTACCAGGTACTGTGATGATCTGTCCAGGATGTAATCTGCCTCTTGCCCAAAGATGCTGGGATAGGACCCAGCCCCCACCCAAGGAAAATGAATGATATTGGTGTAACAAAAGTTGTTTACTGATGATGTCTCTTCAACAACTTGAAAAAGACAATTTTTCATCGTGACCATACAGAGACGACTATGTGAAGATGCCTTTTCATCTTTCCAGCCAAATCCAGACATTTTTTAGATGGTTGGCAAAGCCATCTTTTCAACATTTTTTTCAACCAATTTGTGCTGGGAGGGTCACCTCTCTGTTATTCATTTATAACAAATAAATTTATACTTTGGCGGTCCATTAAGAGGTTACCTCCTCAGTGACACCCTGTTCACTCACACAGTTACACTTTCACATCTGGAAGCTGCCCAATTCAACCACAGACTGATCTGTGGCCACTGAGCAGCTCCACTGGAGCAGTTGGGGTTAAGGGCCTTGCTCAAGGGCACCACAGTGAGGTTAAGGAGGTTGGAGCAAACACTGCGATATCATCTGTCCCACCCAGATCTTATCCTGCCAGTCCAAGGATTGAACCGTCAACCCTCCAGTCACCAGACTTCATCACTGTCCCCCCCAGTTATACTAATGTACAGTGGGGAAAAAAAGTATTTAGTCAGCCACCAATTGTGCAAGTTCTCCCACTTAAAAGATGAGAGAGGTCTCCAATTTTCATCATAGGTATACCTCAACTATGAGAGACAAAATGAGAAAAAAAAAAATCCAGAAAATCACATTGAAGGATTTTTAATGAATTAATTGGTAAATTCCTCGGTAAAATAAATATTTGGTCACCTACAAACAAGCAAGATTTCTGGCTCACACAGACCTGTAACTTCTTCTTTAAGAGGCTCCTCTGTCCTCTACTCGTTACCTGTATTAATGGCACCTGTTTGAACTCTTTATCAGTATAAAAGACACCTGTCCACAACCTCAAACAGTCAGACTCCAAACTCCACTATGGCCAAGACCAAAGAGTTGTCAAAGGACACCAGAAACAAAATTGTAGACCTGCACCAGGCTGGGAAGACTGAATCTGCAATAGATAAGCAGCTTGGTCTGAAGAAATCAACTGTGGGAGCAATTATTAGAAAATGGAAGACATACAAGACCACTGATAAGCTCCCTCGATCTGGGGCTCCATGCAAGATCTCACCCCGTGGGGTCAAAATGATCACGAGAACGGTGAGCAAAAATCCCAGAACCACACGGGGGGACCTAGTGAATGACCTGCAGAGAGCTGGGACCAAAGTAACAAGGGCTACCATCAGTAACACACTACGCCGCCAGGGACTCAAATCCTGCAGTGCCAGACGTGTCCCCCTGCTTAAGCCAGTACATGTCCAGGCCCGTCTGAAGTTTGCTAGAGAGCATTTGGATGATCCAGAAGAGGATTGGGAGAATGTCATATGGTCAGATGAAACCAAAATAGAACTTTATTGTAAAAACTCAACTTGTCGTGTTTGGAGGAGAAAGAACACCATACCTACTGCGAAGCATGGGGGTGGAAACATCATGCTTTGGGGCTGTTTTTCTGCAAAGAGACCAGGACGACTGATCTGTGTAAAGGACAGAATGAATGGGGCCATGTATCGTGAGATTTTGAATGAAAACCTCCTTCCATCAGCAAGGGCATTGAAGATGAAACGTGGCTGGGTCTTTCAGCATGACAATGATCCCAAACACACCGCCTGGGCAATGAAGGAGTGACTTCGTAAGAAGCATTTCAAGGTCCTGGAGTGGCCTAGCCAGTCTCCAGATCTCAACCCCATAGAAAATCTTTGGAGGGAGTTGAAAGTCCGTGTTGCCCAGCGACAGCCCCAAAACATCACTGCTCTAGAGGAGATCTGCATGGAGGAATGGGCCAAAATACCAGCAACAGTGTGTGAAAACCTTGTGAAGACTAACAGAAAATGTTTGACCTCTGTCATTGCCAACAAAGGGTATATAACAAAGTACTGAGATGAACTTTTGTTATTGACCAAATACTTATTTTACCAAGGAATTTACCAATTAATTCATTAAAAATCCTTCAATGTGATTTTCTGGATTTTTTTTTTTCTCATTTTGTCTCTCATAGTTGAGGTATACCTATGATGAAAATTGGAGACCTCTCTCATCTTTTAAGTGGGCGAACTTAATAGAAAAAAATTGTCACTGTGTATTAAAGCAATATTACACAAGACGGAATTATGGTATCGTGATTATAGTAACTGTGGCTGCGATGCGGCTTTAATGCCCTCCGCAGTCACAGCTGTTGTTAGTATATTCATGATACCGTAACAACGTTGAGTGTAATATTGCTTTTATACAACATTTCCTGCAAGCAAAATGTATTAAATGACAGCAATACTGGTAAAAATATTATGATTTGTTTGTTTAATCAGTTATTTTGTGCAGCTGAGAAGAAAAAAGTCCTTAAATGTAGCCAGTAACTGTTGCAAAACATCTCAATCAGCATGAAAACGTCTACTGTCATTTTACACACATGTAAACAAATTAAATGTTGTCAAGTGCAAATGTAGTAAGTGTTTATAAAACCTACCTGTTAAGTTGATACTTCAGAAAATCACAGATCAAAACATATCCATCCATGGTGTAATCTTGGGCACATCAGGATTAAAGAACAACACTGCAGCAAGGACATTGAGGTGCTAGGTGTTAGCATGCGACTCACATACAGTTGTGGAAAAATTAGGACACCCCATTAAATATTCAATTCTTTATTAAGAAATGTTCACATATCTATGTCTAACCTTGTTTTGTTTTTATTTGCATTTTTTTAACATTTATTTTAGCCATTTTAAGTAGGAATGAATAGGGTGTCCTAAAAAAGATGGGGGTTGTCTTAATTTATTCCTCACTATTTGTTTAGAATTACATTTTACAGAAAATTTGAGAAAAGTCTTTAATTAATTTCTAATTGTTTAGTTGTATTGCATGATTCTCCCAGTATTTTTAACATTGATATTAAATATCCATATGTCCAAATATGTTTAAACAAAAAAAAAAAAAACAGGGTGTCCTAATTTTTTCACATGATTGTACCTTCCCAGAGAATTTTCATATGTTGTCGGCATTATTATTTATGGACCCCCCCCCCCCCCCCACTGAGGCAGCGTGTGACGTCATCCACTCAGTCAGTAGCAGGCTGCGGGCACAACACCCAAATGCTCTCCTCCTCATCTCTGGTGATTTTAACCACACTTCACTCTCCTCCATTCTGGCCACGTTCACCCAGTATGTCACGTGCCACACCAGAGACAATAAAACATTGGACTTATTGTATGCAAGCACCAAGGAGGCTTACACTTCACCCCACCCCCACCCCCCAGAAGATTGAACCACAACTGGTTCACCTCCTACCTGTGTACAAACCCCTGGTACACAGACAACCTCCTGTTACCCGCACAGCGAAAATATGGTCTGAGGCGGCAGAGGATGCGCTGAAGGACTGTCCTGAATCCACTGTATGGGAGCAGCTTTGTGATCCACATGGGGAGGACGCTGACGGCCTCACATACACCATCATAGACTACATCAACTTCTGTGTGGACAACACCGTACCAACCAAGACCATAAAGTGTTTCTCAAACAACAAATCTTGGATCAACCCTGAGATAAAGTCACTGATGAAAGACAAAAAAGGATCTTCAGGTCGGGAAACAAGGAGGAGCTGAAGTTCGTACAGAGGGAGCTAAGGAGGAAGATCAGAGAGGGGAAGGACAGCTACAGAAAGAAGATAGAAGACAAGCTGCAACAGAGTGACATCAACAGTGTCTGGAGAAGCCTCAAAACCATCTCTAGGCACCAGAATATCTCCTCCCAGGCCACGGGGAGTAGAGAGTGGGTGTACAGCCTGAACCTGTTTTTTAGCAGGTTTGACCAACCGCCCTCTTCTCCGCTTGCCCACCAACCATAGCTGCCTCCATCTTCATCTAGTCCTGTTGTCCACGGCCTCCCCCAACACCCCCTATTCCCAGCACACAGCCCCCTTGCCCCAACCTGACCATCACTAAGACCCAGGTGAGAGCGGAGCGGAGCTGAGGAAGATCAAGGCGAGGAAGGCTGTGGGTCCGGACGGCATCAGCTCGAGGCTCCCCAAGTCCTGCGCAAACCAGCTGTGTGGGATCATGGAGCACATCTTTAGCCTGAGCCTGAAGCTGGGGAGGGTACCACAGCTGTGGAAAACATCCTGTGTGGTACCCGTACGGATGACTCCTCACCCCAAGGACCTGAACAGCTACAAACCAGTGGCCCTCACATCACACCAGGTGAAGACCCTGGAGAGGCTGCTCCTCACCCACCTCTGCCCCCTGGTGGGACCAGCGATGGATCCACTTCAGTTTGCCTACCAGCATGGCATCGGTGTGGAGGATGGAGTGATCTTCCCCCTACACTGTTCCTTGTCTCACCTGGAGAAGCCTGGGAGCACTGTGAGGATCATGTTCTTTTATTTCTCCAGTGCTTTCAACACCATCCAACCAGTGATCCTGAGGGACAAGCTGCTGTGTGCAGGGGTGGACGAGCACTTGTCATCGTGGATCCTGGACTACCTCACAAACCGACCAGTTTGTGAGAACCCAGGACTGTGTGTCTGATGCCATCATCTGCAGTACGGGCCCCCCCCAGGGAACAGTTCTGGCTTCCTTCCTTTTCACCCACTATACTGCTGACTTTTCACACAACACACCACACTGCCATCTACAGAAGTTCTCTGATGACTTTGCAATTGTCAGCCTCACCTCTGATGGAGATGATACGGAGTACAGAGGACTTATCCAGGACTTCGTGGACTGGTGCCTACAGAACTGCCTCCAGATCAATGCGAGGAAAACTAAGAAACTGGTGGTGGACTGCTACAGGCGAGGACCCCCCCCCCCCCACACACACACACACACAGCACCAGGAAACATCCAGGAAACAGGCATTGAGATGGTGACATCTTGCAAGTACCTGGGTGTTCACCTAAACAACAAACAACAAACTGGACTGGTCACACAACACCATCACACTCTACAAGAAGGGGCAGTGCAGGCTGTTCCTCTTGAGGAGACTCAGGTCTTTTGGAGTCCAAGGGGCACTCCTGAAGACCTAATGCGATTCGGCGGTGGCATCAGCCATCACATTTGGAGTGGTCTGTTGGGGCAGCAGCATCACGGCAGCCAACAGGAAGAGACTGAACAGACCGATCAAAAAATCTAGCTCTGTTCTGGGGCAATGCCTCGGACCAGTGGAGGAGATAGGAAAAAGGAGGATGGTGGCTTACTGTAACTGTCACCTCTGCTGGAGTCCGAGTCCCACCCCATGTAGGACACGCTGAACGCACTGAGGAGCTCACTTAGCCGTAGGCTGTGCCATCCTAGGTGCATGACGGAAAGGTTCCACAGGTCCTTCCTACCTACGACTGTCAGACTTTATAACCTAACAAGGGCTACTCGGTCATATTGAATGTACAAAACGTAATGACCTTGCACAATAAATCGTCCCCTCCATTATACAACTAGGACAATATCAATCATTACTGAGGGTGACAACAACACTGTTGATTCAAATACGAAATATACTGTCCGGGTACATATTCATATTCTGCAGGGTAACTTAACAAACCGTAATGCTGTTTATACCATCTAGCTGCAATGCTCCTGCACTGTGTACAGTGATCCCTCGCTACTTCGCGCTTCACCTTTCGCGCCCTCAGTGCATCGCGGATTTTTCAAAAATATTCATCAAAAATTCAAAATTGAGAAATAATGGGCGGGCGCTAGCAGAAGGCAGGGAGACTACATTAGACCATAAGGTGTCAACACGGAGAGCCGCACAACTCTCTGTTCGCTGTTCTCGTGTTGGCTCAGCTCGGAAATCTCGCAAGCTGATTGGCCAAGACGTTTCACCCCGCAAGCTGATTGGCCGAGACGTTTCACCCACCTCCTCTCCCTGCCGAGCACCCATGAAGGGAAGGAAGACCGCATTCATTGCTTTTTATCGCTCGTGTTACTTAGTCTCGCCGCGTGGAACTTTTTGCTGTTCTCTTGTGCCATTTTGTGCGAAATAGTCTTCCCGTCGAGCCACTACGCCGCTTCCTGCAGCTTCAGCTCTATCGGAAGCTGCCCTCGATGATCCTGCGCCTCCAGCACCTCACGATGAGGCGTCACCTGAGGAGCAGTAAAGCTCTCGTTAACCTGTGCAGTAAATCATTTTCATCTTGAGTTACGTATCTTGTTATAAGAATAAAAGAGTTCTAAAACCATATTTATGTACACTTTGTTTACATCTACGTATGTATGTACACGTACACACACACACGTATCATATGAGAGAGAGAGAGTGAGAGAATGAACGTACATATTGTTTATGGATGACGTCATTAGGGGTGACGCTACTTCGCGGTTTTTCACTTTTCGCGGTCGGTTCTGGAACCCATTAACCGCGATAAGTGAGGGATCACTGTATATATCTGTGTACATATGTATATTTATTTACTGCTTTTGGCTAACCAGTTCTTATTATCTTATTAACTATTGTTCTGAGTGCTGCTATCCCTGTGCTGCTGTAATCCTGGAATTTCCCCATTGTGGGACTAATAAAGGCTTATCTTATCTTATATCCAATACTGGTCACCAGAAGCTATTAGTTAGCATGCTAGCGATTTAGCACATTTTGCTCGCTTTTGTTCACATTTTCAGATGAAGCAAAGAGTCCATCACCACAAAGGTATTGTGGTTTGTTAATAGAGACAATATCAAACACTAGCACTCCCTATTTTTTGGAACAGTAAAATGACTGGGTAGATGGAAGTAGATCTTTGAAAAAAGGCAGGACTTCTGAGTCATGGATGTTTAATTTTTTTGTCAAACAGTGCTTCACTGTGGAAATTAAGGTATCCAAAACAGTACAGCAATTGTCAGAGTTGTTTGAAAAATACTGTTATTAATTAACCTTACTAGAACACCTTTGAAGCGAAGTGATACATATCCAGTGAAACTGGAGTGCAATTATCATGGATTATAGTAACTCCCCCCACAACCCGAAAAGGATTAATTGGAAGAAGATGGATGGATGGATATAGTAACTCCTGGAATCCCTATTGTCCAATCAAATTGCTCAGTCGAAACTAACTGTTGTATAAAATCAATATATACAATATGTAAAATGAACCTTTCCTAGGGGTAATCCCTTTAGCAGGATAGTTTTTTAAATAGAAACAGCAGGGGAAATAAGTATTGAACACATCAACATTTCTGATGGAGTCATTGACCTGAGATTTTCACCAGATATCAGTAACAACCTAAGTAATCCATACATATAAAGAAATCAAGGTAGCTGTGTTCACAAAACAAGTTATATTTTTAATAAAATGAAATAACACAGGGAATAAGTATTGAACATACTTGGTGAAATTCTTTTAATAGAAATGTAACTGTGTTCTTTTATTAAAAATGTAACTTTTAATAGAAAGGTAACTGTGTTCACAAAACAAGTTATATTTTTAATAAAATGAAATAACACAGGGAATAAGTATTGAACATACTTGGTGAAATTCTTTTAATAGAAATTCTTTTAATGAAATTCTTTTTTGTCAACTGAACATTTTAGGGATCGTCACTTCCTTGTGGTAACGTATCGTCACTTCCTGTTTTGCTGTCTGCCTGTGTGGTTTGCTCTCCAGCCACTAGCTAGCCACTAGCTATGGCTACTAGCTCTCTTTCCTCTCCTCCTCTGGTGTGCTCTCTCTGTCAGATGTTTAGCTACACCTCTGCCTCTTTTAGTGATAACGGTAAATGTAATAAATGTTGTCTTTTTGAGGCGCTCGAGGCGAGGTTGTCTGATTTGGAATCCCGGCTCCGCTGCATTGAAACACCGTCTGCGCCAGTTAATCTCGACGGACGCCCATTAGCTGCAGCGGAGCTAGCTAGCTTAGGCCCCCCTGTCAGCGGTTCCCCGGCTCTCCTCAGCAGCGAGGAGACTGGGTGGGTGACGGTGAGAAGGAAGCCTAGTCGCAAAGCCCCGGTACACCACCAACCTGTTCACGTTTCTAATCGTTTTTCCCCGCTCAGCGACACACCCGCTGAGGAAAAAACTCTGATCATTGGCGACTCTGTAGTCAGAAACGTGAACCTAGAGACTCCAGCGGCCATAGTCCAATACATTCCTGGGGCCAGAGCAGGCGACATCGAGTCAAATTTGAAAATGCTGGCTAAAAGTAACTGTAAATATTCCACAATTGTTATTCACGCCGGCATTAATGACATCCGTCTCCGGCAGTCGGAAGTCACGAAACTTAATATAGAATCGGTGTGTGACTTTGCAAAAACGATGTCTGCCACTGTAGTATTCTCTGGGCCCCTCCCCAATCTGACCAGTGATGACATGTTTGGCCGCTCATCATCCTTGAACCGCTGGCTGTCTGTGTGGTGTCCTAAAAATGACGTGGGCTACATTGACAATTGGAGCTCTTTTTGGGGAAAACCTGGTCTTATGAGACGAGACAGCATTCATCCCACTTTGGATGGTGCTTCTCATTTATCTAACAATCTGGCATCTTTTTTATCCAAATTTCCAAAACCCTGACTACTCAGAGTTGGGACCAGGAAGCAGAGTCGCAGTCTTTCACGCCTCTCTGCAGCTCCTCTTCATCCGCCACCCCTCAGCTTAGCCCCTGTCTTCCCCATCAGAGAATCGTTGTCTGCTCCCTCCAAAGTAAATAAAAATATAATGTATAAGCATCCCAAAGTGATAAAGCAAAATATTGGTAAAACTCAAATTAAACATAAAGCCTCTAAATTGAATGATTTGGCCTCTGTTCCTCCTCATAATTTAAAAATTAAATGTGGTTTATTAAATATTAGGTCTCTAACTCCCAAGTCTCTGTTAGTCCATGATCTGTTAATTGATCATCAGATTGATTTAATTTCCCTTACAGAGACTTGGTTAGGGCAAGAGGATTATGTTGGTTTAAATGAATCAACTCCCTCTGGTTATTTAAACTGTCAAAATCCCAGAAGTTCTGGTCGTGGAGGAGGAGTAGCAACAATTTACCATTCCAAATTACTAGTTAATGTAAAGCAAAAAACATGTTATAATTCCTTTGAGGGCCTGGTCCTCAGTATTGGGCACTTTAGCAATTTTAGGTTAAACCCGATTTTATTTGCCATAGTTTATCGTCCCCCATCAACCTACTCAGAATTTTTATCCGAATTTGCTGATTTCTTAGCTGATTTAGTGCTGAAATCTGATAGAATAATTATAGTAGGGGACTTTAATATACATGTGGATGTAAATAGTGACTGCCTTAATGTGGCATTTTATTCAATATTAGACTCGATTGGGTTTTCTCAGAAAGTAGGAAATTCTACTCATTACCTCCACCATACATTGGACCTTGTTCTGACATATGGCATAGAAATAGAAAATCTTGTAGTGTCTCCTCATAACCCTGTACTGTCAGACCATTGTCTGTTAACCTTTGATTTTACTATTTCTGACTATTTGACTCCTAAAGAAAAATATTATTACAGTAGATGCCTCTCAGATGATGCTGTTACCAAATTTATGCAGATTGTTTCCTCTATGCCATGTATCAACACAACGGAAATAAGCTATAGACAGCTTGCTCCTTCTGTAACTGATAACATGGTGGATAGTGTTTCAGCTTCTCTGCATCAGACTCTAGACTTGGTGGCCCCCTTAAAAAAGAAAAAGTCTAATCAGAGATTTCTAACTCCTTGGTTCAACACAGAAACTCGTAGCTTAAAACAGAAGACTCGTCAATTAGAAAGAAAATGGCGCTCCACTAATTTAGATGAAATCTATTTAGCTTGGAGAAATCATCTTTTAATTTATAAAAAATCTCTTAGAAAAGCTAGAACGAGTTATTACTCTGCATTAATAGAAGAGAACAAGAATAATCCCAGGTTTCTTTTCAGTACTGTAGCCAGGTTTACAAAGAGTCAGGACTCTGTCAATCCTAGCATTCCCTTAGAGCTTACTAGTCAGGACTTTATGAACTTTTTCAATAATAAAATTTCATCCATCAGAGATAAAATCAATCAGATTCTTCCCACAGTTAACTTAAATACTGTAACTACTACAACTCCTTCTATTGATGTCTGTCTTGATGAATTTACTCCAATCGACCTTTGTGAGTTAGACAAAATAGTTTCCTCATCCAAACCTTCAACTTGTCTTTTAGACCCTATTCCTACCAGGTTATTTAAAGAAGTCTTCCCACTTATTGGTAGCTTTATTCTTCATATAATCAATTCTTCATTAACTTTAGGCCATGTACCGCAGGCTTTTAAAACGGCTGTAATTAAACCCTTACTCAAAAAGCCAACGCTAGATCCAGGAGCTTTAGCTAACTATAGACCAATCTCTAATCTCCCTTTCATTTCAAAAATCTTAGAAAGAGTTGTTGCTACGCAATTATTTGACCACCTGCAGGGAAATGGTTTACTTGAAGAGTTTCAGTCTGGGTTTAGAATCCATCATAGTACTGAAACAGCCTTGGCAAAGGTCACTAACGACCTCCTCATTGCATCTGATAATGGACTAGTTTCTGTACTTGTCCTTTTAGACCTTAGTGCAGCTTTTGATACTATCGATCATAATATTCTACTTGATAGATTAGAACACTATGTTGGACTTAATGGAACTTCGTTGCAGTGGTTTAGATCTTATTTATCTGATAGGTTCCACTTTGTTCATGTAAATAATGAGTTTTCTTTCAACTCAAAGCTCAGTCATGGAGTTCCACAGGGATCTGTGCTAGGCCCTACTCTTTTTAGTTTATATATGCTTCCGTTAGTCAACATTATTAGAAAGCACTGTATACATTTTCATTGTTATGCTGATGACACACAATTATACCTGTCAATGAAGCCAGATGATAGTAATCAATTTGCCAAGTTAGAAGCCTGTCTTAAGGAAATCAAAGCTTGGATGACTTGCAATTTCCTGCTATTAAATTCAGATAAGACTGAAGTCATTCTTGTTGGTCCAAAAAACCTTAGAAATTCCTTTCCAAATCAAACTTTCAGTTTGGATGCGGTTACTCTTTCTCTTAATAGCTCTGTGAGGAACCTTGGAGTTATATTTGATCATGATTTGTCCTTCAATTCACATATTAAATTTGTTTCTAAGACTGCCTTCTATCATTTGCGTAATATTGCCAAGATTAGGAGCATCTTGTCTCAGAGTGATGCTGAGAAACTGATCAACGCTTTTGTTAGCTCGAGATTAGATTATTGTAATTCTTTATTATCAGACTGTCCTAAAACATCTTTAAAAAGTCTTCAGCTGATCCAAAATGCTGCAGCAAGAGTTTTAACAGGTACTAGAAAGAGAGATCATATCTCTCCGGTTCTGGCCTCCCTTCATTGGCTTCCCATAGAGTTTAGAATTAAGTTTAAAATCCTTCTTCTTACTTACAAAGCTCTAAACAATCAGGCTCCTTTTTATTTAAAAGATCTGATACTACCGTATTATCCTAACAGAGCACTACGCTCCCAAAATGCAGGATTACTTGTAATACCTAGAATCTCCAAAAGTACAATGGGAGGCAGAGCCTTCAGTTATCAAGCTCCTCTCCTGTGGAATCAGCTGCCAATCTGAATGAATGAATGAATGAATGAATTTGTTTATTTCGGATAGTACATTACAGGTTGAAAGAAACTGTATAATATAACAACAAGGTCAAATTAGACAAAGACTCCTTCTACTATACAATTCCACGTGAGTTATCCGAAATGGGTGATGGCTGAAGCCGCAGCTTATATTGCCAGCTTAGCTGCCAATCTGGATTCGGGAGTCAGACTCGATCTCTGTTTTTAAGAATAGGGCTAAAACCTACCTTTTTGATATAGCCTACAATTAGGGAGGGATCATGTGTTTCTGAACCCTCCCTTAGTTATGCTGCTAATAGGTTTAGTCAGCCGGGGGACCTCCAGTAATGCACTGGGCCTCACTCCTTTTCTCACTCTCAATGAAATATTTTTTTTGCTGGTCATTAACATTTGTTTGTTCTCTCCCATAGATTGAGTCCCCATCGTGCTGTTTGCTCTCTACATGTCTGTTCTTTTCTTCTTCTCTATCCCCTCACCCCCCAGCCAGTCACAGCAGATGACTGCCCCTCCCTGAGCCTGGTTCTGCTGGAGGTTTCTTCCTGTTAAAAGGGAGTTTTTCCTCTCCACCGTCGCCAAGTGCTTGCTCACAGGGGATCGCCTGATTGCTGGGGTCTTTCTGCAACTGTGGGGGTTCCCCCTACAGTTGATAGTGCTATGAGATGACTGTTGTTGTGAAATGGCACTATATAAATAAAGTTGAATTGAATTGAATTGAATTAATATTTAGTAAAAACGCCTTTGTTGGTAATAACAGCTTCCAGACACCTCCTGTATGGAGAAACTAGGCACAGGCATTGCTCAGGAGTGATTTTTGCCCATTCTTCCACACAGTCAAATCTTGAAGGTTCCGTGGGTGTCTTCTATGAACTCTGATCTTCAGTTTGTTCCATAGATTTTCATTTGGATTCAGGTCAGGTGACTGACTGGGCCATTCTAGCAGCTTGATTTTCCTTCTCTGGAGCCAGTTGAGACTTTCCTTGGCTGTGTTTTTGGGATCATTATCTTGGTGAAATGTCCACCCTCGTTTCATCTTCAGTATCTTGGCAGATGGCAACAGGTTCTTATGAAGGATGTCTCTGTACATTTATCCATTTATCGTTTCTTCAATTATATGAAGTCTGCCCATCCCATGTGCTAAAAAACACCTCCACAACATGGTGGGATGTGCAGTGCCAACATGCTGTGTGTTGTGGCATCCAAAAAGTTCAATTTTGGTCTCATCTGACCAGACTACTGTATATTCTCCCAATATTTTACTGGTTTGCCCAAATATTGTGCAGTAAACTTTAAATGAGCTTCAACATGCTTTTTCTTCAGCAATGGAGTCTTGCGAGGTGAGTGGGCATAGAGCCCATGTCGGTTGAGTGCATTACTTATTGTTTTCTTGTAAACAGCAGTACCTTCTAAATCCAGATCTTTCAGGAGCTCTCCACTAGTGGTCTTTGGCTCTTGGATAACTCTTCTGATAATTCTTTTGACTCGTCTGTCAGAAATCTTGCGAGGAGCTCCTGGTCATGTCCGGTTTATGGTAAAATGATGTTCTTTCCATTTCCGAATGATGGCTCCAGCAGTGTTCACTGGAACATTCAGCAGTTTAGAAATGTGCCTGTAACCAGTGCCATCATTATGTTTTGCAACTATAAAGTTGCGAAGGTTTTGAGAGAGCTCTTTGCTTCTACCCATCATAAGTTCTTTGTGGTGTGACAATCTGATATTCACAAACCTTTTAAAAGGCTATCAGTCAGGTTTTAATCAGCTGAAATTAATTTGCACTGATGGGGGATGGGATGGATTTCAACTGGTTTCTTGGCTTTCTGTGCCTTTTTCCACCCCTTTTTCTTCATGTGTCCAATACTTATTTCCTGTGTCATTCCACTTTATTAAATACAACTTGTTTTGTGAACATAGTTGCCTCTGTTTTTTCATTTGTATGGATTACTTGGGTTGTTACTAATATCTGGTGAAAATCTCAGGTCATTGGCTCCATCAGAAATATGTTTAATGAGAAAAATGTTGACGTATTTGTGGTGTATTACTATGGAGTCACTGGGAGTAGTTTGTGTCCTGCGGATGATGCCACCACACCATATATATTGGGTGGTCCACCATCTCACAGCGAGTTGTGTTTAGGAGTTGGGTAGAGTCTGAGACGAGAGTGAGTTGGCAGCCGGTCAAACTTGTATTACCACACATGCTTGTGCTTTGCTATTTTATTGTAATAAAGTTCAGTCAATGGCAGCATCCTTGTAGGTTGTCATTACCAGGTTTGTGGACAAAACATTTGGCGACGAGAGATTAAACCATGGAGGTGTGCTTGAGACTGCTATGGCCCTTTCTGGAGTTCCCAGGTGAACCAACAGTCCCATGGCCGCGATGGCTGGATCCATTCGAGACCTACGTTGCAGTGTTGGACCTGGGCAAACTCGACAAAGTAAGGAAATGAGCGCTTCTTGTCCACAACCTCGGCATAGAAGGTCAGAGAATTTTCCACATGTTAGGACTGACTGAGTCACATGTGGATGCCGTCAAGCTTCTTGCTAGCTACTTTGCTACACCAGATAATGTGATAACATGACGGATTCGTTTTCACCAGAGACGACAGAGTCGGTGAGTCAGTCCAACAATTCGTCACTGACCTGAGACATTTGGCTAGCATGTACCGTTTTGGACTGCTAGAAGATGAAGTGGTGCAGGACCAGTTAGCCAAACATACGTGCAACGTGAGGCTACGAGTTAAGATGCTAACGGCACCAAACAACATGATGCTAGCTAACAGCATAGAGCTAGCATTCCAGCTAGAAGCAGCGGAGAAGTTAGCCATGGGCTAAATGGCCGCCAAACACAGAAGCTATCTGGACAGATGATGCTAGCTAACGCGGTGGGCACGGAGGATGAAGAGAACAGGGCAGAAGAGTATGAGACGAACACAGTTAGCAGAAGGTCCGCCCCAAGAGTCTCTGTCTGTGGTAGCTGTGGGTTCCCAACGCACCAGGATAGAGCATGTTTTTGCCTGGCAAGAGGACAACAGTGTATCAAGTATGGCTGCTTAAACCATTTCACCAGAGTTTTCTGGTTGCAGGCACCATGGAGTCCACCAAGTAAGCCAGCCCATCCGCCAACAACCATTCATGCAGTAAGCCCCAACATCAACGGTTATTCATACGGCATGGTTGAGTTAGATGGGGTAGCTGCGCCACTCCTGCTCAACACGGCGACGGTGAGGTCGATGTTAAACTGAGCCATGGTGAAAAAGTTTTTCCCCAACCACAGAATTAAGAAGAACCCAATGCCGCAGTACGGATACGGTGGTCACAGACTGTGTAATGTTGGAACAGTGGAGCTGACTGTTTACTACAAGTCCAAAATTGTGTACGACTTCACATTTCAGGTAGCAGCACACGGTGACAAGATTATGGGATGTGACCTTTTCTACAGCCTGGGCTTCACTATCAGAGACAGCGCTGGGTTTGAATGGTCCAGGTGTGGCAGCTGGAGCACAGCGGACCTCGACAACTGCCACGTGGTGTGGGATGAGGTAATTCAGAACAGCACCGACACCAAAGCGTCCACCCCGTGCTCTCAGAAGAAGAGCTGCCCAGGAGGGGGGCAGCTGGACTCACCTATGTCCCTCGCTCAGCCAGAACCAGACCCAGAGCATGCAGAGAACCCCGAAGCGCAGCACCAGCAACCGGGAACAAACACAACGCACGACACGGCACAGCAGAGCACTTCGGAATTTAAGCAGAAAAACCAGAATTTAACACTAGGCAGTGCTCAGAGAGCACCTACCTTAGACTTAGACTTAACTTTATTAATCCCTTTGGGATGACTCCCTCTGGGAAATTTAAAATTTCCAGCAGCACATAAAAGGAGCATACAGATCAGAAAAGCAAAAAAGAAAAAAATAAACACTTAACATAATACCTCAGCTTCTAACAGTTTTAACAATTCCATAATGTTTGGATCTATGGTTTTATGGAACTAGGTTGTTTCCAGTGTCAACTATTCAACCATTATTTAAGATGTTTTTGTTTGTTTGTTTTACTGAAGATCACTAGACTAAAATGTTTCTGCTTTCTGTTTGTGTTTCAAGTACACATGGCTTTTGAAATATATATATAAGAAAAATGCCAACGTCCCATGTCCCAAAACCCAGTTTTGAAAGCCAGAAAAAGATGGATTGTCCTTTCCAGGTTGGGGACAAGCTCCTGCCCCAAGTGGAGGAGTTTAAGGGTGCTTTCACACCTGCAGGCTTTAGTCCGTTTCAATCGAACTCAAGGTCATTTTCTCCATTAGTGCGGTTCGTTTTGTCTAGTGAGAACACAGTAATCACACTCAAGTGCGTACCAGAACAACCATACCGAGATTTCTTTGTCATTATATTTAATTCTTTATATAATTGTCACGAGCCAAGCCAGCTTGGCTTTCCCCGGCTCGGCCTCGATCTCTCTGTGGGTTTTGATCTCATTGTTTCTGTGCATTTGGTGTATTCTTGTACTTACAGATGTGGACAAAATTGTTGGTACCCCTCTGTTAATGAAAAAAACCCCACAATGGTCACAGAAATAACTTGAATCTGACAAAAGTGGTAACAAATAAAAATTCTATGAAAATTAACCAATGAAAATCAGACAATGCTTTTGAATTGTGGTTCAACAGAATTATTTTAAAAAACAAACTCATGAAACAGGCCTGGACAAAAATGATGGTACCCTTAACTTAATATTTTGTTGCACAACCTTTTGAAGCAATCACTGCAATCAAACGATTACTGTAACTGTCAGTGAGACTTCTGCACCTCTCAGCAGGTATTTTGGCCCACTCCTCATGAGCAAACTGCTCCAGTCGTCTCAGGTTTGAAGGGTGCCTTCTCCAGACGGCATGTTTCAGCTCCTTCCACAGATGTTCAATAGGATTTAGATCAGGGCTCATAGAAGGCCACTTTAGAATAGTCCAATGTTTGGCTCTTAGCCATTCTTGGGTGTTTTTAGCTGTGTGTTTTGGGTCATTATCCTGTTGCAAGACTCATGACCTGCGACCAAGCTGTCTGACACTGGGCAGCACATTTCTCTCTAGAATACCTTGATAGTCTTGAGATTTCATTGTACCCTGCAAAGATTCAAGACACCCTGTGCCAGATGCAGCAAAGCAGTCCCAGAACATGACAGAACCTCCTCCATGTTTCACAGTAGGGACAGTGTTCTTTTTTTGGTATGCTTCATTTTTGCGTCTGTAAACATAGAGCTGATGTGCCTTGCCAAAAAGTTCCAGTTTTGTCTCGTCTGTCCATAGGACATTCTCCCAGAAGCTTTGTGGCTTGTCAGCATCCAGTTTGGCAAATTCCAGTCTGGCTTTTTTATGATTTGTTTTCAACAGCGGTGTCCTCCTTGGTCGTCTCCCATGAAGTCCACTTTGGCTCAAACAACGAATGGTGCGATCTGACACTGATGTACCTTGACGTTGGAGTTCACCTTGAATGTGTTTAGAGGTTGTTCTGGGCTCTTTTGTTACCATTCGTATTATCCGTCTCCTCCTGCGGCCACGTCCAGGGAGGTTGGCTACAGTCCCGTGGATCTTAAATTTCTGAATAATATGTGCAATTGTAGTCACAGGAACATCAAGCTGCTTGGAAATGGTCTTATAGCCTTTGCCTTTAACATGCTTGCCTATAATTTTCTTTTTATTTTTTCTTTCTTAATTTTCTTTCTTAATTTTCTTTTCTCCTGAGACAACTCTCTCCTTTGCTTCCTCTGGTCCATGTTTTTTTTGTCCACAGCTTTTTCCCCTCTGCCATCAGACTGCTGAACACTAAGTGACTTTTGACTCTCGTGCACTATGTACAGCAGTTCAACCAGACTCATGTCAATCATCACTGTTTTTCTGTTGCATTATTGACTGCACTATGTGGTACTTCACATTATCTGCTACATGCTAATTTTTTAAAACTGCCTTGACTAGTACTACTCATTATTACTAGTATTATTATTATTATTATTACTTATTATTACTTATTTTTCTACACTTATTGCACGTTTCTAGTCCTTTAGTTTTTTAATTTATCCCTTTTTCTCATTATGTTTTTAATGTTGCAGCATGGCACCGAGACAAATTCCTAGTTTGTGCATCACATGAACAATGGCAATAAACCTGATTCTGATTCTGATTCTGATGTTTAGTGTGGTAAACACCATGTCAACAAACAGCACAGTGTCTACTTGTCCCCCTTTAAATAGGCCGACTGACTGAATACAAGTTTGTAGACACCTGTGATGTTAATTAGAGGACACATCTTGGTTGAACATGTCCCTATGGTCACATTATTTTCAATCTTTTCTAGGGGTACCATCATTTTTGTCCAGGCCTGTTTCATGAGTTTGTTTTTTAAAGTAATTCTGTTGAACCACAATTCAAAAGCATTGTCTGATTTTCAATGGTTAATTTTCATAGAATTTTAATTTATTACCACTTTTGTCAGATTCAAGTTATTTCTGTGACCATTGTGGGTTTTTCTTTCATTAACAGAGAGGTACCAACAATTTTGTCCATGTCTGTATTCCATTACCTTAGCCGCTGCCTAACTGGCAGCTGTTAGTCAGCCTCGGTGACCTACTTTCTCCAACGCTGCTGACAGTCTGTCGGTCCAACCACGCTCCCTCGCTCTCCTTAGTTCCATCAGCTGTTCCTAGCCCTGGTAATTATCTTTCCTGCGCCTCGCCCAGGTGTGCCCAATTTGTGTGGCCAGCAGTGTTTGTATTTAAGCAGCTCTTCGCTAGACAAACGCCGCTGGGTCATTGTACGAGTCACTCTTGTTCTCCATGGTGTGATCTTCACGTCAGGAAGGACTTTTGGATTATGCTCGCCAAGAGAATTGGACTTTCTGGACTGTTCCTACTCGTCAGTAAACTCTTGCTTTTCTCTGTGCAGTCACTGCTACACCTTACCTGAAGTGTTTCCTCTTGCAGTGATTCTGCTACGCTTCTGGTGGCGTTTCTTCTTGCAGCATAACTGCTACACTTAGGCTGTTGCCCAGTAGGCGTTCCCCCCCCTAGTAAGTTGAACTCCCCGTACTCTTCTCCGCTCTCCCAAGCGCATTCATATTGTATTGTGACCTACTTGTTCGTCTTTATTTGTGAACAGTTTATGTCAATAAATGTGTGTGTGGTGAACCCCTGTGTTTAGATCCTTTTATCCTTCCCCTCCTCTGTGCGCTGTGGAAAAGCGCACGGAGAGTTTATGACAATAATGTTTTTATTCTATGATACTTTGCTCTCAAAACAACTTCTTATCAAGTACCTTCCTGTTTCAGACTTCAAGGTTGGAGCCTCAGAGAGGCTCAGCTCTCCCATAAATCCTGGAAAGTCCCCATTCCCCCCACATCTGTTATCTCTGCGTTTCCTGTTCCCATAAATGCCTGCACACAACGATATTGTTTGAACGCTTCTGTGGAATCATGCTCACTGTAACTTCTGCTGAAATCTTCCCTTTTGCAAAAGATAATAAAATACAGAAAAGGCATCCAGCTATTTTATTTTTCATCTTTCATTTTTATTTCACCTGATTAATAAGGGAATATTTATTAACAAGTAAAAATCTACAACATCCTCCACATCGAAAGGAGCCAGTTGAGGTGGTTTGGGCATCTGATCAGGATGCCTCCTGGACGCCTCCCACTTGAGGTGTTTCGGGCACATCCCACTGGACGGAGACCCTGGGGCAGACCCACGACACACTGGAGAGACCGTCTCCAGCTGGCCTGGAACGTCTTGGCATCCTCTCTGAAGAGCTGGAGCAAGTGGCTGGGGAGAGGGAAGTCTGGGCTTCTCTGCTTGAGCTGCTGCCTCCGTGACCCGGACCTCCGGAAAAGCAGTAGAAAATGGATGAATGGATATAAGAAAAATATTTTTGAAAATTATTTAAAAAGTCCCATTCACTGAAAAACTGTGTTTTGTAGGTTTTTACCTTCTAAAATGTGTCTTTTGATCACATGGTTACTGAAAAAACATCAAAACACTTACTTCTCCTAAAAAACATGCAGCCTTTATATGGATTCTGTCTGTTTTTAGCTGGTGTAACTCCTCCAGGGGTTTTCCTGTTATGTTGACTAAAGCAAAACCCACCCTTGATACTCCTGTTGGAGCTGTCTGTCTGTAAGGAGATGCTGTGAGATGCTGTGCAGTCCACTGAACTCAGTTCAGTTTGTCATTACAGCTCCTTGTTTGGCATGGGGCTGTTGTTGCTGAATACAAATCATCATTTCTGTCCAGAGATGGGTATAAATAACTTTTAAAATCAATTGAATACAATAACAATTTACAATTACTTTAAAAGTAATTGAAATGATTTTTGTAATGACCTTTCTGTTTTAGGCCATTTACATTGCTCATGTTAAAGATCTGATACCAATTAGTGGTAAGTTCCTGCCAAGAACTGCTCACACATGCAATTACGACCTCAGATGGTCACTACTGCAACTGACTTGATTACAGAACAATCAGAGCAGATCTCCACGTTGGTAAGAACTCTTAAAAATTCTTTAGCCCCTTTTCCACTAGCACCTTCTCAGCCTGACTCACCACGAGTCTACTCAGCTCGACACGGTGAGGTTGACCAGCAAGGAAGGTGGCCCGTTATCCTGTTATGTTCACGTGCTGATGTTTTCACTGATAAATAACATAAAAGATGCATAAAATCACAAAGCACTCACCATCTTCCCCGTGAGCAGCAATCAGCTTGGAGACCTCCTTGTATACTTTTTCATTTCGGCTCGCTCCGCTGCAGCAGGGCCGACGGGGCTGAAAAGTTCATAGTTGTCAAATCTGACCAAATGTAATTTATTTTTCAAGTGCAGGGATCCAAGTGTTGCAACACCAATGGAAGAACTGTGCACACCGACGGGGAGACTGTTGAAAAATAACCACATTTGGTCAAATTTGACCACTATATGAACTTTTCAGCCCTGACGTCGGAGGAGCATTCCGACATGAAATACCAGGATGTCTCCAAGCTGATGGTTGCTCACAGGGAAGATGGTGAGTGTTTTGTGACAGCGTTGATTTGTGTGTAGCCATTTATTTAGTTGATTATCACAGAAACAATAAAAGCTCTTAGCTGAATTTACAAATGGCGCTTTTGAATCTTGTGAGGACATTGCTCGATGTCTCAACACAAGCAAATGAACTCAATTGAAAATCCATGAACTTGGTCAATGTGAGTTGTTCAGTGCTAACAACAATGGACAATCAGTTGATAGACAGGTATGGTTCCACAACATTGACTGTTTGATGGAAATATTAATTGGTCAAATATACCAAAAGTATTTGAAAAATAATTGTTCCAACAATATTTTTGGTATACTTTATTAATCCCAGAGGGAAATTCAGGGCATTCACCTAGATGGATGAAGCAGCTACGATACAGCCCCATCCCTTCACCATTCACAGCTAGGGTCACTTTAAAGTCTCCAGTTAGCCTAACCTGTATGTTTTAGGTCTGCGGGAGGAAACCCACGCAGACACAGGGAAAACATGCAAACTCTACACAGAAGGGTCTCTGATGGTCAGGGAGCAGAATCAATCCCATGACCTTCTTACTGTGCTGCCACTGTGCTAACCACTTCTCCATCGTACTGCACAAAACTACTGTGCAAAAGCAATTAATTACATTTACAATTAGTTTTCAGAATTTCACAAAGTAATTGATTAAAAATTACAATTATTGTCATTAAGTCATTTGAAAAAGTAATTATAATTAGAGTTACTTCAAATACAATTACTTTTTGGACTCAACTCTGTTTCTGTCAAAGCTGCTTTTTGTGACTACTACAGTGATTATTACTATTTTTATGAGAACTGTTAACAGTGCCAGGTGAAACATACAGTACTAGGTGAACAAAGTGTTAGGGTAGTTACAAGAACATACCAACCAAGCATGTACCATGTGTGTGTGCATGCATGTGACCATGTGGGGGGAATGGGTTGGGAATGGGTTTATACAGTGGTGTGAAAGTGTCTGACCTCTTCCCGATTTCTCATTTTTTTGCATGTTTTTCATGCTTAAATGTTTCAGACCATCAAACAAATTGAAATGTTAGACAAAGATAACACAAGTAAACACAAAATGCAGTTTTTAAATGAAGGTGTTTATTATTAAGGGTAAAAAAAAATAATCCAAACCTATATGGCCCTGTGCGAAAAAGTGATTGCCTCCCATGTTAAAACATAAATTAAGTGTGGTTTATCATATCTTTGGAAAGCTGAGTTCAATTTCTCTAGCCACACCCAGGTCTGATTACTGCCACACCTGTTCTCAGTCAAGAAATCACTTAAATTGTCATGACCCTCCTCATGCGCTTTGATGCAGCGCACGGAGGAGTAGAAGGAAGGATGGATTTAGGCACAGGTTACACCACAAACACATTTATTAAACCAAAGACAAACAAAACCAACTGTGCAAAATAACATAATTGCTCAGGATAACTTAAAGTCCTCCAGGATGCTATACAGATGGGTGAATGAAACTGGGCAAATGTTGCAAAGCGCGGCAGCTTAACTGCAACAGGGGAACTCAAACAGTTTGTATTCACAGTACTGGAGCAGTCTGAGTAGTCCAAGTTTGTCTGGCAAGCACACACAACAAATACAGATAATCTCGCCTCCCAGTGTGATGAGGTACCACAGTCTAGGCAGGGCATCTAAACATGGGAGACGGATAACTACACTGAGGGGAGTAGCGACAGTGTAGATCCCAACACCTTCATAGCACAAAACAGTAATCCAGCAATGCTTGACTGGCAAAGAGCTGCTTAAGTACAAGCATTGCTGGCAACACAGATTGGGAACACCTGGGTGAAGCACGGGAAAGGCAATTTCCGGAGGAGACCCAGCTGGCTGTCATGAGAGAGGGGACGTGGTCGGACCGGCAAGTGCCAGACAGCACCAACATAAGTGTAGGCCAAAGGAGGCTGCCTCACAGCTGTCGGCCAGAATGCAGTGGCTACAGGTAGGGAAAAACCAAGGAGAAAATAAGAAACAACAAGAAACTCAAAAGATAACATACATAACTACACAGATAACCCTGAGCCACAGCGGGTCAGAACCAAGTCCAAAGGACAACCCGGCTCGGCTCATGACATAAATAGGACCTGCCTGACAAAGTGAAGTAGACCAAAAGATGCTCAAAAGCTAGACATCATGCTGCCATCCAAAGAAATTCAGGAACAAATGAGAAACAAAGTAATTGAGATCTATCAGTCTGGAAAAGGTTATAATGTGTCGAATGAAATAAGGGAACCCAAGTGTGAAGGGACGGAATAAGTGCAGGCAGGACACGGCGAACTGAAGTTTAAAAGGGTGTTTTATTCATCCACCATCACGAGACTCACTCCAGCGCTGTGGAAGCGTGCTGGAGCGAGCCCTGTGTCTCTAGTCAGCAAACAGGCAATGCGTCGTCAATCAGAGAGAGTCAGAGCAAGCGATATGCAGTTGAATTATATACCCAGCTAGACAATGCATGCATGGCACATTAACATCACAGTAAAAAGCAGGAAGGCATGGACATTTGCATTAGAGTCACGCATATCAATAGCAAGATTACTGGTGCTGGGATTAGACAAAGAGAGGCTGCCTATTGATATCAGTCCATACATCTCACTGTTCTGCTAATTGCTCCAGCTGAGCGCTCTGCTTGTCCGTAGGCTGTGGGGGTCACCCACACTACTCCCCCACAGAGGGCTCAGCAGGGGGCTGAGGCCTCGATCGTCCGGCTTTGGTAGTGAGCTGCGGGAAAAGCTCTGTGCAGGCGGAGGTGGAGGGAGGGGGGATGGGGGTAGCAAGTGCCAGCCCGGGACGGCGAAGTTGTCTGGGCCGCGCAAAAATTGCATGTGGATCCGCAATGTTAAGGGGCTTTCCCGTTAAACGTGGCGGAGATCCACAGCGGCTGTGAGAAGAAAAAAAATTGTCTCTGACTGCTCTCGTGGCTCAGTCCTGCGAGGATGCGTAGCGGCTGTGAGAAAAAACAAAAGCTGAGGGACTTGGCGGGTTGGCTTTAGGTGCGGGCGCAGCCCTAAAACCATCGGGGACAGCAGACGGCTGAATTCCCATTGTGCGCCGTGGCTGAGACCCATACAAAATCCTGTGTGCGGGCTGCGTGTGTGCTTCAGGTGTGTGAGCAGCCCTGAAGGTTCCGAGGATGGTGGTCGGCCGTGTTTCTCGGGCGTGTGCAGCGGTGGAGGACGATGGCGGTCTGTGGAGCCGGTATTGTCCCGTGCGTGGTGCGCTGTCCTCGTAACCCCCCGATGTGCGTGCGGGGGTTCGATGCATGGCAGGTCCGCTGTCGAGGCGAGTCAGGGTCAGGGAGCTTGCTGGAGATCAGCGTCGTCGGCGCCGATGGTCCTCCCCCCTGTCTTGGCTGTTGCTGCCGTTCGCTCGTGCCGGGTCATGGTGTGTTCTGGTCCACGTGCTGCGTTCTCCGTCCGGCCCTGGAGGTCGCCGATGTGGAGAGAGGACGAGGTGCATGCGCGCTCGTGTGAATGCGGAGGAGCGGTGAGAGGGAGTAGACGCTCTTTGTCCCTCGGCCGGTCCCAGCGTGGATGTCCCGATCTCAGGTGAGGGTCGCACCATGACACTTTCTGCAGCCTTCCCAGTCGTGGATGATCTCCGAGGGAGTTCGCCTGGTGTCGGTTCTGCGTCGAGGTCTCCCGTGTGGGAGAAGGGAGGGCAGTCCATTTGCGTCATGCAGCTGCGTTCATTCGTCGTCGGGAGTCACTGCCAGGGGCTGCGTTCGTTTGTAGCATGTTCTTTGTTTCGGGGTCACCAGTGTGGCGGATGAAATAAGGGAACCCAAGTGTGGAGGGACGGAATAAGTGCAGGCAGGACACAGCGAACTGAAGTTTAAAAGGGTGTTTTATTCATCCACCATCACGAGACTCACTCCAGCGCTGTGGAAGCGCGCTGGAGCGAGCCCTGTGTCTCTAGTCAGCAAACAGGCAATGCGTCATCAATCAGAGAGAGTCAGAGCAAGCGATATGCAGTTGAATTATATACCCAGCTAGACAATGCATGCATGGCACATTAACATCACAGTAAAAAGCAGGAAGGCATGGACATTTGCATTAGAGTCACGCATATCAATAGCAAGATTACTGGCGCCGGGATTAGACAAAGAGAGGCTGCCTATTGATATCAGTCCATACATCTCACTGTTCTGCTAATTGCTCCAGCTGAGCGCTCTGCTTGTCCGTAGGCTGTGGGGGTCGCCCACAATAAAGCCATTTCTAAAGCTTTGAGACTCCAGTGAACCACAGTGAGAGCCATTATCCACAAATGGTGAAAACATGGAACAGTGGTGAACCTTCCCAGGAGTTGCCAGCCGACCAAAATTACCCCAAGAGCGCTGCAACAACTCATCCAAGAGGTCACAAAAGACCCCACAACAACATCCAAAGAACTGCAGGCCTCTCTTGCCTCAGTTAAGGTCAGTGTTCATGACTCCACCACAGGAAAGAGACTGGGCAAAAATGGCCTGCATGGCAGATTTCCAAGACAAAATCCACTGCTGAGCAAAAAGAACATAAAGGCTCATCTCTGTTTTGCCAGAAAACATCTTGATGACCCCCAAGACTTTTGGGAAAATACTCTGTGGACTGATGAGACAAAAGTTGCACTTTCTGGAAGGTGTGTGTCCCATTACATCCGGCGTAAAAGTAACACAGTATTTCAGAAAAGGAACATCATATCAACATTAAAATATGGTGGTGGTAGTGTGATGGTCTGGAGCTGTTTTGCTGCTTCGGGACCTGGAAAACTTGATGAATTCTGTTGTCTACCAAAAAATCCTGAAGGAGAATGTGCAGCCATCTGTTTGTGACCTCAAGCTGAAGCACACTTGGGTTCTGCAGGACGACAATGATTCAAAACACACCAGCAAGTCCACCTGTGAATGGCTTAAGAAAAACAAAATGAAGACTTTGGAGTGGCTTAGTGAAAGTCCTGACCTGAGCCTGATTGAGATGCTGTGGCATGACCTTAAAAAGGTGGTTCATGCTCAAAAACCCTCCAGTGTGGCTGAATTACAACAATTCTGCAAAGATGAGTGGGCCAAAATTCCTCCACAGCACTGTAAAAGACTCATTGCCAGTTATCACAAATGCTTGATTGCAGTTGTTGCTGCTAAGGATGGCCCAACCAGTTATTAGGTTTAGGGGACAATCACTTGTTCACACAGGGCCATATAGGTTTGGATTTTTTACTCCTTAATAATAAACGCCTTCATTTAAAACTACATTTTGTGTTTACTTGTGTTATCTTTGTCTAAAATTTAAATTTGTTTGATGATCTGAAACATTTAAGTGTGACAAACATACAAGAAAATGAAAAATCAGGAAGGGGAGCAAACACTTTTTCACACCACTGTGTGTGTGTGTTTGTGTGTGTACGCGCGCGCGTGCATGCATGCATGCGTGTGTGTGTGTGTGTGTGTGTGTACACAAACATTTATTCATTCATCTTCAACCGATTAATCCTTTTCAGGTCGCGTGGGGGAAGGGGGGGGGGGCTGGAGTCTATCCCAGCATCTTTGGGTGAAAGGCAGGGTACACCCTGAACAGATCACCAGGCCATCACTGGGCCAACACAGAGAGACAGCCAACCATTCACTCTCACATTCATACCTAATTGATGCCAGTTAACCTAACCTGCATGTCTTTGGGCTGTGGGAGGAAAGAAGAAGTCCTAACAACATAGCAAAATAAAGGCAGCCCCTTGGCCTAGGGGGTTGGGTGATAAGAGCCAGTATATGCAGCTCAGGCCATCATCCAGTCCCCCCAAGCACACCCCGCCCTATAGGGAGGAGAGGGAGGGGCACGGGGAAACCAGCAAACAACCCCAACCCACAACCAAACCCACCATAGAATCACCACCATGCCACTGGAGGAGCACGGCCCCCACCAGTGGGCCTCAGCCTGGTAAAACATGGCCCAGGCCCCGCCCCCACCCAGTGGTAACGGGCATGTTACCCACAACCTCGTAATGTACATCCAAGGCAACCCCTGCCAACAAGATAGCACGACACCACCACAACCAATCCCCCAACTGACCCAGGTTCTGCAGGGCTGCCCTCAGTGAGGTGCACTCATGAAGGTAGAGCCAGGGGAGAACCTGCAAGCAGTACCACCACTGACCCCCCCACATGGAGGGACTGGAGAGGAGAGACCTGCCAGAACACCAGCCAGCCACCATCCTGCCGCTCACCACAACTGGCACAGCCCCCCCACACCAAACCCGACAACATCCACCGCCAGTACACATGAGGGGAAAGCGAGCAAACACACAAGGCACAGTGGCCTGCGTTTTAACATTTCATGATTCCCCAGCAAGGTTTGAGGAAGAGTACTGACCTTTGAGCTTTTAACTAAGTTCACACACAGGATTTATAACAGTTTAGAATAATAACACACACAGCCTGCTATATGGAAACCATTGTGGGTGGGAGTCCCTGGCTCAGGTGGATGTTGTGCCAGTGAGCTCTGGCAGTAAAGTGCAGAGCTGTGCTATGAAACAGTATATGTACATTTTATGTTTTAGGCTGGTTACCGCTCCCAGAGAGTATCAGTCAGACTCCACATAAACTGTTCAGTTTTTAGTTACTGTTCACAGTCTTCTCACATAATCACACTTCTGGTTTCAGATCATCAGTACCGAGCCACAAAGTCAGAGTGGACAGAAACTGAAGAGGGTCCGAAGACACTGGCTCCCCCCTCCTGCCAAGTTGGTTGAGAACATTGACTATAATGATGAGGTCATCGCAAAGGTCCTTTGGCTTTAATTAATTCAATTCATATGCAGCACCATTAATCAGTCCCTCCAGGACTTTACAGGCTGTTTTTTATTATTATGATTGTTGTGGTCCAAAAAGTCTGAATTTGCAGCAGCGTTTCAAAAAAGTTTTGATAAAAGTTGCAGGTTTTTTTTCTCTGAAAACAGTTGAGAGGAACAAATTTCAAAGCAATTGCATTTTTGCATAGTTTACTGTTCTGCTGTTGTATAAAACACCACAAGAAAAGCAGAGGATTGCAAAATAAACTCCTATTAAACAGTGATTTATTTGTAAGAGAAGCTAGATAGATAGATAGATAGATAGATAGATAGATACTTTATTGATCCTAAACTGGGAAATTACAGTGTAACAGCAGCTTGACAGAAGACGACCCAAACAACAGAAACACACATAGCATAATAGACAAAGGGATTACCCAGGGAAAGAAAAACTGCCTAGATACTTTATGTACTTCAAATATATTTCAAAACAAATTAATCCCATTTTTAAATCCCCACACCAGAGTAGAGTTTAATCATTTTGCTTTTTTTGTTATTTACATTTTTGATTACAAATTAACTTTCAGTTTTTAAAAAGCATTTCAGTTCATTTCCAGGGAAGATTTGTTCATTTTAGTTTAGTTCTATTGTGTAAAAAAAAAAAAAAAAACTTGATTGCTGTAGTGTAGCCTTTATTAGTTTTATTTTAATTTGATTATTATATTAGTTTCTCTTCCCTCTCTCTCTCTAAGTGCTACAAGTGCAAAATTAAATTTGTCATTTAATACAGATGTTAAGTTGAAGACCTCCTGGAGACATTTGCTTATTAAAACATTTTCATTATATTCTAATTTCATAAACCTCTGCACACATAGTGAATTCACGCACATGCATGTTTGTGAAACAACCACTATGAAGGCTGGATTATAGTTTACAACAACCCAGCCAGCATGTCCATGTGGGCCCCGCTATAAGTTAAATTGGGCTCTCTTATGGGTCCATGTGGGTTTGTGTGCGGGTTCCACATTGGTCCCATCTGTGTTTGCCCACATGACCTTCACCTGTTTGCATTTTTTTGTAAATTTATTAGTTTTTTCCTGTAAATTTGATACATTTTTTTGAAAATTTGAAACTTTCTCATAAATTTTCTACTTTTTTTTCTGTAAATTTGCAACTTTTTCCCATAAATTTGTTTTTCTTGTAAAATTGTGACTTTTTATAACAAATTTGCTAACTTTATCTTGCAATTTTTGAACTTTCTGATAAATTTACCACTTTTGTATTGTAATCTTGCAACTTTTTCTCATAAATTTGTTAATTTTTCCTTGTAAATTTGCTATTTTCTTGTAAATTTGTGACTTTTTCCCATAAATGTGACTTTTTTTTAATAAATTTGGAACTTTCTCAAACATTTTAATCATAAATTTTCAATTTATTTAACCAGATATTTGCTACTTTTTGTTAATTTGCAACTTTTTCTATTTTTTTCCTCAACTTTGAGACTTTTTTCTTGGAAATTTGCTATTTTTTCTTGCAAGCTTGTAACTTTTTTCCAAGTAATTTTACAGGTTTTTTTTTTAATCATAATTTTGAGACTTTGTTTCTTGTTCTTTTTCCTATGGTGCCAGTGTTACTGAAACCTGCTCACCCATATTAAACCCATGTGGTGTGGTGTCCATGTGGGCAAACACGGGGGGGGGGCAACATGGAACCCACAGGCAAACCCACATGGGACCCATAAGACAGCCCATTTTAACCTATAGGGGGCCCACATGGGCATGCTGGCTGGGAAATGTTTAAAAAATATATTTTACAGATGGTTGACTTCTGTTTATGTTCCAACACAACATTGCATGGAAAAAAACCCCAGTTTAGCCCTGTTTTCTTGAGGAATATTTGGAAACATTGTGTGTAGTTGTGATTTTTGTTGGTAAATGATGCATTTGTTTTGTTAGATGATGACATATGCCTTTGAGTGCTACTTAGAGACAAATTTTGATCGGTGAAATTTACAGAAAATGACAATTGGCCAAAATTGCAGGGAAGTTGTGCTAGCTGGACAAAGCCACAGGATGGTGAAACATTGTGTGGGGATTGGTTGAATTTGTGTGAGTTGGTGTGATCACAATATAGCAAAATCCTGGAGGGACTGATTGACAAATGCATGAATCACAATGTGTTCTTATGTCAAGCGGTTAGTGCTTTCTGACCAGCACTGCAATGAAAAAAGCTGTTCACACTTGAAAAGAGACTTAAACATTCCAGTCCTCAGATGTAATGCTAAGGTGAATCTGAATCTGGCCCTTGGCTACAAACGTCAGCCTTCCAACCACCTCCAAGTTCTAAATGAAAGAAGAGCTTTAACTGAGTATTTACCTCTTGACTGGATATTTTTAAGTAAGTCTGTGTTGTTCTGTATTTGCACCTCCAAGTTAAGCTTTTTATTTTATAATGCAGTTTGGTGTAAGGACAAAGCATAAACCAAGATTGGTGCAAAACAAGCTTTTGTTTTTTATGGTCATTCAACAGCCATGTGACAATATGAAGATGAAATTTTAAAATACAGTATGCATTTTACATAATGCATAGAAATGTGGCAAAATATAATGCTAATGTTGTATAACACTGTTAATTTCAAGCCAGTATTTTTTAAAAATTTATTATTTATTTTCATTTACTATTTTCAGATCCGTTCAGATAAAGACGAAACTCAAAAAGTTGAGTATTTTCTGACAGGAGAAGGAGCAAACAAGCCACCCTATAACCTCTTTGTGGTAAACCATGAAAATGGGGACGTTAAAATCACTGGTAAACTGGACCGGGAAAAGTGTGACAAATACCATGTAAGTCTTTCTTAAAGAGGACATGTTATGCTGTTGAATGTGCAATACTGTGAATGGCATGTGTTTTCCAAGTACTGTAACAGTGGGTGTCAACTTTGCCCACAGTCATTATCAGCAACAGATTATTATATTATGTGAATTAATATGTGAAAAGACACGTATCAGGCTAAATTTTGGACGCTGATTACTCACAAAAACAAAATAAATTACTGCAGATGCTTGAAAAAGATTGTGTGTTTGCTTGAGGTGTTGTGGACCTCTTGTACAATGTAGCATGATGTACTTCTACTTTCCACTCTGCCGGGTGGTTCACTTTTAGAAAAGGGCAAAAACCATTACTTTCTTTTATAACATGCACTTTCTCTTCATTAAATCAATTTATTCACACTCACTTCTCAATGTATTGTAAATGCTACTGTTAGTTTGTTTTTGTATTTAGACTTTATGTTTCACAGTTTGAACATTTTGTTCAGTCTTCAACATCCTTTGTCCAATATCTCCGCTGTCCCTTCTCTGCACATGTCCAAACCATTTCAGTCTTGCCTCTCTTACTTTGTCTCCAAACTACTCAACCTGAGCTGTCCCCCGATATACTCTTTTCTAATCCTGTCCCCCCAATCACTCCCAATGAAAATCTCAGCATCTTCAGCTCTTTTTGTCAGCGCCACTGTCTCCAAACCATACATCATAGCAGGTCTCACTACTGTCTTGCAAATCTTCCCTTTCACTCTACCTGCTATCCTTCTGTCACAAATCACCCCAGACACTCGTCTCCACCCACTCCACCCTGCCTGCACTCTCTTATTCACCTCTCTTGTGCATTTTCCATTGCTTTGGATGGTTGACCCCAGGTATTTAAACTCATCTACTTTCACCACCTCTACTCCTTCAAGCTTCACCATTACGCCTGCCTCCCTTTCATTCACACTAAGGTATTTTGTCTTACTTCTACTTATTTTCATTCCTCTTCTCTCCAGAGCATACCTCCACCTCTGCAGGTTCTCTTCCACCTGCTCCCTACTTTCACTACAGATCACAATGATCTCTGCAAACATCATGGTCCACGGAGACTCCTCCCTGACTTCATCTGTCAGCCTGTCCATTACCATGGCAAACAAGAAGGGGCTCAGAGCCGATCCCTGATGTAATGCCACCCCCACCATGAACCCATCTGTCACTCCTACAGGACACCTCACCACCATCTCGCTGCACCACCCTTATATACTTCTCTGCCTCTGTAGTTGCTACAGCTCTGAGCATCACCTTTGTTCTTGAAAATTGCTACCAAAACACTTTTTCTCCACTCCTCAGGCATCCCTCACTCTCCAAGATTGTGTTAAAGAATCTAGTTAAAAAGTCCACTGCCATCTCTCCGACACATCTCCATACCTCTCCAGGTACAGTGGATATAAAAAGTCTACACACCTCTGTTCAAATGCCAGGTTTTTGTGATGTAAAAAAATGAGACCAAGATAAATCATTTCAAAACTTTTTCCACCATTAATGTGACCTATAATCTGTACAACCCAATTGAAAAACAATCTGAAATTTTGTTAAGGGGAAAAATAAAAAATAAAAGACTTACAATAACCTTGTTGCATAAATATGCACACCCTTAAACTAATACTTTGCTGCAGCACCTTTGGCTTTTATTACAGCACTCAGTCTTTTTGGGGAGGAGTCTGTCAGCCTGGTTGTCAAGGTGTGACAGGGCCTTAATCTTCAGGACTTCCTTGTTCACCATCTTTCCTTCATCCATCTTCCTCTCTCTCATTTTCTTTATTCATAAGCTCCTCAAAGTACTCCTTCCACATTCTCAACATACTCTTGTCAGTTGTTAGTACATTACAATTTTTATCCTTAATCAACCAAACCTTCTGTACATCTTTTCCAGCTCGATCGCTCTGTCTAGCCAATTGAGCCAGCCCAGAGCCATTGCGGGTGCCACTTTTCCCAAGCCCAAGACCACTGAGGGCATCATGATCCTCCTTCCTCTTCAGCTAGATGCCGTCATGGTCCCCCTTCTCCCTCTGCCTGACGCTGTTTTAGCCCCCCTTCCTGCTCTGCCTGACGACGTCGGGGTTCTACCTCATCGACTCTCCTCCCCAGTTTTGGGTCTCCCAGTGGGGGAGCCGCCTCCCAGGCTGCCTCATCGGGTTTGTTGGCTGAAGCACTCGGGCCGGCCGCCAGAGAGACTGAGCCGCCAGGTCGGGTGGTCCATGTTCTCGGGCAGGCCACCCGACTTGTATCACCTGGCTGTCCGGCTGGCCTGGGACTCTGGCACGCCACCTGACCTGGTTCACCTGGCCATCCATTGGGCCTGGGACTTTGGGCGGTCCCCTGAACTTTAGAGCTCCGTGGGCTGGGGCCGATATTCTGTATTTTTTTAGTGGGGGCTCAGGGGCTGGGCGTAGTGCAGGTATGGATCTTGAGCGGGTTGTTTTTTCCCTCCGAGCCTGCTCCCCCCCACCTCCCTCCTGGGGTGGTTGTTTGATGTACACTACCGTTCAAAAGTTTGGGGTCACTTAGAAATTTCTTTATTTTTGAAAGCAAAGCACTTTTTTTCAATGAAGATAACTTTAAACTAATCAGAAATACACTCTATACATTGCTAATGTGGTAAATGACTATTGTAGCTGCAAATGTCTGGTTTTTGGTGCAATATCTACATAGGTGTGTAGAGGCCCATTTCCAGCAACTATCACTCCAGTGTTCTAATGGTACAATGTGTTTGCTCATTGCGTCAGAAGGCTAATGGATGATTAGAAAACCCTTGTACAATCATGTTAGGTCTGCAATGCTGTAATTGCTGCAAATGGAGGATTCTTTGACGAAAGCAAAGTTTGAAGGAAAAAATTATTATTTCAAATACAAATCATTATTTCCAACCTTGTCAATGTCTTGACTATATTTTCTATTAATTTTACAACTCATGGTGGTAAATAAGTGTGACTTTTCATGGAAAACACAAAATAATTGTCTGGGTGACCCCAAACTTTTGAACGGTAGTGTATATCGTGATCTATATTGTTATTGTGATATAAGATGACTTATATCGTGATATGAAATTTTTGTCATATTGCACAGCCCTACTCCTGTCTACTTTCTTCATCTCCCTGACTATCCCACTTTTTCTTTGCTAACCTCTTCCATTGAATAATTTCCTGTACCTCCTCTTTCCACCACCAAGTCTCCTTGTCTTCCTTCCTCTGTCCACTGGATACACCACATGCCTTTCTACCCGTTTCCCTCAATACTTTTGCTGTACTTTCCCAGTCATCTAGTAATTCTTCCCTACCACCCAGAGCCTATATCAACTCCTTCCTGAGCTCTGTGCGACCTTCTTCCTTATGTAACTTCCCCCACTTAAACTTTGGCTATGCCTTCACTCTCTTCCTCTTCTTGCTTTCCAAAGTCATCATACAGATGACCATCCAATGCTGTCTAGCTACATTCTCCCGTGCCACCACCTTGCAATCTCCTATCTCTTAGCAGAAATACGTAATGCTACACTGTACAAGTGTACAACAGGCTGTGAAATACATGTGATAGTATCCTATCCATCAGTCAGAGTTTAAAGTGTATTGAGGCCACTAGCATTATCACTGATTAAAAATGTAAATTGATATTTAATAAAGCTTGCATTAAGATGCATTTTGCATTAACTAACAAATAGTAGTTGATACTGTTTTTGTTTGGTCAGTAATTTCTACCTATGGTATCATGCTGCTGCCGGCGTTTAAAGATGGACCATATAATTTTCCTATTTCCAGCAGTAGGGCTGGGTGATATATCAAATATATTTGATATATGGATACGTGTGTCCATGCGTCATACATAAAATTCCTATATCACGCTTATCAAATATTATTTTTGTCACATTAATGTGAGCCAACAGCATGATTTAGATCAATTTAACTCCTCTCTTCCTTCTGCATATTTATGTATATATAGTGCATATATACAGTGGTGTGAAAAAGTGTTTGCCCCTTCCTGATTTCTCTTTTTTTTTTTTGTATGTTTGTCACACTTAAATGTTTCAGATCATCAAACAAATTTAAATATTAGACAAAGATAACACAAGCAAACACAAAATGCAGTTTTTAAATGAAGGTGTTTATTATTAAGGGTAAAAAAAAATCCGAAACTACATGGTCCCGTGTGAAAAAGTGATTGCCCCGCTGTTAAAACATAAATTAACTGTGATTTATCACATCTTTGGAAAGCTGAGTTCAATTTGTCTAGCCACACCCAGGCCTAATTACTGCCACACCTGTTCTCTGTCAAGAAATCACTTAAATAGGACCTGCCTGACAAAGTGAAGTAGACCAAAAGATGCTCAAAAGCTAGACATCATGCTGTGATCCAAAGAAATTCAGGAACAAATGAGAAACAAAGTGACTGAGATCTATCAGTCTGGAAAAGGTTATAAAGCCATTTTCTAAAGCTTTGGGACTCCAGCAAACCACAGTGAGAGACATTGTCCACAAATGGCGAAAACATGGAACAGTGGTGAACCTTTCCTGGAGTGGCCGGCCGACCAAAATTACCCCAAGAGTGCAGCGACAACTCATCCAAGAGGTGACAAACGACTCCACAACAACATCCAACGAACTGCAGGCTTCACTTGTTAAGGTCAGTGTTCATGACTTCACCATAAGAAAGAGACTGGGCAAAAATAGCTTGCACGGCAGAGTTCCAACATGAAAACCACTGCTGAGCAAAAAGAACATAAAGCCTTGTCTCAGTTTTGCCAGAAAACATCTTGATGATCCCAAAGACTTTTGGGAAAATACTCTGTGGACTGACGACACAAAAGTTGAACTTTTTGGAAGGTGTGTGTCCCATTACATCCGGCGTAAAAGTAACACAGCGTTTCAGAAAAGGAACTGTTATGCCCACAAACGCGGAATGAGGCACAGAGAGTGGCGTCTTCTTTGAACACGAATTTTATTACTGTACATGAAGTTAATAATATACAGTACACATACTGAGCCAGCTGTGGAAGAGCCCTTAAGATGGTGGCTCTCCCTTATATGTTGTTCGGAGTGATGACGGCACCAGCCGGTGGTGTCATCACACCGATGCCAGTTAACCCCTTGTGATATCCCAATACCACAATCCCCCCCCCCTTGCAAAACACAGAACACTTCAAAATTTAACCCTCCCCAATTTGCTACAAATAAACAACAATAATAACAATGTTAACGAGAGTTAGCGGGTGGATTGCTGCTAGACCCAGCGGGATTAGTGGATTATTCTGCCACTTTTATTAGCCGCACTCCTAACTAAACAGTCATTACTTTTTTTTTTTCTTTTTTTTTTACAGTCTCCCATGGCAAGGGTGGATGGCCGCCTCCCTGGAGCTGTCGGACCCCGTGGTCAATCTTCATGACGCCGGGACCTGGGTCACATACTGTGGCAGCCGACTCCCACGGAGCCCCACTGCCTGGAGCCGCCACCTGGGCATGCCGTAGTCTGTTCGCGTGCCGAACCGAATCATCCGTCTGCCGAAAGCACATTGTCCTCAGCTTCACCATGATCCTCAGCGGCGCCTGTTGTTTTGCTGGCTGCGGCTCGGTCAGTCGCTGTCCCGGTTTCCCGCCGGCATGAACCCCGAACCCAGTCCATTACTTGGAGCGGCGCCTTAATTGTTTTCCTGTATTGTCGCCGTGCTCCTGGTGGTTCTGTGTGCTCGTTTGGCTCAGGACCTCTACCAAGCTGTGGCGGTTTCGTTGTCACTATGTTCGCTGCAGACCCTTTACCCGCTGTCTCCATCGTTGACTGCGGTTCGTCTCAGATACAGAAGCAGTCCGGTACCTCTCCGGTGTTGCTCGTTGAAAAGGACCCTCCACCCGCCAACTTGGTCGCTCCCACTACAGCCAGCCGTGCGCAGGCACCAAAGCCATCCGACTCCTCCACTTTGCTGTCTGAAGCATCATACACTGTGGCTATGCCCGGCTGCTGCTGCTGCTGCTTTTCAGAGCTCTCAGCATGCTCGCGCTCCCTCTCCCGCAGCTCTGACTCTGGCTGTGAGGAAAACTAAGCCAAGTCTGTTCGCTGTGCTCTCTCCATGCTGTGGTCACTCTCAGTGCTGAATTCTCCCTTTTCACTGCGCTCACTCTCCATGCGGTGCTGGCTTGTTGTTCTCGATGGACATGGGCTCCCTCTACTGTGGCTCTGATTCCACCGTGTTAGCTAAAGCCAACTGCCCGGGTAGCTTCAGTGTTTGGCCCCCATTCAGCCCCGTGGCTAACTTCTCCATTGCTACTAGCTGGGCCATTAGCTCCCCCGAGCTAGCTAGCTTAGTGCCTTTTGGCGCCATTAGCCTTTCAACCCACAGCTTTGTGCTACGTGTGTGTTCAACAAAGTAGCTAGCAAGCAGCCCGACAGCATCTGCATATGACTCCATCTCCCTTAACGTGTGAAAAATCCTCTGACCTTCTATTCTGAGTTTGCGAACCAGAAGCGCTCGCTTCTTCACTCTGTCAAGTTTCTCCAGGCACAATGCTGCAATGTACATCTCAAACGCGGCCAACCAGTGGGGCCACACGACTGCAGGTTCCCCTGGATACTCCAGAAACAGCCGTAAGGGTGCTCCATATGGCTGTGTTGTGAGACATGTATATGTTGGACACTGCATATGTGATTTAACCTCACGATGAAGGAGAGCCAGCCCCCTGCGGTGCGGAGCCACAGAGCCTGGACCCCCTGCGGAGGACAGGGGACAGAAGACTTCCTGACCACTGAGGCTCGAGAGGAGAGAAGGGGGAGTTATGTAAATAAAAGGCTAATGAATGTGAATAAAGAGACTTTGATATAGATGTGTGATTTCCCCCGCGAGGGAAATGGTTTGATGTGAGAATGTTTAAATGAGAGAACTTTGGTGTGTTCACCCTCTTTGTTCGCTGCTCAGAAATGAGAGCAGACAGTGGAATGGTTACTTGAAATAAACTGAAATTAAAGGCAATTCGGTTTCGTTATTCAAGTCTCCCCACATTGGTGACTGACGACGTTGAGAATGAACGAAGAAATTCTCAGGGTCCCGGACTCACAGCGCTCAGAGCTGGCGAGCGCAGTGGCCGTTAAGCTGCCTGATTTCTGGCAGGATAACCCACGGTCGTGGTTTCTGCAAGCAGAGTCGCAGTTCGCGCTCGCAGGAGTAACGGTGGATGACACTAAGTTCCACCATGTCATCGCTAAACTGGACAACAGCACAGCTCGGTGCGTGCAAAGCTTGGTGGAGCAGCCACCCGCGACCGACAGGTACGGCAAGCTGAAATCCACCCTCATCAAGTTTTTCACCCCCTCGGCTGAAGTGAGGGCGAGGAGGATCCTGTCTTTGCTAGACCAAGGTGGACACAGGCCGAGCGCCCTGATGGAGGAGATGATACAGCTGAGAGGGTTGGACAACGATGATTTCATTTTTCAGTTCATCTTCCTCTCCAACCTCCCGGCGCATGCGAGAAGCACGCTGGCCGGCAAAAAGTGTCACACCCTGGAGGAGTTCCGGGAGCTGGCCCAGGAGGCAGATGGGATCCTGGACGCCTGCGGCGGGCAAGCAACCACAGCAGCGACCCGAGACAGCGGGGAGCCAGAGGCGGCAGAACCAGACTGGCCGACGACGGCAGCAACACGACCGCGACGAGGTGGAGCCAATAGCCCGGCGGCAGAGGCGCGGGCACGACACAGCGGAGGAGAAGATCTCTGCTTCTACCATCGGAGGTTCGCAGAGAAGGCACGCAGGTGTGTGCCGCCCTGCATCTCCAGGAGTTCGGGAAACGGCAAGACCGGGGGTCGCTAGCAGCTTCGACCCTCGGAGAACGCAGCAAGCTGCTCTACATCACGGATGCGCGCTCCGGACGAGAGTTCCTCATCGACACCGGAGCACAAGTGAGCTTCATCACCCCAACATACGCGGACCGGGTGGCTGGACCCCACGGTAGCGGAGCTACAGCGGCAAATGGCTCGAACATCAACACCTACGGGAGAAGGACCTTGCCTTTGTGCTTACATGGCCGCACATATGAATGGACTTTTGTAATAGCGGCGGTGAGTTTCAACATGTTGGGCGCGGATTTTTTGTGTTCGCACAATCTGTTAGTTGATCTTGCTAATAGACGGCTGGTAAATGCACTCTCTTTTTACTCTCTCCCCTGTTCAGCTCGAGTGTCCCCGCCACCAGTACAGACCCACGTCGCTACAGCAGGTGGTAAGTTTCACACACTCCTCACCCAATTTCCAGCGCTCACTGTGCCCACTTTTTCAGCGACGGTCGCGAAGCACGGGGTGAAACACTTTATCCCCACATCTGGTCCTCCCGTGTTTGCAAAAGCTCAGCGCTTGGATGCAGTTAAGCTCACCATTGCGCGCGAGGAGTTCGCCAGCCTGGAGAGGCTGGGCATCGTTCGTAGGTCAAAGAGCCCGTGGGCTTCGCCGCTGCACATGGTACCGAAAGCCGATGGCTCCTGGAGACCGTGCGGGGATTACCACAGGCTAAACAACGCTACGGCGCACGATCGTTATCCCATCCCGCACATTCAGGATTTTTCGGTGCACCTGGCGGGGGCGTGCATTTTTTCAAAGATTGATCTAGTTCGTGGCTATCACCAAGTCCCGGTCCAACCGGAGGACATTCCTAAAACAGCGGTAATAACCCCGTTCGGACTTTTCGAATTTTTACGCATGCCGTTTGGTCTCAAAGGGGCAGCGCAAACATTTCAGCGGATGATGGATGCCGTGTTACGCGATCTCCCTTTCGTGTTTGTGTACCTCGATGACATTTTGGTCGCGAGTACTTCAGAGGACGAACACGAAACGCACCTCACAGCAGTTTTTAGGAGGCTGGGAGAGCACGGCTTAATAGTTAACCCAGCCAAGTGCCAGTTCGGCGTCGAGCGGATCGATTTTTTGGGTCACTGCGTCTCCCCGGAGGGAGCGGTTCCGTTACCAGAGAAAGTACGCACGGTAGCGGATTTTCCCCGTCCACAAACGGTCAAATCACTACAGGAATTCTTGGGGATGGTGAATTTTTATAACCGATTCCTGCCCCACGCAGCTCAAATCATGCAACCGTTATATGCCGCACTCAAAAAACAAAAGCCGACCCAGGCGGTCGAATGGTCCCCGGAGCGGGAGCGCGCGTTCACAGAGGTTAAAAAAGCCTTGGCTGACGCTGCGCTCCTGGCCCACCCAGACCCTGCAGCACGTATCGCGCTGACGACAGATGCTTCAGATTTAGCCATAGGGGCCGTTATTGAGCAACAGGTAGCCGGAGTTTGGCAGCCTTTGGCTTTCTTTAGCAAATCTTTAAGCGCGGCTGAACGAAAATACAACGCGTTTGACAGAGAACTGTTGGCGCTGCATTTGGCTATTCGTCATTTCCAGTTCTGGCTGGAAGGACGGTGCTTCATCGCTTATGTGGACCACAAGCCGCTCACATACGCCATGGCCAAAATTTCAGATCCGTGGTCCGGCAGGCAGCAGAGGCAGCTGGCCGCAATCTCGGAATTTACCACTGACATTAGGCACGTCGCGGGCAAATTCAATGTAGTAGCGGATTGTCTCTCACGCGCTTTCACGACCCCAACACGCGCAGAGGCAGAACGGGCCACCGTGACCGCGCCGCAGGAGAGTGGCACGGTGGCGCGCGCAGCCCCGGTGCACGTGGGTATAGATTACGCAGCCATGGCAGCGGACCAGGGGGCGGACGCAGACGTGCGCGCGCTCCAGTCTGGACCAACAGGGTTGAGGCTGGAGAGCAAGTGTTTACAAACCGGTATGCCCCCCCTGATCTGCGACATGTCGACGGGGCGCCCGCGTCCGGTGGTTCCGGCCACGTGGCGCCGCCGTGTTTTTGACTCGGTCCATTCACTGGCGCACCCGGGGGTGCGCGCGTCGGTGAAACTAGTGGCGGAAAAGTTTGTTTGGCCGTGCCTGCGCAAGCACGTGAAGGAATGGGCAAAAACCTGCATTTCCTGTCAACGGGCCAAAATTCACAGGCACACAAGAGCCCCGTTAGAACCGTTCCGCATTCCGGCCAGAAGGTTCGACCATGTGCACGTCGACCTTGTGGGCCCCCTACCGGCATCACAGGGGTTCACGTATCTTTTGACAATGGTGGACCGCACCACACGTTGGCCGGAAGTGGTCCCACTTGCGACGACCACGGCCGCGGAGGTGGCTCGCGTTTTTTTAACGGCTTGGGTGGCGCGCTTCGGGGTTCCGTCGGACATTACGTCTGATAGAGGACCGCAATTCATCTCTGAGCTGTGGTCAGCGATGGCCAACGGCTTAGGAGCCAAAATTCACCGCACTACGGCTTACCACCCTCAGGCTAATGGTTTATGCGAGCGTTTTCATAGGTCTTTGAAGGCAGCACTCAGAGCGTCGCTCACGGATGCAGATTGGGTAAATGAACTTCCATGGGTTTTATTAGGGTTGCGTTCTGCGCCTAAAGAGGACTTAGACGCCTCCCCAGCGGAGCTGGTATTCGCACAAACTCTGAGGCTGCCGGGCGAGTTTTTACCAGAGCACCCAGAGCCCCCACCTCTCTCTGCTCTGGGACCGTTAGTCGGCACGGGGGCAGACACGCTCCCGGGTCCGGTTCATCACGCTTTTCCACGAGTTTTCGTCCCCAAGGCTTTGAAAAATGCCGATTTCGTTTTTGTCAGGCGCGAAGCCCTTAAAGCAACGCTCAAACCACCTTACGAAGGGCCATTTCGAGTGCTGGAGGCAGGTGATAAGCAATTTGTGCTAGATTTTGGAGACAGAAAAGAGACAGTCAGTATTGACAGACTAAAACCTGCTTTTGTCATGAAGGACGTGTCTGTACCGGTCGCGGTGGCGCCTCGACGAGGCAGGCCCCCGCAGAGGGCAATTAACCACTCTCTTCCTCAGTCAACAGACCCGAAGCAGAACAGCACCGCAGGCAAGGCGGGGCCAACGCACAGCAGATTCGGCAGACGGCTGAAGCCCAAGCGGCGCACAGACTGAATGTTGGTGTTGATTATTCAGTAGTGAGTAAGGTGCTATTAAATTTTGGGAATTAGTCTGTTCTTCATCGTTTGGAGGGGGGGGGTATATGGCTGTGTTGTGAGACATGTATATGTTGGACACTGCATATGTGATTTAACCTCACGATGAAGGAGAGCCAGCCCCCTGCGGTGCGGAGCCACAGAGCCTGGACCCCCTGCGGAGGACAGGGGACAGAAGACTTCCTGACCACTGAGGCTCGAGAGGAGAGAAGGGGGAGTTATGTAAATAAAAGGCTAATGAATGTGAATAAAGAGACTTTGATATAGATGTGTGATTTCCCCCGCGAGGGAAATGGTTTGATGTGAGAATGTTTAAATGAGAGAACTTTGGTGTGTTCACCCTCTTTGTTCGCTGCTCAGAAATGAGAGCAGACAGTGGAATGGTTACTTGAAATAAACTGAAATTAAAGGCAATTCGGTTTCGTTATTCAAGTCTCCCCACACTCCACATGCCTCCATGAGTTGATCCTCAGTCGCCAAATGTTATATCCTCAAACTCGGAATGAGGCACAGAGAGTGGTGTCTTCTTTGAATACGAACTTTATTACATGAAGTTTAGCACCTTGGGGGAGCCAGATTATTTAGCATCTCAGACAAGAGACAGTGGATAAACATGGGAGAACAATACTCAGGAGGTTCCTGGCGAGATAGCAGGAAGGAGTCAAGGACGTAGGGGGTTGAATGCAGTGTGATGCAAATGTTATGTTGTGGGTGGAGAAATGCCATGAAACTTAAGAGGAGAGTGCCTGCTGAAATGTGCAGTCTGTTCTTTGCTTGTGAGATGTGAGTGTGTAATAAATCGTCTGAAATGAATCTGCCTCTTCATTTACACACTCCACAGAAGTTAATAATATACCCCTTGTGGTATCCCAAAATCACAGGAACATCATACCAACAGTAAAATATTGTGCTGGTATTGTGATGGTCTGGGGCTGTTTTGCTGCTTCAGGACCTGGAAGACTTGCTGTGGTAAATGGAACCATGAATTCTGCTGTCTACCAAAAAATCCTGAAGGAGAATGTCCAGCCATCTGTTCCGTGACCTCAAGCTGAAGCACACTTGGGTTCTGCAGCAGGACAATGATCCAAAACACACCAGCAAGTCCACCTCTGAATGGCTTAAGAAAAACAAAATGAAGACACAGCGGCAGAGCTGCCATGCACCAGCGCTGGCCTGACCCACCAGGAGCAACTGGGGGTTCAGTGTCTTGCTCAAGGACACTTCGACATGCAGACTGCAGGCAAAGCGGGAATCAAACCCCTGACCCTCCGATCAATAGTCGGCCACACTACACCTGCGCCACAGCTGCCCCCTGCACCGACAAGTTGATACTATCTGAATAACATCATTAATCCAGTCATTGTGCCTGTGCATCTTCATGGACGACAATGCTCCAGCTCATCAAGGTTGCATCATTAGAGAATGGCTGCTGAAGGCTGGGGTACCTCAGATGGAGTGGCCTACACTTTCTCCAGACCTGAATCCCATAAGAAACCTATGGGATCAACTGAGTTGCCGTGTAGAGGCTCATCACCCTGCACCCCACAACCTCAATGACCTGAGGGCCACCCTTCAAGAAGAGTGGAATGCCATGCCTCAGCAGACAGACAATAAGTCGACTTGTGAACAGCATGAGATGTCGTTGTCAAGCTATAATTGATGCTCAAGGGCACATGAAAAGTTATTGAGACACTGACATTTTTTGTTGTGGTATACCCACCACTGTTGTTGGCTTTTGTTTAAATACATTGTTTGAGATGAGGAAATCACCATTGCATGCTTCTACTTAAATGCCCTAGTTTCATGATATAATATCACTGTAGTGTGAGCTTTTTATATTTTCCAGAAATTTCATCCGAATGCCAAATATCCCTAACTTTATATTGTGGAGCGTGTAAATAACGAGGCGGATTTGACTCAGACAGTTTATTACACATCTCACACAGAAGCATAGTCAGAATGAATACTCAGCAGAGACTCTCCTCTTAAAAAGCATGGCATTCTTCTAGAAGCTTCTAACACACAAAAGATCACACTGCATTCATTCTTCACACCTCCCTGTTATCTCCCAGGGAAACTCTGCTCTTTGTTCTTGTCTAAGATGCTATACAATTATGCACTCCCCATGTGTCACCAAAATATTATATATATAGATAGATAGATATATAGTGGTGTGAGATTGTTTTCCCCCTTCCTGATTTCTCATTTTTTTGTATGTTTGTCACACTTAAATGTTTCAGATCATCAAACAAATTTAAATATTAGACAAAGATAACACAAGTAAATGTCATGGGTGGTCCTCGCAGACCACTAATGAGACGCTATAAGCAGCCAATGAGTTTGCATATTTATTAGAGGAAGACACACTATACAAAAATAAAGAGCCACGTGTGGCTAAACACAAATAACGACTACAGCAAAGGCACATTAATAATACACTCAGGATAACGGGAGTAAACTTACTGAGAATAAGGAGAACACGAGCATGACTGGAGCCGGGGAATAGGGACTCCAACCGAACTTTGGGGAGACCAGCATTATGCGTGTGAGGTCGCAGCCCTGAGTAACCTCGGCTGCTCCCTTAAATAGGGCTTAGAGGGTGAAACGGATAATGAGCATTAATCAGTGGAATGGCAATCAGCTGTCACCACGCAACTCGGCTTTGACAGCCGGAAGTCCCATAGAAACGCTGTCAGAATAAGAGCCCGGGAAGACCATAAGGAAAACTAACACAGAACAGGAGGAAAATACTGCATGACCCGAGCGCGGACGATATCAGCGCTCAGACCATGACAGTACCCCCCCCCCCCCCGAACGGCACACTCTGGGCGCAGCGTAACACCCAAGTCTCACCCCCCACCCAGAAGGCTATGAAGGCCCACCCAGGGTGGGTGGAGGGGGAAAAAAAGGCTAGGAGGGCGAGAACCAGAAAAAAAAGAACACCAAGGGCCAATAAGGAAAAGCAAATAAGAACATGGTGCTACAAACAGAGCATGGGGGAAACAAAACCACGAAAATACTCCATAATGCATAGGTGAAAAAACCAAGACATAACAATGGAAGCAATTACACAGTGTCTTTCAAACAAAAAAGGAAGAGAAAAAAAGAAAACACGCTAATAAGCGGCAGAATACAGACAGTCCAATACAGTCCCAATAAACAGGCATAGATAACAACAGAGCATATCTCAGACTACTGAGGAGAAAGAAAACACACGCTAAAGAGTGGCGAACTACAGACAGTTCCAAATAGTCAAAATGACAAAACACGAGAGCATCCCCAAAATTTACAGAGAATAGGGGAGAAAAAAAAAAAACACAGGGATGACGGCAGGCAGAGCACAGCAAAACAAAAAAAAAAACAATTAGTTCTGGTGGTCTACCCCAGTCCCAGGCCCGGAGAAACAGTGCCTCTGGCAGCCGGACCAGATCGCCGAACAAAGAGTCCAGTTAGACGGGTGGCTGACCCAGAACGCCAAACCGGCGAAGCAGTTCCCCAGGCGGCCGACCCATGTCAATAGGCCACCAGGTCCGAAGGGAAGAGCTCGGAGGCGGCCTCCCTACCGAGAGGGACAGCGAGGGGAAGCCGAGCCGAAAATGGGGAATCCCAGCAGCACCCGGTGGGGGGAAAGGGATCAGGGAAAAGATGAGGGACCAGTTCGACGTCAAACAGCGAAGAATCTGCAGCTCCTTATCCGAACTCCACTCGGACTGGCGCTGTGCTCCTGCTGGATCCCAGGTGGAACCTTGCTGCACCCATGACGGACCCCGATTGGGTCACAGCTGCACCCGCGACGGACCCCAACTGGGTCAGAGTTGCACCCACGACGGACCCCGAATGGGTCACAGCTGCACCCACGACAGACCCCGACTGGGTCAGAGTTGCACCCACGATGGACCCCGACTGGGTCAGAGTTGCACCCATGACAGACCCCGACTGGGCCGGAGCAACACCAGGGATGACCTCCAACCCCGAACCCGGAACCTCCAGGACAGCGACCAAAACCGACTCGTCACCGGTGACCCTGGGAGAAGGCTCAGGAAAAGAAAGAAAACCAGGATCAGGATCACCGGCAGCGGCAGAGCCCAGCAAGACAAGCTCAGATGCAGCGGACGGCTGCACCTGGCTCGTCTCCCCGAGAGACAGGCAAAAATGCTCCAGAATAGAAAGGAAGAAGACAAAATAGAGCACTTGCCTGATCTTGGGATCCACCGCCGTCCAGGACTTCTGCGATCCAGGTTCAGCAAGTTGAAGGTCCACTTCTGGCTCCCACTTGACTACGGCATGCTCTGCAGCCGGCATGATGGTATCCACAGTCTGGGGATTCCGTGATGCTGACGTCCACCCCGAAGGCCCGCACAGTGCAGTGGCAGGGGATCCGTGACCTGCTGGGTCGGACTGTTCCTCCGTGGAGACCCGGGGATGCTTGCTCGTCGGCGCAGGCTCCAATTGGCAGTCCGCCCTCCTCCTCTGCCCATGTCGTGGCTGCGGGGCTGGAACCAGGCTCTCCAGGGCCACAGGCTCCTTCCTCGTTTGGCATTGTAGTCCTGGCACCGGGGAACGCACAGGGAAAGGAGACACAGAGGTAGCAGGTTCATAATTACAGGCTACAGCAGGTGAAGGAAGCTCGGGAGACTGTGAACCTGAACTCCACCCCCAGGAGTCAGACAAGGCAAATCACAATAAGGAGGAGAGGAATGAAATTGCACTTGCCTTTCCTCCAGAGGGCCGATGGTGCCTGCTGTAGCGGGCTTGGTTTTTCCCTTCTCCTCCCTTTCGATGGTGATGGAGGGCCCCCCGGGAAGACGAAGAGGAGCCACTTGCACCCGATCAGGAACAGGAACAGCCGGAGTCAGACTCGTGGAGCTCACAGCAGCCGGGGAGAGCGTCGAGGAAGGGGGAGGAGCAGCCGAGGTGGTCCGGGGTTAAGGAACATACAACCAGGAGGAGACTGCTGTCTTACCCCTGTGATGAGACGCAGAGGCTACAGCTGGCTGGGAGACAGAGTTCATGCGGCTACCCGGAACTGGATCCAGACGGGGTTCTCGCTGAGGCTTGTTATGGGCGCAGCAACAACGTTTACTGGCAGAGGGCGAGGCGGAGGGGAGGTCAGGGGAACCCCGCACCTGGGCTGGACGGTTGACAGGAGCTGAATCCCAAGGTGATGAGCGGGGATGCCTCACCGTCGGCCTCCTGCCGGAGTTTCCTTCCAGTCCACAGATCTCCTCCCTCGTCGGGACGGCCGTGTTCTGGGGAGGATGTGAGGGTTCCTTGGCCTCCCTCTCTATCTGCTCACGTTGCGCAACAATCCACGTCACTCTCTCCCTCCCCTCCGGAAAGGAGGTTAGATGATATTTTAACAATGTCCTCTGGGCGAGATCCAGGTGCTCCTATGCAGCATAAGTGGGTATAAGGAGGCAAGCATCGGCCAGGTAGCCATCCACCTCCCACAACCACTCGGGGCAGAACCCACGCTCGAAAGCAGACATACTGTCAAAAATACTAGCACCCAGAAAAGGGAAACACTACCAGCCCAAAATAAAGCAAACTCACCGTCACCGGTGCCTCGTTTGGCTGCGACCTACTGTCATGGGTGGTCCTCGCGGACCACTGATGAGACGCTATAGGCAGCCAATGAGTTTGCATATTTATTAGAGGAAGACACACTATACGAAAATAAAGAGCCACGTGCGGCTAAACACAAATAACGACTACAGCAAAGGCACATTAATAATACACTCAGGATAACGAGAGTAAACTTATTGAGAATAAGGAGAACACGAGCGTGACTGGAGCCGGGGAATAGGGACTCCAGCCGAACGCTGGGGAGACCAGCGTTATGCGTGTGAGGCTGCAGCCCTGAGTAACCTCGGCTGCTCCCTTAAATAGGGCTTAGAGGGTGAAACAGATAATGAGCATTAATCAGTGGAATGGCAATCAGCTGTCACCATGCAATTCGGCTTTGACAGACGGAAGTCCCGTAGAGACGTTGTCAGAATAAGAGCCTGGGAAGGCCATAAGGAAAACTAACACAGAACGGGAGGAAAATACTGCACGACCTGAGCACGGACGATATCAGCGCTCAGACCATGACAGTAAACACAAAATGCAGTTTTTAAATGAAGGTGTTTATCATTAAAGGTAAAAAAAAATAATAATCCAAACCTACATGGTGTGACGACGGAGTGTCACCACTGTTATGGTTTATTGTATGTTTAATTATATTGTTTGTGCAATATTTGTAAATGTTAATAATTATTGTTAAGTTTGCACATATTATTTTAAGATCTGTTTCTGACTATGTGGAATGCCTTTTGGTGAGATAATTGTTATGTCTAATTATTTGGGTAAAACAAGTGGTGATCATTAATCCACATACCTTTGCCAGCATGCTCCCTGATGGTGTCCGGGCAAAAGACTCTTTAGGGGTTGAATGCTTTTTAAAGGATACCAGCAGGAAGGGAGCATGTGATGGTAAGTTTAGGGGTGATTTAGATTTTGTAAATAGGGGTTTAAATTATTTATTGAATTATTTATGGTGTCTTATTTATTCTGTGTTATTTATATGTACGTATTTTGTAAATAGGTGGGAAGTTGTTATGGACTTTTAGATGCTATTGGGTATGTGTGAAAAATGGAAAATGTTTTATTGTCTTACCTGGGGATATGGTATGTGCTAATTGACTTTGATTATCTCAAATAGTATATAACAGGTGTTGGTGGTGGTTATCGTTAAGAATCAAGGTGGTCATCGATTGATTGATTTGCTGATGGAGAGTCGTGTCGGTGTGAAGATATGGTATGTTCGCTGAAGTTGTTACCTGTGAAGATATTTTTGAAAATAAAAATTTGAAAATTGATGATTGACAGCCACCTCGTCCAGCTATGTTACACATGGTCCTGTGTGAAAAAGTGATTGCCCCCTTAAGAAAAACAAAATGAAGACTTTGGAGTGGCCTAGTAAAAGTCCTGACCTGAATCTGACTGAAATGCTGTGGCATGACCTTAAAAAGGAGGTTCAGGCTCAAAAACCCTCCAACGTGGCTGAATTACAACAAATCTGCAAAGATGAGTAGGCCAAAATTCCTCCACAGCACTGTAAGAGACTCATTGCCAGTTATTGCAAATGCTTGACTGCAGTTGTTGCTGCTAAGGGTGGCCCAACCAGTTGTTAGGTTTAGGAAGCAATCACTTTTTCACACAGGGCCATGTAGGTTTGGATTTTTTTTCCCCTTAATAATAAACACCTTCATTTAAAAACTGCATTTTGTGTTTACTTGTGTTATCTTTGTCTAATGTTTGAATTTGTTTGATGATCTGAAACATTTACATAAGTGTGACAAACATACAAAAAATGAGAAATCAGGAAGGGGCAAACACTTTTTCACACCACTGCATTTACCTTATATAATATATACCAAGGTATAGTTGTGTGTGTGTGTGTGTGTGTGTGTGTGTGTGTGTGTGTGTGTGTGTGTGTGTGTGTGTGTGTGTGTGTACAACCCATCACGGACCCCGGAGAGGCTGCTCCTCGTCCACCTCTGCCCCCTGGTAGGACCAGCGATGGATCCACTTCAGTTTGCCTACCAGCATGACATCAGGGTGGAGAATGCAGGGATTTTCCTCCTACATTGTTCCCTGTCCCACCTGGAGAAGTCTGGGAGCACTGTGAGGATCATGTTTTTTTTAATTTCTCCAGTGCTTTCAGCACTATCCAACCACTGATCCTGAGGAACAAGCTGCTGTGCGCAGGGGTGGACGAGCACCTGTCATAGTGGATCCTGGACTACCTCAACAACCGACCACAGTTTGCGAGATGATACCATCATTTGCAGTACGGTGGCCCCCCAGGGAGTTCTGGCTCCCTTCCTGTTCACCCTCTACACTGCTGACTTTTCACCCAACAAACCACACTGCCAACTATAGAAGTTCTCTGACAACTCTGTGATCGTCGGCCTCATCTCTGATGGGGATAATACAGCATACAGATGGCTTATCCAGGACTTCGTGGACTGGTGCCTACTGAACTGTTTCCAGATCAATGCGAGGAAAACTAAGGAACTGGTGGTGGACTGCCACAGGCGAGGACAACCCCCCACAGCACCGATAAACATCCAGGGAACAGACATTGAGATGGTGACATCTTATGTCACCAGATGTCATCTCATCTGACATCAGGTGAACCTGGGTGTTCACCTGAACAATAAACTGGACTGGTCACACAACACCAACGCGTTCTACAAGAAGGGGCAGTGCAGGCTGTTCCTCCTGAGGAGACTCGGGTCTTCTGGAGTGCAAGGGGCACTCGTGAAGTCCTACGATTCGGTGGTGGCATCAGCAATCACATTTGGAGTGGTCTGTTGGGGCAGTGGCATCACGGCAGCCGACAGGAAGAGACTGAACAGGCTGATCAAAAAAGCTAGCTCTGTTCTGGGGCAACATTTTGACCTAGTGGAGGAGAGAGGAGAGAGGAGGATGTGGCTAAGCTCTCATCTCTGCAGGAGTCCAAGTCCCACCCCATGCAGGACACACTGAACGCACTGAGGAGCTCATTTAGTGGTAGGCTGTGCCATCCTAGGTGCATGACGGAGAGGTTCTCCAGGTCCTTCCTACCTACGGTTGTCAGACTTTAAAACCTAACCAGGGCTGCTCGTAAAGGTTGTATTAAATGTACTAACGTAACAACTTTGCACATTAGAGATTGTCCCCTCCAATACACAACTAGGACAATAACAATCATTACTGAGGGTGGCAACAACACTGTTGATTCAAATGTGAAATATACTGTCTGGGCACATATTCATATTCTGCAGGGTAATTTAACAATCCGTAATGCTGTTTATTCCATCTAGCTGCAATACTCCTGCACTGTGTATATCATCATCATCATCATCATCATAGCAGTCTGTCGTGGGCGACAATGACTGTTTCATTTAGGTCTGATCAGATTCCTCCACACAGCTCTGTCCTTAGCCTTCCGCTGCCAGGAACTCCTGTCTGTGTACAAATGGATAAGGGATAAGGATAAGGACCTGTACTTATATAGTGCTTTTCTAGTCTCAAAGACCTCTCAAAGCGCTTCACTAGCACTAACCCTCTACTCTAAGGGCCTATAGGAGACAGATATCTAGGGACAATTTAGAACAACCAATTAACCTAACATGCATGTCTTTGGATTGTGGGAGGAAACCGGAGCCCCCGGAGTAAACTCACGCAGCACAGGGAGAACATGCAAACTCCACACAGAAAGGTTCCTACCCTTGCCAGCCTGGGGATTTGAACCTGGAACCTTCTAGCTGTAAGGCAACAGTGCTAACCACTGCACCACCGTGCTGCCCATATGTACATGTATATTCATTTACTGCTTTGGCCAACCGGTTCTTATTATCTTATTTACTATTGTTCTGAGTGCTGCTGTCCCTTTGTTGCTGTAATCCTGGAATTTCCCCATTGTGGGACTAACAAAGGCTTATCTTATACAGTATATACTAGTACATACTGTACCCGTGCATACCCGTCCATGCCCATAGAAACCAAGTATAAGCAAGTATTTCTGCATGTCCGTTGCTGAAGGGTCTCCTCCTCTCTCAGACGGCTGTGTTGTTCACAGTCATGCCTGCAGCATACTGGTGGAACCTGAGGTGTTTCATGTTCACGGCATCTTTTCTGACGTGCAGCAGTTCTCCTCATTCGATTGCTCTCCATCTGGAGGGTCTTCTTCGTTCAGACCACTGGTTGAGGGTTAGGTGCATCATAATTTCAGTTCATGGGCACGATCCTGAAAAAGTGGCTTTCAACCCTGTTCAGGAAGGCCTGTGCATGCCAGTAGAAACCAAGAAACCGGAGAACCTGGAGAAAATGAGTGCTTTGCTTAGCATTTTACACATTTGTAGTGTAGACTGGCATTCGTCAAGGTCACACATTTGCCGTCATGTAGGCATGGCGAGTCGTCCTATGATGCCTGAGTTCATAGGATGCACTATGATGATGAGGCAGAGCTCATAGGCTGTCCTATGATGTCCTAGAAACGTGCTTTAAAATCTGTCGTACCCTATGCTGGTGAAGGGTGTCCTCCTGTCTCAGAAGGGTGCGATGTACTGCTGGAACCTCAGGTGTTTCATCTTCATGGCATCTTTTCTGGCATGCAGCAGTTGTCCTCATTCTATTGCTCTCCATCTGGTAGGTCTTCTTCTTCGTTGAGACCACTGGTTGAGGGATAGGTGCATTGTAACTCCACTTCATGGACAGGATCATGAAAATAGATCTGAGTAAAAAGAGGCTTTCCAGCATGGACTCATTGTATATGGCATCATAAAGACATGATGCCTGATGTCACTGTATAGGACATCATAAAGACATGAAGGCAGGCTTGATGTATTTGACATCATAAATACACATTTGTCCTATGATGATCAGACGGATATCATAGGCCGTCCTATGATGTCCTTTCTTCCGGCATTCAGAGAGAGCAGACGCTTTTCTTCCTCCCTCTCCCTCCTAATCCTCTCCCTTCTGATCCCAGCTTGCAATGTTGCGTTTTTGTCTGTGTTTAGTCGCTCTTCTTCTGCTGAATCTTAATCTAAACGGAAATTATGGATCTGGAAAGCGGCAAGTTGGGCTTTAAATGCAATTGACACTACTTTAAAAGAAGATCGGGCTAGGGGGAGCCCAGGACACATGGACAATTGGGAATTCATGTGTCTGTGTGATTCGACTGAGATGCGGAAGACATCTCTATTTGTTTGGCTTGATCACAGGATTTCTATTTTGGCTCTGGAGTTCCTGATGTATCAGAAATTAAAGTTGGAGAGCTGATCAAAGCGGACCCGGCAATGCTCCTTCAACAACAAATTCGACCAGTCGGGGAGTGCACTGATAGCGGCAATGGTGAACTGAATGATGGTTGATTCAGAAGAATGGTATACATCTGGAGTCGCTGGTGCTCTCCAAGGAATGATTTTAAAGCCTGTATATGGAAATTATGAAGCGCAGAAACGCATGAGAGAGGAAAATTCTATTCTCTGTGTGCACTGTGCAGATTTGACATTGTTTTTTTGGTGCCCTGCTTACATTCCTCCTCGATGAAGATAAGGCAGGAGTAGCGGCTGGCTTTAACCCAAACAATCGACAAACAATTGCTGTTGTTTCAACAGACTGGACCCTTCAAGGACAGTGTTACCATGTGTCTTCAACTTGCCATCTGCAAGCAAGAGAGAGAGACTCTGGACTTGCTTATAGATCACATGATTAACATCCATCAACTGCCAGGAGGCGCCCTCTGCTGTTCACTAGCAATTGACACACCCACACTACACACTGCATACAACATTACATGACTGATACAAACACTGATACATATATACATACACTGACTCTCTCAACTTTTGTTTTATGTGATCTATTGTCTGCTAATTGTGCATTGGAGAGTTTTTTTTCTATGTAATCACAATTTAGGTCATAAAATGAGTTTTATTTTGATTAACAATGCTTTTTTCTCTCTGCCCATTGTGTCACTTCCCTTTCCCCTCATTCCCTTCTTTACCCTCTACTGCATGACAGGCGCCTCATTATGGCTGCCGCGTCATTGGATGCGCCTTTTGTGCGCGCCCAATGTCAAGTCAAATTCCTCGTATGTTTACTTACTTGTAAACGTGCTTGGCAATAAAGTTCTTTCTGATTCTGATTCTGATTCTGATTCCTATAAACGTGCTTTAAAGACATGAAGGCAGCCTTGATGTATATGACATCATGTTGCCTGATGTCAGTTCATGGACAGGATCATGAAAATAGACCTGAGCAAAAAGAGGCTTTCCGGCATGGACTCACTGTATATGACATCATAAAGACATGAAGGCAGGCTTGATGTATATGACATCATAAAACACATTTGTCCTATGAGAGTCGTCCTATGATGCCTGAATTCATAGGACGTCCTATGATGTGATGTTACAACAAGTGCAAGTGAGTAAGATGAAAACAGCATCTGATATGCTTTTGGCAGTAGGTCAAACTTGTTAACTCATTTGAAACGGCACTACACAAATGTGAATATCAGTGCAGCACGAAAAAATAAAAAAAACTAACACGGTACAAGCACAGCTTCCAGCCACATTTACACAGCCTCTCAAGGGCTTTTCAGATCGAGCCACAGCAATAACAAATGCCATTGGTGTTTTTATAGCAGCGGCTCTAAGGCCATATTCAGTTGTTGAGAAGACTGGGTTTAAACACAATGCTGAAGCTAACTAAGCCCTGGTATGAAGTTCATTGTTGTGCCCACTTCAGGCAGAAAATAATTCCATCCTTTTACGAAAAAGCTAAATCTGTTAATGCTGCATTTTAGGCCAGTGTTTTTCAACAGTGCCCTGGTATATTCAGATTTTTGTGGAACATTATTTAATTTAACTTCTTAGTTGTCCAAAAGATTGCAAATAATTTGCTGTTGATGTGCATGGGTGCCTTCAGAACCTTTACACAACAATGACAAATTATTTCCTTTTTTTAACCAATTAGCAAGTGAAATTAGATATTTAATTTCCCACAGAAACCTGAACATTCCAGAACACCCTGGTTATAAACACTGCTTCAGGCAATAAGGAACTTTCATTTCCTAAAAATAAAAGAATAATTCAGACTATTCAAACTTTTATTGTTGCACTTGTCTGTGTCGTTCATTTGCTAAAAATAGAATTTATTTATTTTATTCTATACATTTTATTTATTGGAGAATTTATTACTGGCAGTTTGCAGCTTTTTTGTCAAAGCTGTTCCCGCTTATACAAAAGATAAGCAGTTTTATGTTTTGCATTTGGTTTCCTGAAGAATGTTAGCTTGATGAGCTATCAACTGATCACCACTGGTGGGGATTTGGATCCGATGGCAGGGGAGGTTGCCATTCGTTCCTGGTAGACCCAAATGTATAGTGAAGTTGTGCTGGGAACGTCTGGCTGGGGCCCCTGTCCAGGAGGTCTTCAACTCCCACCTCTGGAAGACATTCCGAGGGAGTCTGGAGACATGGAGTCTGAATGGGCCATGTTCTCCACCTCCATTGTTGAAGCAGCTGCCCAGAGTTGCAGCCGCAAGGTCATCAGTGTATCTCGTGGTGGCAACTTTAAGCTGAAGAAGGAGTCCTATCAAGCTTGGTTGGCTTGTGGGACCCCCAAAGCAGCTGAGGTGTACCAGCAGGCCAAGCGGAGTGCAGCTCGGGTGGTTGCTGAAGCAAAAACTTGGGTGTGGGAGGAGTTCAGTGAGGCCATGGAACAAGACTTTCAGTCAGCCTCGAAGAGATTCTGGCAAACTGTCCGGCAGCTCAGGAAGGGGAAGTAGCTCCCTGGCCACACTATGTATGGTGTGGAAGGGGCGCTGCTGACTTCGACTGGGGATATTGTCGGGCAGTGGAAGGAACACTTCGAGGATCTCCTCAATCCCACTGACAAGCCTTCCACAGAGGAAGCAGGGCTTGTGGACGAGGGGGACGACTCGCCCATTACAGGGGCTGAGGTCGCTAAAGTGGTTAAAAAACTCTTTGGTGGCTGGGCCCCGGGGGTGGACGAGATTTGCTGTGAGTACCTCAAGGCCCTGGATGTTGTAGGGCTATCATGGTTGACATGCCTCTGCAACACTGTGTGGAGGTTGGGGACAGTGCCTTTGGCATGGCAAACCGGGGTGGTGGTTCCTCAAGAAGGGCGACCGGAGGGTGTGCTCCAACTTTAGAGGGGTCATACTAATCAGACTCCCTGGGAAGGTTTATGCCAAGGTACTGGAGAGGAGTGTCCAGCCGTTGGTCGAACCTCAGTTTCAGGAGGAGCAATGTGGTTTACAGCATGGCCATGGCACATCGAACCAGCTCTTTACCCTCTCGAGAATCCTAGAGGGTTTGTGGGAGATTTCCCAACCAGTTTACTTGTGTTTTGTGGACTTGGAGAAGGCATTTGACCACGTCCCTCGTGGTTTTTTGTGGAGGGTGCTTTGGGAGTATGGGGTATCGGGTTTGTTGTTATGGGCTATCCGGTCTCTATACGACCATTGTGAGTTTGGTTCATATTGCCAACACTCGGTCAGACTCATTCCCAGTGAGAGCTGGACTCTCCACCAGGGCTGCCCTTTGTCACCGATCCTGTTCATAATTTCTATGGACAGGATTTCTAGGTGCAGCCAGGGAACGGAGGGTGTCATGCTTGGTGACCACAGGGTCTCATCTCTGTTGTTTGCAGATGATGTTGTCCTGTTGGCTTCATCCACCAATGACCTACAGGTCTTACTGGGATGGTTTGCTGCTGAGTGTGAAGTGGCTGGGATGAGAATCAGCACCTCCAAGTCTGAGTTTGTAGTCCTCAGCTGAAAAAAGATTGTCCTCTCCAGGTTGGGGACAAGCTCCTGCCCCAAGTGGAGGAATTAAAGTATCTCGGGGTTTTATTCATGAGTGAGGGGAGAATGGAGCAAGAGATTGACAGATGGATCGGAGCAGCATCTGCAGTGATGAAGACGTTTTTCCAGTCTGTTGTGGTGAAGAGGGAGCTAAGCGCTAAGGCAAAGCTATCAATTTACCAGTCAATCTACGTTCCTACCGTCACCTATGGTCATGAGCTTTAGGTAATGACCGAAAGAATGAAATCGAGAATACAAACAGCTGAAATGAGTTTTCTCCATAGGATTTCTGGACTCACCCTTAGAGATACTGTAGGTTGAGGAACTCAGTCATCCGGGAGAGGCTCAGAGCAGAACCACTGCTCCTCCACATTGAAAGGAGCCAGTTAAGGTGGTAAGGGAATCTGATCAAGATGCCTCCTGGACGTCTCCTACTTGACGTGTTCTGGGCACGTCCCACTGGGAGGAGACCCCGGGGCAGACCCAGGACTCTTTGGAGAGACTACGTCTCCCATCTGGTCTGGGAACACTTTGGTATCCTCTCTGAAGAGCTGGAGCAGGTAGCTGGGGAGAGGGAAGTCTGGGCTTCTCTGCTTGAACTGCTACCTCCAGGTGGACCACCAGCTGACCCTGCACGACTGGGTAGATTATTCTGCCACTGTGAACAAGACGTGCTTCTGTCTAAACATGTCAAAACAGTCACTGTTCCCAATTCAACTTCAGGGGCCTCAGTCAATTCCACGGTTGGCACGCCCCCGGAGATACCAGCTGCAGCGGACCTGGGCGCCATCTCTCCGAAGCCACGGCTCGCCCATCAGCACTGTCCCAGCCTGGGTCCTACACCAACTGGATCGGCTACAGCACTGCGTCTTGATCTAAGGCAGCTGCTCTTACCTTCCGCAGATGGCTGACATGCCATCTCGAACCATCGGCCAAGAGGATGGCAGCTGGCCTCTTTCATGCGGCGATTCTCATCCGCAATGACGGGACTATCTGTGGGTCTAGGCAGTCGGATTGCTGGATCTGAACCCACTCAAGTAGTGCATGCAGCGATCGGTTCGGCTGCACTCGGCACTGTTGCTCTCTCATCGCTGATGCTGGTTGCTGCTGTAGCGGCGTACCATCTATGCCAACGGCAGGACATGCCTTTGGTTGGCAATGCTCTGATGGGTCCTGCTGGGCCATGAACTCTTCTTCCTGCTGTGCTGCGGTGGCTCCCTGAGGCTGATACCTGGCAAGAATGCGAGATGAGTTTGGCTTCTTCTCTCTCTCACCTGGTGTTGGTTGTGGTCATGATATGTGTCGCTGTCATTGGCGATGGGACATGCGCCGGGTTGTCGTAGTTCACCGGGGTCCCCTTTCTTCACGAACACCCTCTCCTGCAGCTCCACGGCAGTTGCTTGTAGCTTGTGCTGGGCGAGGCGAGTCTGATCTGTGTTCTCTCTCCGGACTGTGTTCTCTCTCTGTGGTGGGTTTATTCTCTGTACTGTGTCTTCTCTCCGCCATGTTCATTCTCTTTGCTGTGTTCTTCGGCTGTACCCACATCTGTGAAATCACACTCTTCCTCCTGGGATGAGGCTGTGGCTTGTGAGCACTCGTGCTGCACAGGGACTGGCTCCGGGTCCCGCATGGCTGCGGACTGGGGCTCCTGTGGCGGCTCCATTACCTGCATGGTTGCAGTCTGGGGTTCCTGCTGCTGCTCCAGTTCTGCTGGGTTCTGTTCGGCATGCGATGTGAGGGAGGGAGTGGCTGCATCCACATCTGAGTGCAACGTACCCGGAATGTCATCGTCTAAACTGAGTTCATCACTGGGTTGTTGTGCTGTGGTGTCCTGCTGTCCCGCAGTGTCTATCTCGGGGCTCTCCTGAGAGGTTGCGGCGTCGGCAGGCTTGGAAAGAGGGGCCACAGTCTGTACTGGCGGAGCTAACTGTGGGGAGCGTGGGCCAGGGCCCGCTAACTGCTGTGGAGAAAGGAAACAGGCGAGACAACAAGCTGGATGACAAATGAACTTTATTCCATCTCCAACATACAGTACAGTAAAAAGAGCTCCTGGATCTCTGTGCATTCCTCTTTTATACCTTTAATTCCATGCATTGAGATCCGGAACTTCCGATCATAATACAGTGTTTGGAACAAAGACGTGTGTGGCACATTAACATAACATAACACCGACCCAGCTGCTCATACCATTCTCTCTTCAAGGGCTCCGGCGGTTCCTCCTCTCCCCAGGGGGTGCATAGTCCATACTGTCCCATTTGAGACCCCCCGGTGGCACTCCCTCCTCCGGTCCATTCTTCCCTCTTATCCCAGCTCCCTTCTCTTTGTGGAGAATCCCCTACACGTGCCACCACACACCCCTCCCCCCCGAACACCCAGAAAGGGCACTGACTCCCCCGTCCTTTGGGCTTGAGCTGGCGCCCATAGCGGGGGTTCACCAATCCAATCAGAGCACCCTGCTGGCGAGGTGTACAGGAAAGCACATCAGTCTATGGAGGGAAAAAGGGAGGTGGGGGAAACACATCAGCTTCGCGTGCTCGGGTCCCTACCAAGAGAACACCACGTTGCAGAGCCACCAACGGTGGCGTCCACGCCAGGGAGCTTGGGCCAACACCACCTGCTCATCTGCCAACACAAAAGCGGGCTTCAGCCTGTCGATGCAGATGGTCTCCCAAGTTTAACACAAAATGTTTCACCCTAGGTTCCAACACCCTGAATGGTCTGTCATACAGTGGGCACAGCGGGGTCTGGTGTGCATTGTGCCTGACAAAAACAAAGCTGGTGTTCTGCAAACTCTTGGGGACGAAAGTGCGGGGAAAACAATGGTGGGCCGGGCCCGGTACATTAAAAGCCTCCATACTGTGCAAAAATTGCACGGACTGATCAGCCTCGGGCATGGGGTTTTCCGGTAAAAACTCTCTGGGAATTCACAGCAGCTAAGAAAAAAACAGTTCTGCATGGAGGCTGCCCAAATCCTCCTTAGGTGCGGAGCACAACCCTAAAAGAACCCAGGGCAGGCGGTTGACCCAATTTGTGTCCGTGAGCGAAGCTCTGAGCGCTGCTTTAAGCGACCTACGAAAACACTCACATAACCAGTTAGCTTGGGGGCTGCACGCAGTAGTGTGGTGAATTTTGACCCCCAGGCTCTTGGCCATAGCGGACCAGAGTTCTGAAACGAATTGTGGACCCCTGTTGGAAGTGATGTCTGACAGGGATCTGAACCGTGCAACTCAAGCCGACAAAAAAGCATGAGCCACTTCTGCGGATGTGGTAGAAACGAAGCGGAACCACTTCAGGCCAGTGCGTGATGCGGTCCACTATTGTTAAAAGGTGTGTGAAACCTTGCGACAGTGGGAGGGGTCCCACTAAATCCACATGGACGTGGCCGAACCTCCTGGCCGGGATTTGGAATGGCTCCAGGGGGGCTCTGGTGTGCTTGTGCACTTTGGCCCACTGGCATGCGACATAAGCAGCAGCCCACTCCTTCACATCCTTGCACAAGCGCGGCCAGACAAATTTCGCCCCCATTGGCTTCATCGAAGTGCGCACTCCCAGATGCGAAAGGGAGTGGACTGACTCAAAAATGCAACAGCGCCAAGAGCTTGGAGCCACCAGGCGCGTTGCAGAGCAAGGGAGGGCACCCTTCTTACACCACTCTGCTCTCCAGCCTTAACCCAGTAGGTGCAGACTGGAGCACACAAATGTCCGCATCCCCGGCTTGCTCCGCAGCTATCACAGGGAAATCTATTCCCATGTAGACCGAGAGACTAACGCACGCAACAATCAGCCACGACATTGAGCTGACCAGCAGCGTGTTGAATGTTGGTCATAAACTCCAAGATCGCGGCCAAATGCCATTGCTGCTGGGCCAACCACGGTTCCGAAACCTTGAACATCGTGTACGTCAGCGGCTTATGGTCCACAAATACGGTGAACTTGCGCCCTTCTAGCCAAAACTGGAAATGGCGCGTCGCCAGGTGTAGAGCCAAAAACTCTGTTGAACATGCTGTACTTGCATTCATTGTCGCGCAAAGTCCAACTGAAAAATGCAAGCAGCTGCCACAAACCAGAGACGTACTGCTCTACCACTGCTCCTATGACAACATCAGATGTATCCGTAGTAAGTGCTATCTGTGCCAACGGATCCGGATAAGCTAGCAATGCGATATCCGCAAGCGCTGTTTTGGTGTTCGTGAAAGCCTGGACTTGCTTGGGAGTCCAGTCGACATTTTCCGCGGGCTTCTTTTTTGTCAGCGCGGCATACAACGGCTGCATCAGCTGGGCTGCCCGGGGAAGGAAATGGTTATAAAAACTGACCATCCCCAAAAACTCCTGCAAGGCCCTCACGGTCTGCGGACGTGGAAAATCCGACACAGCGCGCACCTTATCTGGCAGCGGAATTGCACCCTCCAGCAAAATGCGATGGCCCAAAAAATTAATCACAGGTACAATGAACTAGCACTTCGCCTGGTTCACTATAAGCCATTGGGCTTCCAACCTCTGGAAAACCATCTTGAGATGGGCGATGTGCTCCTCTTCGGACGCGCTAGCTTCCAGAATGTTGTCTAAGTAGATGAAAACAAAGGACAAGTCACAAAACACTGCGTCCATCATCCTCTGAAAAGTCTGCGCCGGGCCTTTTAATTCGAGCGGCATGCGTAAATACTCCAAAAGGCCGAAAGGAGTTATTACCGCTGTTTTCGGAACATCTTCCATGCGCACCGGGACCTGATGGTGTCCACGGACCAGATCCACTTTCAAAAAAACACGTGCCCCAGCCAGGTGCACAGAAAAATCCTGGATGTGCAGAATGGGATAACGATCATGTTCCATGGTGTTATTCAAGTGCCGGAAATCGCCACACGGTCGCCATGACCCGTCTGCTTTAGGCACCATGCGTAGCGGGGATGCCCATGGGCTGTTGGAGTGCCTGATGATGCCCAACTGCTCTAAGTTGGCAAACTCCTCTCGCGTGCTGACCAATTTAGCTGCGTCCAAGCTCCAAGGTCATGCGAACACCGGCAGGCCCTTTGCCGTTATGAAGTGTTCAACCCCGTGTTTTGTTATTGTAGCCGAAAAAGTTAGGATCGTGAGTGCTGGGAACTGTGTGAGCAAATGTTGGTACTTACCCCCTGGAGCTATAATGTTAGCCAGTGTTGTCGACCCAGCTTCCCGAGCTGTGCAGGGCAGTGAGGTAAAAGAGAGCATCCACTAATCTCCTATTAGCAACACTGACTAACAACCCATCAGCACATAAAAAATCTGCGCCTAAAATGGGGGTGGAACATGCAGCTACCACAAAGTCCCACTGAAAGTTGCGTCCGTGTAAGCATATCGTCAGTGTCCGCTCGCCAAATGTCCTGATGGTGGTTACGTTGGTGGCCGTGAGCTCGGAACCGCTGCATCCTGCCACCCTGTCTGCGTTGACCGGCAGGATGAGACTCTTCTGGGAGCCAGAGTCCACCAAAAACCGTCTCCCCAAACGTGTGTCTGTGACATAAAGCAGTCTGTTCCTATTGCCTTCGGTTGCAGCATCAACTGAATTCCGAACGTGCCGTCTTCCTGGCTTCTTGAATTGGCATGGTGACAGGCAGCACTGGGCATTCGAGCCAAAACGGCGATAATAAAAATAGATCACCCCGTTCCTTCGTCTCCTGGTGTCCGTCCCAGCTACCACCAACGGCTCCTCGACCTTGCTGGAGTCCCTCATGGATGCCGGTGCCACTGCCTGCAAGCTGAGAGTTCTGGTCGCCAAAATGATGCGGTCCGCTTCCTGTGCCAGGGCGCGGTAGTCCTTAGCAACCAGCCAAGGTGAGTTGGCGTGGATCGCCCTCACTGTAGCCGGTAGGTTCCTGAGGAACAAGTGGGCGAACAGGAAAGATTCATCATCCTTCCCCCTCAGCACCAACATCCTCTCTATGAGCTCCACTGCTGATCTGTCACCTAACTCAGAACACGTTAGGAGTCTCTCTGCCCTCTCACTGTCAGAAAGGTAATAACACTGGAGAAGCATCCTCTTGAGCGCTTCATATTTCCCCTGGGCTGGCGGCTCCTGGAGCAGGCTCGTCACCTGTTGCGTGGCACGCGCATCTAGCGCAGTGACCACATAATACTTGGTATCATCCGTTGTTGAACTGGGATTCTATGTGCAAGAATCACGCGGTCGGGTTGTGAAGCCAGAAGTCTGGGAGCTTGACTGAGATGGTGCACGCGGCGCTAGTGCTGTCCCTCCAGGTGGTCTCCGGGGCGATGCTCGGCTCACCTTTCTATGGCATGTCTTAGGATCACCAATGTGGAGAAAGAAACAGGCGAGGCAACGAGCTGGACAAGACATGAACTTTATTCCATCTCCAACATACAGTACAGTAAAAAGAGCTCCCGGGTCTCTGTGCATTCCTCTTCTATACTTTTAATTCCATACATTGAGACCCAGAACTTCCAACCATAATACACTGTTTGGAACAAAGACCTGTGTGGTACATTAACATGGCATAACACCAGCTCTGCTGCTCATACCCTTCTCTCTTCCAGCAGCTCGGGTGGTTCCTCCTCTCCCCGAGGGGTGCATTGTCCATACTGTCCCATTTGAGTCTCTCGGTGGCACTTCCTCCTCCGGTCCATTGTTCCCCCTTATCTCAGCTGCCTTCTCTGGGTGGAGAATCCCCCACCCGTGCCACCACACTGCGATGCTAACTGAGCAGCCTCTTCTCACTCTAGCTGGGATGCTATGTCCAGTGCTTCAGCTAGCAGCACAAGTGTTGTGAACATTTTCATCCGCAGCTTGGTATTTGTAGTGTTCTCCTCCTCTAAGTATCCATCCTCGCATACACTAGCCAAACGGCGGAGGTCGGCGAAAAACTGCCTAACCAACTCACCTGCTTGCTGTTGGCGCTGGTTAAACTTCAGCCATCTAGCTGTCACACTCCCTGGCCAAGGGTGGCATCGAGTTTTCCCTCGAAAAGCCATTGTTTCTCCTCGTCGCCATCAGTAATGTCTGGAAAGCAGGGGCAGTAGAGGCAGGAGTTGTGCTGAACTCACAACTTTATGACAGATGCACAGTGTTGGTACACGTGCCACAGTATACCATGTAAGCTAACTCTTAAGCTAAACAGGCTGTGTCTCATACGGAGGTGGAGTGCCAAAGAGGACGGCTCCTTAAATGGGCACGGCGTGGTGACGTCACCCGTGCGTCTGATGTCATGTCCGTGCTGCCTATATGTTAGTGTTTCACTACCTAACAGTACTGATGAGAAGATTATCTAATCATGGCAAGACGCATGAAAACTGTGAATAATAATCAGAGTTAATACACAAATACAGAACTGAGCTCTTCCTAAGTTAAAACTTAAGTATTGTAGTGTTAAAGAATGAACATGGACTTATTGTCATTGCATTATTTGATCTAAAAGCACATGTACAAACATTGATTTTTGTTTTTGCCAGTTGTCATTTTCTATAAATAAAATAAAATAAAATTAGAGCATTTAAATGGTGTTCACTTATATAGCGCTTTTTCTCATCTCTTGATGACCAAAGCACTTTACAGATCCTGCTATCCACCCATTTACACAGACTGATGGCGTGGAGTTGCCATACACAGGTGCTTGCCTGACCCACCAGGAGAAAATGGGGGCTCAGTGTCTTGCTCAAGAACACTTTGACATGCAGACTGCAGACAGGGTGGGAATCAAAACCCTGGCCTTCCAATTAGTAGTTGGACACATTATACCTGTGCCACAGCCGCAGGTGTAATGTGGCTGACCAGTTCTTTGTGGTGTGACAATCTCATATTCACAGACCTTTTAAAAGGCTATCAGTCAGGACTTAACCAGCTGAAATTAATTTGCACTGACGGGGGATGGGATGGCTTCCTAAATTCTGATGGATTTCAGCTGGTTTCTTGGCTTTCTATGCCTTTTTGCACCACTTTTTCTTCGTGTTCAATACTTATTCCTTGTGTCATTTCACTTTATTAAATAAAACTTGTTTTGTAAACACAGTTGCCTTGATTTCTTTGTATGTATGGGTTACTTGAGTTGTTACTGATATCTGGTGAAAATCTCAGGTCAACGGCTCCATCAGAAATATGTTTAATGAGAAAAATGTTGACATGTTCAATACTTATTTTCCCCGCTGTATTATCCCCTAGACCTAAATATATATTGCAATATATATTGTGTATCACGATATAGAGAAATTATTTTGCTATATACAGTATTCTTTTTGCTATGTCGCCCAGCCCTTCCTGGCAGGAACAATGATGAGACTTAAACTGTCAGGTTTTACAGTCTGAATGCCAAGCCAGACCAAGTGGCAGATTAATGTAAATAAAAATAAAAATAGAAATGAATAGAATGACAGCACAGACTGATTTTCAGTTTCACATACCATCCCACCAGACAACCACAGGATCCTATAGCAGCACTTACACATTATCACTCAATGAATTGTATTTTTGATGTGTTTTTTCAAATAGATTTTAATAGTTGATGTACATAACTAAAATTTGTTTTCATTTAATTAATTTGTTAACTGTCAGACCTTTCCTCTGTGAAGTGGCACTACGTGAGTAAAACTGTAATAAATACTATAACTCATGCAGCTTAAAGGGATAGCTCGATATGAGAATGGATCATACGCAGAGGATGAAATTCCACTGGTCATCATGGTGTTAGACCAAAATGACAATGCTCCATACTTTGAACCACAATCAGGAACTATCACTGAATCAAGCAAAAAAGGTAAGGCCACATTCAGTGTGATCTTCTTTCCATTTATCTTCTATACTCCTCTGAAATGTAAAAATATTTGTGATTATGTGGCATAAGAATGTCATATGAATTGTGTTTCTCCAACTTTTTTTTTAATTTAAAACATTGATAGAGTGACTATTTTAGGAAGTGTGTCATGCTTTCATGCTTTTCCACTATCTTGTTAAAAATAGGATTTTGACTATTTTTAATAATATATGTTTAACTCTTTTAGATGTTTTAATCCCAGCCCAGATATCTTTCCCTCTCTGACCTCTCCTTACACACTTATTCAGGTGCATCTCAAAAAAACATAGAATATCTTAAAAATTTTCATTATTTAAATTGAAAAACAAACTTTGATGTCTTTTATATTTCTGATAAGTATAGGGATATACGTATTTCAAACTGTTTTGTTTTGATCATTATGATTTATAACTTATTAAAATCAAAAATCTAGTATCTCAATTATTAAATTATTTCTTAGATTAATCCGAATTGTACAATTTTTTTTAAAAAAGTGTATTCATACACTCAGTACTTCGCTGTGTGTTCTTTACTACGAATTACTGCATCAATGCAGCATGTCATAAGATAAGATTTAATTCAGTTCAAGATAAGATGATCCTTTTGTTCCCCCCTTGTCCTGTCAGGCAGCTAAGTGAGCAGAACAGAAATCTGCTTCCCTTATTGTGCCAAACAGATTTACTTTGCCAAAAGGAGCTTCATACAGTACCTATATATGTACTGTATATTGCTGTAAACTCCTCTTGTAATAACTTTTAATATTTTATTTAAATTATTTTACCCATGAAGGACTCAACAGGATGGGGAATGGGGAAATGAGGTGTGGGGAGGGGGAAAGAAAAGGGAGAGGAACAAACAAAGAAGACAAACAAACCAACAACTAAAACAAACAGAAGACAGACTGCTTTTTCCACCGATGAGGTCTCAACACGAGTCTGGTATTAGCACCTGTTAAAGGAGAGACAAATGTGTGTGTGTATGAAAGCACGTGCAAAATAAGTGTGTGCATGTGAATAGTTTGTTAGGAGACATACAAAGAGGGCGGCCAGTCGCAGCAACTCCCCCCTGTCCCCGGAAACCCCGAACAAGCAGGACAATGCCACCAACCCCCACAGAGCACAAATGTCCAAGGCCAACAAGCCCCAGGAAAGCCAGGCATCTGCCCCAGGAGGGACAGCCAAGGGATGCCGGGCCGCCAGGCGGCCTTTGCAGCGGGCCCACACCCCCAGACCCGCCAACCCCCCGCCCCCCTAGCGGGGCCAACCCCAGCCCCCGGGCCCCAGGCGCTGGGAGGCCAGCACCCCCACCCCCCAGGCTGGAGACCAGCCCACGCCCCCAGCGCAAGCTCCCCAGGCACCCCCACAGCGGGCCTGCCCCCACCCCAGCGCCACCACCACACACTCCGGGGATCCCCACGCCCAAAGAAGGCCCCCCCATCCAGGGGAGCCCACGTAGCCAAGACGCACTACCCCCTCAATCCAGCACCTCCTGACCAGCACACACACCCATTCCCACGCATTCACACCCTCATGCTCTCATACGTACCCACACACACCCACTCACTCTCGCTCGTCCTCTCCAACACATAATCCCACACTTGCAATCCCGGACCCACCCACTCTCACTCCAACTCCCACTCACCCTGAGAGTCACCCGCACTCACTCATGTTCACCCATACACGCACTCTCACTCACGCTCTGACCTACTCACATCCATTCGTGTCCTCCCACACACACTCACCCGCACTCATTCACCCTTATTACTTAAGGCAACCACGATGCAGATGCAGCGAGCATGAATGTACACTAGTGCCCGGCAGCGGCCGGGGAGACCGCCGGTGCAGGCCAGCAGCCACACCCCCGCCGACCCACCCCAGGGCGGCTGCGGTCACAGAATCAGACCACCACCCCCAACGCCCACCTGAGCGACTGATCAGTGGACCACCGCAGGCGCGCCGACATGCAAAGCTCCACACAAAACCGCCCCACCATCCCCATCTCCACTCATCACTCCCTCACTCTTGCTTATTCATTCGGCAGCACCCAGGGATTATGACAACATGACGGGTCCCATTCCCCCGCCGGGCCCCCAGGCCCTCGGCAGAAGAAGGGCAACAGGGGTGAAAGATGATCCTTTATTAGTCCCACAGTGGGGTAATTTACATGTATTTTAGGTTTTTAGGTTTATTGGCAAATTTTTAAATCTGTTCAGATATTTGCAATAAACAAATTACACAAGAACAGTTTAAACAGTTAAAGTGACACTCTGGCTGGGAAAAAAAGATTTGGAGAGTTTCATAAACATGAGAAGAAAATTTAAACTAGAAAACTCTGAACTCTTCAGATATCTGCAGATGAGAGATTATTATGTGAAAAGGATTAGGCATAACTCCCACACCGATGTGAATGAGATTATACAATTTATTTTAAGCTCATATGCAGGAAGTAAAAACAGAATTATTTCAAAATTATATCAGAAACTTATGGCAAACAAATATTCAAGTAACTATATAAAGGAGAAATGGGAGAAAGAGCTAAATTTAAACAGAAGAAAACTGGCAAGAAATATGGAAAACACAACACACATCTACAAGTTCACAGACATGGAGGGAATTTGGATGGAAAAACCTGATCTGTTATTTCATCACACCACAGATCAAAAGAAAATATACAAATACCAAATCTATGTGCTGGAGAGGATATGGCGTTCAAAATGCAGACCTCTCACATATGTTTGGAAATGCAGCAAAATCTCATCATTCTGGAAATCTGTTCATGTAATTATACAGAGGATATTAGGAATAATATACCATTGAACTGTAACTTGATGTATTTATGTGATCTTAAAAGTGACAATGTAATACGGGCTGAGGACAGATATCTAGTAAAAATCATGTTGATTGCATGTTAAAAAAAAACAATTGCAAGAAAATGGCACTTAGAAGTTCTTCCTGACCAAGAGCAATGGACAGGTATTGTTGAGAATATACGTCTAATGGAAAAAACCAACATATCGACTGAGAATGCAAGAAGGACAATATGAAAAAAAAATGGTGGAAATGGACACACTACAAAGCGCAACAATGAGACAGAAACTGAAAGATTAACCAAAGACACTGAAGTAACCAGAAGAAATTAGAGATGGAAACTGAAAACTTGATGCTCCTCCATTTGTTCTTTTTTTTTCTTTAAATATATAGACAGAAAATGTTACTGTAAGAAGAGTTCCGGACTGTGTTCTGAACATAATATGAAAAATGACTAAAAAGCAAAGTTACCAAAAAAAAAAGGTGACACTTTGGCAAAAATCAACTTTTTTCTGTTGTTAACATGTCTGTAAGATGTTTTTTGAGACTTGCAAGGCATATCCAGAGCAAAATCTTATCACATTTCCAAGTCTGTGTTTTGCTGTGAATTTCCAGTTAGGGAAGCCCCCCCCCCCCCAAAGGGCAAGTTTGGACAGACCGTTTGTAGCTACATAAGCATTCCTGCTTAGCCTGATTGATTTGTGTGTGTGTGTGTGTGTGTGTGTGTGTGTGTGTGTGTGTGTGTGTGTGTGTGCATAGTAAAATTCATACCAGAGAAATTTTTGAAGTGTTTTGACTGATGATTGTGAAATTACTTTTCACTTTTTTCATCCACAGGAACATTCGTGCTGCAGATTGAGGGTAAAGATGATGACCAGGATGGTACACTTAATTCAAAAATTGCCTATAGTATTGACAGCCAAGAGCCTAAGGGAAATGGTCCCATGTTCTACATAGAACAAGACACAGGAAAAGTATATATTAAAGAGCCTACACTGGACAGAGAGGTGAGCACCTTGTTATGTATGTGGAATGAGGGAGTCGGAGTCTCTCTTCATGCAGCTAACAACAACTGTATTACAGAGCACACAACTATATACACAGTGGGCCATGCCCGCCTGACGTCACCCTGTGGGCGGGTACGGCATCACATACACACACACACAACATTCCCCTCCCCCTTACAAAAGGGTAAGACCACACACACAATCGAGACCCTTCCAAATTTAGGACCCGAATCATGCACAAAGAACACCAGGGAATCATGAACTGTATTAAAATAGCCTACTACAGTCACACAAAACGATTAAAAATTGGACCGTATCTCTTAAAATACAAAAAATAATCCCATTACATGCATACTCTCATGCACACCAGCAAGATATATATACATATTTACACACAGTATTTAAGTCACTCCACAGTCCCTGGACAGCCATGGACAAAACTGGCTTGGAGGACCCGGGCAGCCCCATGGCATGTGCGCCCCTGGCCGCTGTCTGCCCCCGGGATGAAGCCACCCTCCCCGGCGAAAATGTTTCTTCCCGCCATTAACTACTTCTCCCCTCTGGCCCCACAGTGCTGCTGTCCGGCACGCCTCCTCTCCGTGTCTATCGGACCGCTCCCGACCACCTTCAATGCCGCCATCATGGCTCCAAACACTCCAGCCCCCTGTGGCCACACTCTGGGGAAAGCCGAAGCCCGCTCGTCAGCGCCGCTCACTGCCTCGGGCGTCTCACCGTACCACCCAGCACCCTCGTCTACTTTTGTATCCAGCTGCTGCTGCTCTCCCTCGGGGCTCCCAGCGTCACTCTCGCCGGCATCGTTCTCCAACCCAGGCACCTCGCCGCTGCTCCCAGCACCCTCGTTCCAGGCACTCCGCTGCGTCATCTCTACGCCCGGCTACTGCTGTTGTTCCCCAGGGCTCTCAGCCTCGCTGGTCCCATTCTCCCGCTGCCTAGCCTCCAGCTGCGGGGATGACTCCTGCTGCTCCCCCTCTCCGCTGTCCTCGCTCACCTCGCCATCCGACCCATCAGCGCTATGCTCCTGCGCTGTGCTGAGCTCCCTGACTGGCTCGCCGTCTTCAGTGACCGGGGACTCTTCCACTCGTGGCCCCGGTCCAACCTCAATGTTTAGCTGGCCACTCATAGCCTGATTTTGGCGTAAACTTAGCTCATCGGCTAGCCTGTCCATAGGCATAGACTGGGTCGTTAGCTTCCCAAAGCTAACTAGCTCATTCATTCCTTTCTTGCATCACTTTTCAAAACAGGTTAGAAATGCTCCACAGTTGTATGTCACAGGTACATAGCACAGACAACAAAGAATATTTTACTTTTAAAAAATTGACAAGCTTAATAGCAGATCATTTAAAAGTGATGCTTTGGTATATTTGCATTTTATCACTATCTTCTATGCACTACAGGAATAAACCATCCATCCATCCATCTTCTACTGCTTATCTGCAGATCTGGGTCACGGGGGCAGCAGTCTAAACAGAGTGGCTTAGACTGCCACCCGGTTCGCATAGCCCCATGATCCCCCATGATCCCTCCTACAGGTGGTGAGCCCACTGGAGGGCGGACCAATTTGGTTCCTTTGGTATGGGTCCTTGATGTAACTTTTGTGATGTGATGTAACTTCACCCAGGACCAATTTGTCATGGGAGACCCTACCAGGGGCAAGTTGCCCCCTGCAACATAGTTCCTGGGATCATTAGGACACACAAACCCCTCAACCACGATAAGGTGGTGATCCATGAAGGGGACAAGAATAAACATTAGTTTTAAATAGTGCAGCATAAGAATATCTGATATGAAACTATTTACAACAGTTTTAAGCAGTATATTTACTTTTATATTCATATTTAATTTATTCATATTTTATATTAATATTTATGTAAAATACTTGAAGTATTTATGGAAAATACTTCAAAGAGAGAACAAAACTTGAGCTGTGCCATGCCATATTTTTGCTTGACAATTTGAATTCTAGTATTCTGAACACATGCACACAAAGGTCTCCTTTTTTTTTTAAACAGCTGCTTTTTGTTTGCTCTTTTCTTCTAACAGACTATTGACAGCTACACATTGGTTGTTAAAGGAGTAGATATGGACGGGGCACCTGGGGGGCTATCAGGTACAGGAACCATACACATCAATGTCACGGATATCAATGACAACTTACCTACTCTGGAAGAGAATGAGGTAAAGGGTATGAATTATGCTGTTGTGAATTTATGTGGTATATATTAGGGATGCACAATACTTTTTTTTTTTTGCTAATAACCAATATGCCAATATTTTGGAAATAGTTTTTCCGGCTTGCCAATGCCTATAGTGATATATGCCCATATTTTTCCTACCTATTTAAATCTCCCGTGTCTTACAGTGACGATTAACCTGCATATAAAGACACATTCCACAAGGAAAATAAGACAACTACCACCACTGGCATACACCTTTGGTTTTACTGACCTGTTTTATTAATAGTTTATGGTACTTAAGAAACTTTGTATGATGAATATTTTAAACCTTGGCCACTTTTTATGATCTTTTTCAATGTGAAGGGAGGATCTGTTTTTTGTTGCATTTACCTACCTGCTATCAGTAGAGATTTGCTCAAAGTTGTGAGGTGAGAAAGAGACCACTTGTGTAGCAATCCAGGGGGATGCCGGTGTCATTATGGAAAATTCTCCTGGTGTGCAGTAATTCATCTCTGCTGTAGAAGATGTTTGACAAACTCCAACAGTGGTTAACCAGAATAAGTAGCACTTTCAACACCTGTGGCCAGCTAGACATCCTTATGATTAGGGTTGACACCCGTCCTATAAAATACTGTATCGTCCTGTTTTTTACATTAAAATAATGTGTCGTGTATTGAATCAATACAGGACACGGTTTGTCCTGTATTTACTAGATGCCTTTAACGCAGCGTCATCTCATCTGCATTCTGCATGTTGCCTTCCTACTCAGTAGTTGGTGCTTGATATGTTTACCTTTACACACCGCACGTGAAGTCATCACTCGACAGTGATTGGGCACGAGATAGCCGGGCAGGCTCAGCAGCAACTGTAGCGGCTTGCCGACTTCTCACAGACCAACATGTCTACAGCTGCACCGTGTCCTGATAGTCCACCCCGTGCATCAGTCAAACGCAAATGTTTGCAAAAGTACCAATGTGAGTGGGAAGATCTCGATGATTGGCTTGACAGCAAGAAAGACAACAAGTACAAGGCAAACTGTAAACTTTACAGAGTCCTGTTCAGAGTTCTACTGCAGTGTTTTGAAAGACAAACATCTACTCACGGTTGCACGATGTTACAAGAAATACACGTGAAAAAAGTAGTAACAGGAAACAAGAAGGCTGTGGACTGTTTTACAATGGTTGTACTCTACACAAATAGAAAAAAAAAGTTGATAAACAAGTTGTACAGTTCTAATGTTAAAAAAAATGTTATTTGCACACCCAGATTTTTTTGAAGGGACTCTTTCATTTGTAGTAAACAGGAGAATTTTGACTTTCAAACTTGAAAGTTGTAAACATTGGCAAAAAAGCACTTCAAACTTTGGCCGGTGAATACTACTTTATTTAAACAATTATTAAGTTATGATAAACCACAACTAGCACCCCACACATCACCTTGGGTCGGGGCTGGGGGGGGGCGGGTTCTTTATTTTTCTGGATTGAAGGTGGCAACCCTACTTATGATATATACCATAGATATTAAGCACCATCAGCAACATATTTGGTGTGATATATTTCATTAAAGTAGACTATGTTTCATGCTTGCCAAATTGTGGGCTCACGCTGCCACAGAGACAGGACTGAATGTGTATTGTGGGGTGTCACGTCTGCAAGGACTAAGGACTCGAATCTACAGGAGGTAACAAGGAAGTGTGAGATTTGTCTCTTTGTCCCACAGAAGACGCCCCGGAGGGTATTCCGGTTCATCAAGAAATGAGAGACAATGGTGAAGCTTCAAAGGGATGCTTTGTAACTGTATGTTGACTGAAGACACCATGTGGCTTGAATTCTGATGCTGGAAATGTATAAAAGGGGGTTGAAGTATGATTCTTTCCCTTTCCTGCTTTGAGAATGCTAGAAGCTGCGTTCTGTCAAATAAAGCTGGTTTTATGACTGAAACTCAGCCTCATTATTTGAGCATGCTTCTACACTGGTGACCTACGACGGAGAATGAGCAGACAGAATTCTCCCGAGCGGGGCTCTGTGGAAGCCAGCCTGATGGCCGCCTCCACGATCCGGCTGCCTGATTTCTGGCAGCACAGCCCGCGCTCATGGTTTAGCGCAATCGAGGCGCAGTTCAACCTCCGGAGAATCTCCAACGATGACACAAGATTCTACCACGTGGTAGCGAAGCTGGACAGCAACACGGTCCAGAGAGTGGAAGATCTGGTTAATCATCCACCAGACAGCGACAAGTACAGCGCATTGAAGGACGCGCTGATCAGCCATTTCACCCCCTCAGTCCAACAACGAGCAGAGGGGCTCCTGGCGCTGACGGAGGCCGAAAACGATAGACCTGCGGACCTGATGGTGAAGATGCTGCAGCTCAAAGCCTCTGAGGATGGCGAATTCATTTTCGCCCACCTTTTCCTTCGAACCCTACCACCAGCAGTGAGAGTGGCCCTGGCAGAGTCACCCCGATTGGCCAAGCGAGACTACCATGGGTTGAGCAAGGAGGCGCAGAGGTTGGTCGACGCCCACAAGCGGAACGCGGTCTCGGCCGCGGCGGCCAGTCCAGGAACGGCGTCCGGAGACAGTGCGGGTCCAGCGGCCGCGGCGCCAGACGCACCAACGACGGCGGCGACAGGAGCCAGACGACGCGGAGCGGAGAACGGCTCGTGCTTCTACCACCGCCGTTTTGCAGAGAGAGCGCACAGGTGCGTCCCACCGTGCAATTTTAAGCGCCAGGGAAACGCCAAGACCGAGGGCCGGTAGCAGCTGCGACCCTCGGCAACGAGAACAGGCTGCTTTACCTGACGGATGCACGCTCGGGGAAACAGTTCCTCGTGGACACGGGCTCTCAGCTGAGTTTCGTCACACCCACCTACGCGGAACGGCTGTCGCCTTCTAAAGCCCCCTGGGTGTCAGTGTCAGCAGCGAACGGCTCCACGATTAAAACGTTTGGTGAGAGGACCATGCTTCTGTCCTTACAGGGCCGTTCATTTGAGTGGACATTTATTGTAGCAGCAGTCAGTTTCAACATGTTAGGGGCTGATTTTTTGTGCTCACATGGTTTATTGGTTGACCTTGCTAATAGACGTCTGATTAATGCACTGTCCTTTCATTCTATTCCCTGCACAGCTCGGGTGGCCCCGCCAACTGCACATGCCAGCGTCTCAGCTGCGGGTGGTAAGTTTCACACTCTGCTTGCTCAGTTTCCAGCACTCACAGTCCCCACGTTTTCAGCAACGGTGGCCAAACATGGGGTAGAACATTTCATAACGACCACAGGCCCTCCCGTGTTTGCAAAGGCTCGGCGCTTGGACCCAGCTAAACTGGCCATCGCGCGCGAGGAGTTCACTAATCTGGAAAAACTGGGCATTGTTAGACGTTCCAAGAGCTCTTGGGCTTCGCCGTTACACATGGTCCCAAAAGCTGACGGCTCGTGGCGACCTTGCGGTGATTTCCGCAGGTTGAACAACGTTTCAGCTCATGACCGCTACCCGATTCCGCACATTCAGGATTTTTCTGTCCATTTGGCGGGGGCGCGCATTTTTTCTAAAATAGACTTGGTGCGCGGCTATCACCAGGTGCCAGTGCGCGCGCAGGATGTACCCAAAACAGCGGTCATAACGCCTTTCGGCCTTTTTGAGTTCTTGCGCATGCCTTTTGGCCTCAAGGGGGCCGCGCAGACTTTCCAACGCATGATGGATGCAGTTTTACGCGACCTGCCTTTCGTGTTCGTTTATTTGGACGATATTTTGGTAGCCAGCGCGTCCGAAGGCGAACATGAAAAACACCTCACAGCAGTTTTCCAGAGGTTGGCAGAGCACGGGTTAATAGTTAACCCAGCGAAGTGTCAGTTTGGGGTGGCGCAGATTGATTTTTTGGGACATCGCGTTTCGGCAGAGGGAGCAGTTCCCCTTCCAAATAAAGTGCGTGCCATAACGGATTTTCCGCAACCTCAAACGGTCAAGGCGCTTCAGGAGTTTCTAGGGATGGTTAATTTTTACAACCGTTTCCTCCCAAGCGCAGCACGACTCATGCAGCCATTGTACACCGCGTTAAAAAAACAAAAGCCCGCAAATAAAGTTGAATGGTCTCCGGAGCGGGAGCGCACTTTTGCCCAGGTCAAATCAGCCCTGGCAAACGCAGTTTTGTTAGCGCACCCAGTTCCAACGGCCCGCATGGCGCTCACCACTGACGCTTCCGATGTAGCGGTGGGGGCGGTAGTTGAACAGTTTGTGGCAGGTACCTGGCAACCCCTCGCGTTTTTCAGCAGGACCTTGCGCGATAGTGAACGGAAATACAGCGCGTTTGACAGGGAGCTTTTGGCCCTACACTTGGCCATCCGTCATTTTCAGTTCTGGTTAGAGGGGCGACGTTTCACCGCTTTTGTGGATCATAAACCGCTAACGTTTGCGATGGCCAAAATTTCAGAACCCTGGTCAGGCCGGCAACAAAGGCAACTAGCCGCAATATCGGAGTTCACTACTGATATTCAGCATGTCGCGGGTAAACACAATGTTGTGGCAGACTGCCTCTCACGTGCAGTAGCACCGCCAAGCCCCATAGGGGCAGACTCTGTAGCCATGGCCGCGGGCCCGGGCAGCGACGCGGGAGCGCGCGCAGCCCCAGTCTGTGTTGGGTTAGATTATGCAGCTATGGCTGCGGAGCAGGTTAACGACGCGGACGTGCGCGCGCTCCAGTCTGGACCAACAGGGTTAAGGCTGGAGCACAGGGTGCAACAAAACGGTATGCCCCCGCTAATCTGCGATGTCTCCACGGGACGGCCCCGCCCTGTGGTGCCAACCGCGTGGCGTCGCCGTGTTTTTGACTTGGTCCATTCTCTCGCGCACCCGGGGGTGCGCGCATCGATTAAGTTGGTGGGGGAGAAATTTGTTTGGCCCGGGTTGCGCAAACAGGTCAAGGAATGGGCAGCAGCCTGCGTAGCGTGTCAGCGAGCTAAAATACACAGACACACTAAGGCCCCGTTAGAACCTTTCCACATCCCCGCTAAGCGTTTTGATCACGTGCATATTGACCTGGTCGGGCCGCTTCCGTTATCACACGGGCACACACACCTTTTGACGATGGTAGACCGCACCACGCGCTGGCCAGAGGCGGTTCCTCTGGCATCAACCACAGCGGAAGAAGTTGCGCGAGCATTTTTAGCAGCATGGGTTGCGCGTTTTGGTGTACCGTCGGACATAACGTCCGACAGAGGTCCCCAATTTATTTCCGAGCTGTGGTCATCGACGGCCCGCAGCTTGGGGGTGAAGATTCATCGCACCACCGCGTATAACCCCCAGGCTAATGGTTTATGCGAACGCTTTCACAGGTCATTGAAAGCAGCCCTCAGAGCGTCGCTAACGGATACAAATTGGGTAGACAAACTTCCATGGGTGTTATTAGGGTTGCGTTCTGCACCTAAGGAAGATTTGCACGCTTCCCCGGCTGAATTAGTTTTCGCCCAACCGCTTCGTTTGCCCGGGGAATTTCTTCCTGATAATCCCGCACCTAGTGGCCCCCCCGCTCAGCCGTGGCAGAGCGGCTCAGGAGCAAACACACTTCCTGGCCCAATCCATCACAGTTTCCCACACGTTTTTGTGCCCAAAGCTTTAAAAAATGCAGAGTTCGTTTTTGTTAAACATGACGCCCAGCGTCCAAGTTTGCGGCCGTTTTACGACGGACCGTTTCGAGTGCTGGAGACCGGGCAGAAGCATTTTCTGCTAGATTTAGGGGGCAGACGGGAGCTGATTTGCATTAACAGACTCAAACCCGCTTTTGTTCTGGCTGACGAGGAGGTGCAGCTCGCGAGGCCCCCCCGCCGGGGCAGGCCGCCGAGGGGACATTCTCCAAAGTCTTCACAGAGAGGTGCTAACGGCTTTAATCCACAGGTGCAGAGAGATGTTGCAGGTGCAGCCAAGCCAGGTTGCAGCAGATTAGGCAGAAGATTAAAACCTAGGCAGTTGGTGGATTGATTAGCGATGTATGGAGTGCTTTGTGTTTTTCTTTTTGTTATGCCATTTAGATTTTGCCTTACTAGACGTGTGGGGGGGGTAGTGTGGCCGACACACATTGTGGGTTCACGCTGCCACAGAGACAGGACTGAATGTGTATTGCGGGGTGTCACGTCTGCAAGGACTAAGGACTCGAATCTACAGGAGGTAACAAGGAAGTGTGAGATTTGTCTCTTTGTCCCACAGAAGACGCCCCGGAGGGTATTCCGGTTCATCAAGAAATGAGAGACAATGGTGAAGCTTCAAAGGGATGCTTTGTAACTGTATGTTGACTGAAGACACCATGTGGCTTGAATTCTGATGCTGGAAATGTATAAAAGGGGGTTGAAGTATGATTCTTTCTCTTTCCTGCTTTGAGAATGCTAGAAGCTGCGTTCTGTCAAATAAAGCTGGTTTTATGACTGAAACTCAGCCTCATTATTTGAGCATGCTTCTACAATTTGCACACCCAGATTTTTTTGAAGGGACTCTTTCATTTGTAGTAAACAGGAGAATTTTGACTTTCAAACTTGAAAGTTGTAAACATTGGCAAAAAAGCACTTTAAACTTTGGCCGGTGAATACTACTTTATTTAAACAATTATTAAGTTATGATAAACCACAACTAGCACCCCACACATCACCTTGGGTCGGGGCTGGGGGGGGGGTGTTCTTTATTTTTCTGGATTGAAGGTGGCAACCCTACTTATGATATATACCATAGATATTAAGCACCATCAGCAACATATTTGGTGTGATATATTTCATTAAAGTAGACTATGTTTCATGCTTGCCAAATTTTACACATTTCTGATTCAGCATATGTGTTACATGTAGTGAATTATTATTTATTTAAATACACTACACTGTGATGACCAAAGTTTTCAAAGATTCCCCGAATGGTTGAAACCAATATAGTTTGAACCAACATGATCTAAACGCTTTGGGAAACAGCCATAAATTAGATGTTGGTTAGTTGAACGATGCATGGTACTATGTTGGTTCAAGGCTAACCTCCACTGTAGTGTAGGGAATGCACACTGCGAACAGCAACTGGCAATGGTTGAACATCCGGTGGTTGCACTGTTGAGATTTATAGGAATGGAATGGCCATAGGTAATTCTTTATTCATGAAGTTAATTTTGGATATTTAAATGATCTCAGCCCCCGACCAACAGTGATCTGTGTGGAGTTTGCATGTTCTCCCCGTGTCTGCGTGGGTTTACTCCGGGATTTCTCCGGTTTCCTCCCACATGCCAAAAACATGCAAGTTAGGTTAACTGGCATCAAAACGGGGGATTGTAAATTGTCCTTAGGTATGACTGTGAGAGTGAATGGTTGTCTGTCTCTCTGTGTTGGCCCTGCGATGGACTGGCGATCTGTCCAGGGTGTACCCTGCCTCTCGCCCAAAGATGCTGGGATAGGCTCCAGCACCCCCGCGACCCGAAAAGGATTAAGCGGAAGAAGATGAATGAATAAATGAATATAATACTAAATCAATTTGTATTCACAAAATTTTATCTGTGTAGTAGTCCTTCCAACCTAGAATGGACATGCTACCAGATGTGTCAGCAGACAGTGACCTTTTTTCCCATGGTGGTTCAGGCTTGGAGGGTGAGTTTGAGCTTCCCTCTTCAACCCACTCCTCATCACTGAAGTCTGAAACCTCTTCTCCATCAGACCCCCCACCCTCCACCCACTCAGGTCTGGGAAAAGTGCTAAAACCTCCTATACACAGTAAATTTCCTTTCAGGGCTTAAAGTTTTCCAGCACTGTGCTGGATTTCTGGCGTGTGCCTTTTTTTTGCGGGGGGGAGGGGTTGCGGGGAAATTTATTTCCTATTTCTGTACTTTTTGCCTAAGCAGAGTTACCATATCTAGCTCCACTGATCTCTATAGAAAACCTGGATAGCTCACGCCCCATTAGCGAGTACAGAGCTGAGTGAAGCCACCTGGCTACCTTATTAGTATAACCAAAACACTCAGTACTAATTTGGCGGCCAGGTGGCCTCACTTCAGGTAACCAATGATCCATTCAGTTTTTCTGTAGAGATCAGTGTGACACCCTCCTAATCGGACAGTGACAGCAAGAGTGAGTGACTGGAAATGTGAGTGTTTCATTCTTCAACATACACACAAAACCTTTTATACATTCTGTAGGATGGAGAGTAAGTTTTTGAAGCCTGGGTAAGATGTGCTAATTGACAAAGGACTTAAAAACAAATGGTGCTGGGAGTGGATCAAAGAAATGGGCAGAGATGGCAAGCTTTTTGGTAGCTGGTGCAAAAAAATTAGAGAACCAGGCACTTGCTCTGCTAGCGCCATATGGCGCTGATTTCTGAATGTTGTGCTTGAAAAAGCTCATGCATGCAAGTAGCGTTAAAAAAGTGTTACCACATCACAAACTAGATCCCCACCACAGAGCAGCTGTCTGTGTAGTAGTCTGGACAGGGCTGCAGCCCCTGTCCACGCTTTATGTTTCAGTTTTGACCCATTTATCATGTTTGGTGTGTATCCCCCTCTGTGTTTGTACTGCCCAGCCCATCCTTTGCCACCTGATGGCCGTGATGGTGGTCACCTGTTCTGTTTTGTCCTGATTGCTCCCCTGTCTATATTTGTGCATTTTTGGTCTGTGTCCTTTGCTGTGTCCGTATGTTAACATCATGTATGTTTATATCACACCCTTTGGAATTATTATTTGTCTCTCCATGTTGTCTGGTTTGTTATTTCATTTCACTTCTGCCCTCGTGTAGTGTTATTTTCTATTGTTAATAAATCATGGTTTACCAATTTCGCATGGCAAGTGGGTCCTCCTCTCCTTCTTTGCCCTGGAGGAGCAGACGCTTCTATGACAGTAGGACGCAGCCAATAATGGACCCAGCAGGTGAGTCTGGTAAGAGCAGGACGCCAGCATACCAGGACTCAGCTGGCAAAATCGGCAAGGAAAGGAGGAGGTGGAGAATGAAGCACCTCCGCGTTGTTATTCAAGTACTGGACTGTGTGGCTGCTGCAGAACGCTGCTCCAATCCCGAGGATGCTGTGGAGCATTGGGAAGTTGCCACAACGTTGATGGAGGCGAACGCGGACATCCGTTCCCATCCCTGGGCTCCCTATCCCCGCTCCCCCATGCCACTTGCCAGTCCCGCCGTCACATCTTGAGCGAGAGATGGGACTGCCATTAACACCAAAACCTGTGCCAATGACAGAGCGTACACTGGTTTCAGCAATACGGGACCCGGTACCATCTGTGAGATGTTCTTTGGCTCTTTTACGCACGTTTCCTCATTCTGCTCCTGTTCCTGCTCAGCTCGAGGTGCGCACAGCAGCTCCCGCTGTTCCCGAGGCGCACACCACAGCTCCAGCTCTCTCCTTGGCATGCACTCTAGCTTGCGCACCACCAGGTTTGCCTGTGATCACACCTGCAGTGCCGGCTCCAACATCTTCAGTGCTGGTGCCCATGCCTGCTGCTGCGCCTCTGACTGTCTCATCTACTGTTTCTTCAACATCTCCTGTGATGGCCATCACCTCTCCAGCTGCAGAGTGATCGGGTTCCTCGTCAGCAGAAGAGCAGGAGTTAAGGCAAGTCCTCTTTTTTGTTTTCCTAATATCTGTATTGTACTGAGGTCTTCTCTTACTCTTAGTGAGGAGACTCAGCTGCAGCCTCTATCTGCCTCTATCTGACCTCATCCTGAGGTCAGCGCGTCCCAGCCATCTCATTTAGGAATCAGCGTGCCCAAATAATCAGCACATGAGGTTGGTGTGCTTCAGTCATCTGATCCAGAGGTCAACACTCCCCAGCCATTTCACTCTGAGGTCAGCGCTCCCCAGTCATCTCATCTAGAGGTCAGCACGCCCCAGTCATCTCACCCTGAGGTCAGCGCACCCAAACTGTCTCACCCTGAGGTCAGCGCACCCCAACTGTCTCATCCTGAGGTCAGCGCGCCCCAGCCATCTCATTCAGGAATCAGCGTGCCCAAATAATCAGCACATGAGGTTGGCGTGCTTCAGTCATCTGATCCAGAGGTCAACGCTCCCCAGCCATTTCACCCTGAGGTCAGCGCTCCCCAGTCATCTCATCTAGAGGTCAGCACTCCCCAGTCGTCTCACCCTGAGGTCAGTGCACCCCAACTGTCTCATCCAGAGGTCAGTGGGCCCCAGCCATCTCATTCAGCAATCAGCGTGGCCAAACCATCAGCACATGAGGTTGGCGCGCTTCAGTCATCTGATCCAGAGGTCAACACTCCCCAGTCGTCTCACCCTGAGGTCAGCGCACCCCAACTGTCTTATCCAGAGGTCAGCATGACCCAACCATCTTGTTCAGGAATCAGCATGCCCAAACCATCAGCACATGTGGTTGGTGCGCTTCAGTCATCTGATCCAGACTGAAGCGCACCAGTCATCTGATCCAGGGGAGGGCAATGGATTAGCGTTCTTGTCGCGCCCTCCGCCAGTGCCCAGGCTTGCCCAGGGAAGCTAATGATCCTACCAGCAGACGAAATTCGAAGAGACGACGCCTCAGTGCCAAGTCAAAGAAGAATCCTAGTCACAGTCCCAAAGCCGAAAGCAAACAGCCCCGAGAGCACCTTGCGGAAGGACCTGCCCTTCGCATACTACAACTAAACGTTGAAGGCCTATCTGCAGCCAAGCGAAGCCTTTTTGAAGTTCTCGCCTTCCAACACTCAACTGATGTAATCTGCCTCCAAGAGACTCATATTGGCACAGAGGAAGCTGGCCGCTACACCATCAATGGCTTTGACCTCCTGTGCTATGTTCCACATGCCAAACATGGACGTGCTACCTATGCGCGTTCTGACATAGTTGAAGTAAACCACCTGACAACAACACATTTCTCAGACACCATAACCATTGGTGGCTTCCATATTGTCAATGTGTACAAGCCCCCTAGTGCCAACTGGGATCTGCAGGTCTTACCCACCCCACCCCACCCTGCCATCTGTGTGGGGTACTTTAACAGCCATCACCCTGACTGGGGGTACCCAGCAGTGCATAGTGACAGGGAGGTACTTTCAGACTGGGCATCTACACTCACCGGCCACTTTATTAGGTACACCATGCTAGTAACGGGTTGGACCCCCTTTTGCCTTCAGAACTGCCTCAATTCTTCGTGGCATAGATTCAACAAGGTGCTGGAAGCATTCCTCAGAGAGTTTGGTCCATATTGACATGATGGCATCACACAGTTGGCGCAGATTTGTCGGCTGCACATCCATGATGCGAATCTCCCGTTCCACCACATCCCAAAGATGCTCTATTGGATTGAGATCTGGTGACTGTGGAGGCCATTTGAGTACAGTGAACTCATTGTCATGTTCAAGAAACCAGTCTGAGATGATTCCAGCTTTATGACATGGCGCATTATCCTGCTGAAAGTAGCCATCAGAAGTTGGGTACATTGTGGTCATAAAGGGATGGACATGGTCAGCAACAATACTCAGGTAGGCTGTAGCGTTGCAACGATGCTCAATTGGTACCAAGGGGCCCAAGGAGTGCCAAGAAAATATTCCCCACACCATTACACCACCACCACCAGCCTGAACCATTGATACAAGGCAGGATGGATCCATGCTTTCATGTTGTTGACGCCAAATTCTGACCCTACCATCCGAATGTCGCAGCAGAAATCGAGACTCATCAGACCAGGCAACGTTTTTCCAATCTTCTATTGTCCAATTTCGATGAGCTTGTGCAAATTGTAGCCTCAGTTTCCTGTTCTTAGCTGAAAGGAGTGGCACCCGGCGTGGTCTTCTGCTGCTGTAGCCCATCTGCCTCAAAGTTTGACGTACTGTGCGTTCAGAGATGCTCTTCTGCCTACCTTGGTTGTAACGGGTGGTTATTTGAGTCACTGTTGCCTTTCTATCAGCTCGAACCAGTCTGGCCATTCTCCTCTGACCTCTGGCATCAACAAGGCATTTCCGCCCACAGAACTGCCGCTCACTGGATATTTTTTCTTTTTCGGACCATTCTCTGTAAACCCTAGAGATGGTTGTGCGTGAAAATCCCAGTAGATCAGCAGTTTCTGAAATACTCAGACCAGCCCTTCTGGCACCAACAACCATGCCACGTTCAAAGTCACTCAAATCACCTTTCTTCCCCATACTGATGCTCGGTTTGAACTGCAGGAGATTGTCTTGACCATGTCTACATGCCTAAATGCACTGAGTTGCCGCCATGTGATTGGCTGATTAGAAATTAAGTGTTAACGAGCAGTTGGACAGGTGTACCTAATAAAGTGGCCGGTGAGTGTAGAAATGATCTCGCTCTGCTACACGACCCCAAACAAAGAGGAACCTTCCACTCTGTTAGGTGGAAGAAGGACTATTCTCCTAACCTGTGCTGGGTCAGCTCTTTGAATGGGACGCCATATCCTACACAGATCCTCATTCTTGACGATTTTCCACACAATCAACACTGGCCCCTGCTTGTACACATTGGCCTACAACTTCCAGTCATAAACAGCCCAAGGAAGATGCGCTGGAACTTCCGCAAAGCCAACTGGAAGAAATTCAGTGAAACCCTGGATCGGAGTGCTGTTACCATCCCACTCCACACCATCACTGTAGATGAAGCATACAACCGCTTCTGCAGCACAATCTTCAAGGCTGCTCACACTGCAATCCCACGAGGCTACCGACCCCTCTATGTCCCATGCCTGGACGGAGAAAGCGCTGCCCTCCTACAATCCTATCAAACATCAGGGGACCCAGAGATAGCAGACCATCTCATTGAATCGCTAAGTACAGCCCGGCGAAAGAAATGGGAGGAGACAGTTGCTGACCCGAGTTTTATCCCCTCTAGCAGGAAATGTTGGAGCCTCATCCGTCGCCTAGGAGCTGCACAGAAGCCCCCTAGCCAAAGCCAAGCATCTGTCACACCCAACCAAGTTGCATCCCACCTACTGACCATCGCCAAAGCACCCCAAGACAAAGACACCAGAAGAGCAGTTACAACTGAGCTAAAAAAAACCCACCAAAAAATGCCTGTAGAGGAAACGAACCCTGAGCCCTTCGAGGCTGCTGAACTGGAGAAAGTCCTACAGGGCCTGAAATGTGGAAAGGCAGCAGGATACGATAACATCTTCCCAGAATTCATGAAAAATCTTGGCCCCCGAGCCCTAACCTGGTTGACACAACTCTACACAAGGATCATACAAACAAACTCGATCCCAAAGAAATGGCGGACAGCAAAGGTCATTGCCATACCAAAACCTGGCAAAGACCACAAACTACCAGCAAGCTACCGCCCAATCTCCCTACTCAGCGTTCCTTATAAAATCATGGAGCGCCTAATACTGCAACGTATTTCCCCAGGAACAGAGGAAATTCTAAGTGTGGATCAAACAGGTTTCCGCAAGGACTGCAGCACAGGAGAACAAGAACTGGCCCTAACCACCTTCATCGAAAATGGCTTCGAGAGCAGACTGAAGACAGGGGCTGTGTTTCTCGATCTTACAGCCGCCTATGACACGATCTGGCACAAAGGCCTCCTCCTGAAACTTACAAAGGTGATCCCTGCCTGGGCAACAGCAATTATAAAAACCCTGCTGACCAACCAAAGGTTCAGAGTCCACCTCGGTCAGAACACAAGCGCATGGAGAACGCAGAAAAACGGACTCCCACAAGGCTCAGTTCTAGCTCCAACCCCGTTCAACCTCTACATAAACGACCTGCCCACTACAAAATCCCGCAAATTCATCTATGCAGATGACATCTGTTTGGCACTCCAAGCACCAGACGGAATGGGTGCTCACGGAAGATCTTGCCAAACTGGACCAGTTCTGCAAAACCTGGCACCTAAAACCAAGCCCAGCAAAAACCGTCTCCAGTGTATTCCATCTCCACAATGTAAAAGCTGCCAGAGAACTAAACATCCACCTGAGCGGACTCAAGCTTAAGCATGCCTCGAATCCAACCTACCTTGGAAGTGACCCTTGACAGGACCCTATCCTTCAAGGAACATTTAAAGGGGATGGCTGCTAAGGTGAAGGCACGAAACAACCTGCTCTGCAAGCTCGCTGGTGCAAAATGAGGGGCGGCAGTCTCCACCCTGCGCACCTCAGCACTGGCCCTTTCATACTCTGTAGCAGAATATTGTGCTCCTGTCTGGTCCAGGTCATCCTACACACACCACATAGACACCCAGCTCAACACAACCATGAGAACCATAACTGGGACAATCCGCTCAACACCACTCCCCTGGCTCCCTGTACTGTCAAACATAGCCCCCCCACACATCCGGCGAGCAGCACTAACTCAAAGGATGCTTCAAAAAGCCAAAGACTCTCCTCACTTACCAATCCATGCAGATATCTACACCCCACCCACTGCCCGACTTCCATCCAGACGGCTGATTTGGAAAAACCCTCCCCCAGCTGATTTCACCATCCAGACAGCTTGGCAAGAGGAATGGGAGACCAAGGCGGTCCCAAACAAACACCTGGTGACAAACCCCAACCAACAGGTCCTGGGCACCAACCTCCCAAGGAGACAGTGGTCTACACTCAATCGCTTCAGGACTGGACATGGCCCCTGCTTGGCCAGCCTTCACAGATGGGGCAGTAGTCCTAGCCCACTGTGCGCATGTGGAGAGGAGCAAACAATGGAACACATCATAGAGGCTTGCCCGCTCCAAAGACTGGAAGGAGGATTACACACCCTCCATACAGCAAACCAGGAGGCAACTGCTTGGCTTGAGGACTTTGCATTCGCTAAATAAATAAATAAATAAATAAATCTGATCCGGAGGTCAACGTTCCCCAGCCGTTTCACCCTGAGGTCAATGCTCCCTAGCTGTCTCTTCCAAAGGTCAGTGCTCCCCAGCCGTCTCATCCAGAGGTCAGCACTCCCCAGCCGTCTCATCCAGAGATCAGCACTCCCCAGACATCTCACCCTGAGGTCAACACACCCCAACCATCTCATTCAGAGGTCAGGGCTCCCCAGTCATCTCATCCTGAGGTCAGCGCACCCCAGTTGTCTCACCCTGAAGTCTGCGCACCCCAACCATCTCATCCAGAGGTCAGCACACCCCAACCACCTCACCCTGAGGTCAGCGCTCCCCAGCCATCTCACCCTAAGGTCAATACACCCCAACCATCTCATTCAGAGGTCAGCGTTCCTCAGTCATCTCACCCTGAAGTCAGGGCACCCAACCATCTCATCCAGAGGTCAGCGCACCCCAGCCGTCTCATCCAGATGTCAGCGCTCCCCAGCCGTCTCATCCAGAGGTCAGTGCTCCCCACACCCTGAGGTCAACGCACCCCAACCATCTCATTCAGAGGTCAGTGCTCCCCAGTCGTCTCATCCAGAGGTCAGCGTGCCCCAGTTGTCTCACCCTGAGGTCAGTGCACCCCAGTCATCTCATCCAGAGGTCAGCACGCCTCAGCATTTCATTCAGAGGTCAGCACGCCTCAGTCATCTCATTCAGAGGTCAGCGTGCCTCAGTCATCTGTTTTTGAGTAAGAGACTCTCATGTTATTACCCCCAGAGTGGAAGGCTTCCACGTTAGATCCTGGGTTCAGAGCCTCTACATTGTTTTGTTCAGAGTTTAAGGGTTCTGTGTTGATTCCTGTGTTTAATGGTTCTTTGTTATCTGTACCTCAGTTTAAGAATTCCTGGCCATTTTCACCTGAGCTTAAAACACCCCGGCAATTATCTGTGGACTTGTTCTGCTCTCTGGTCTGGTGGTCTAGGGACTCTGGGAGACCACCCGACTGGTTATGTTTTGAAATCTGGAAGCCCATGAACTGGGTTAGGCCCCCCAACCTGCTTGGTTCTCTGGTCTGGTGGTCTAGGGACTCTGGTAGATCACCCAACGCACTCTGTGCTCTGGTCTGGGGTCCCATGGACTTGGATAGGCCCTCTGATCCACCTTGCTCTCCAGTCTGGTGGCCTTGGGACTCTGGAAAACCACGTGACCCATTTTGTGTTGGACTTTGCTGGGGAAGGAGTTTGTTTTGTAAAAATTGGCTTTTAAACAACCAAAACTGTATCCATAACTAGTGGTTGCTCTGCAGCATACGCATACAGTATATACATATGTGCCCGTACATCACACACTTATGCCCCTCCTCTTGTTTGTTGCTGTCTCTTGTTGCTGTGAGGTGCTTGGGTGCATGTGTGTGTACGCATACGCAGTACTTCACTCATGTGACATTTGAATGTCTTGTTTTGTAACACATTAACTCTTGCACTTTAGCATATCCACCTTGTATAGTTTTATTGCAGTTGTTGTTCTCGTGTATGATTGTTTGTGTTTTTTTGTGACCCGCCAGGGGACTACAGATGCAAATTAGCAGTATTGCTGAATCTGGCATACTTACATTTGTATTAATGTTCATTAGTATGACTTGTCCCTTTCAAATAAACATTAAACTTAACTTAAACTTCATTTCACTTCTGCCCTGTTATTACCAAATCATGGTTTACCAGAGTCGCCTGGCAAGTGGGTCTTCTGCTCCTTCTTTGCCCCAGAGGGGCAGACACTTCTATGACAGTCCGTTTTTGTTAACTGAATTAAACTGTAATTTTCTGTAGTAATCTGGCTTTGCGCATTTCCCTTTTTATGTTTTATAGTATTTAATTTACTATTAGTTCTTTTGAACAAAACAAATACGGAAATAATGCAATTTAGATTATTATATACAGTTCACTGTTGCTGTTTACAGTTTGTTATTAAAAATACATAGTGCAAATGTTGCACATTCCATTAAAAATAGTAAATCAATGGCCTTTTCCATATACCCTTTACTGAATGGTTGCTCATCAAATCTTGTGTGTGTGGGTGGGAGGAGCTCGTTAGGTGGTGGGGCAGACCGTATGGTGGCCTGGGGGTTGATGGTTCGGGGCCTGCTTTTCCTGGCCATCCTGCCGTTGTGTTGTGGGGTGGGGCACTTTGCCGCATTGCCTCCAGGGTCCTTGGCGCTGGGTATGAGTGTGTGTGGGTGGGGGGCCGTTGGCACGGGTTGGCAGCTGTGTTTCCGTTGGTTTGCCCCAGGGCGGCTGTGGCTGCAGGGCAGCCTGCTGCTATCTGTGTGTGTCTGGGGTGGGTGGTTGGTGGGCTTGCAGTGGGCACTCTGGGGTGTTGCTTGGCATGTGGGGCGTCATGTGGGTCCGGCGCATTATTCATTATTGTTATTATTATTATTGTGTGTGTTTGTGTGTGCAGGATGTGTGGGAGTGGGTGTGGATGTGGCTTTTCTGTCATGTCTGTGGTGCTGGGGAGCACTGGAGTGCAATACTGGTGGGTCCTGGGCTTCTCCCTGGGTTGGGGTCTGGGGACAGTTGGTGGCCTTCTGAGCCAGTTTGGGAGCTGGCTTCTGGGCGGGGGGGGGGCTTTTGGACTGCCTCCCTCCCAGTCATACCCCCCCCCCCCCCATATTCTGGGTAGAACATATTCCTTATTGGATATACTTAGGGTTTTGGGGTGGGAGTGTGCCGTTCTGTGTCGTGAAGAGGATCCCTCTGTTTACTGCACAGTGGGGTCACTGTGGGGTCACCTCAATTTTAATTGCACTGTAGACACTGAGGGCTTGGGGGGGATGGGAGCCCCACTGCCTATAGCAGTGGCTAGCAGTGCACCAACACAGCATCCCCCCAATTTTAACTGCACTCTGGTAGTTCACACACCTGCACACAATCACACCACACAACTAACACACACCCATCATCATTCGTGCATGGGGGATGGGGGACAGGGGTCTCCCCCCACCTCTGCTGCCCTCCTTATGCTGGGGGCCTGGGGCCTGTCATGTTGTCAAAATCCCTAGGTGCTGCTGAATGAATAGGTGTGAGCAAGGGAGTGAAAGAGTGAGTGAACAAGAGTAAGCAAGAGTGTGGGAGTGTTGAATGGAGGTGGTAATGGTGGGTCAGTTTTGTGTGGTGCTTTGCATGTCGGGTGGCATCTCAGAGTGCTAGTGGCAGTCGGTTGATCAGTCACTATGGGTGGGCGTTGGGGGTGGTGGTCTGCTTCTGTGGCCGCAGTCGCCCTGGGGCGGGTCAGTGGAGGTGTGGCTGCTGGCCCGTGCCAGTGGTCTCCCTGGCCGCTGTTGAGCGCTGGTGCGCATGCATGCTCGCTGCACCTGTGCTGCACCCGCCCAAAGTTGCGGGTGATTCTGAGGGCAAGTGGGAATGGGAGCGAGATTGAATGGGCATAGGAGTGGGTGAGAGAGGGTGGGTCCGGGAGTGCAAGTGTGGGATTGTGTGGGGGAGAGGGCGAGTGAGAGTGAGTGAGTGCGTGTGGGTGCAAGTGAGTGCGTATAAGAACATGAGGGTGTGAGTGCGTGGGAATGGGTGTGTGTGCTGGTTGGGGGGTACTGGATTGAGGGGGTGGCACCTCCTGGCTGTGTGGGCTCCCCTGGACAGGGTGGGGGGGCTGGCCCCCCATGGGGCCCCTATGCCTTGCTGCTGCCTTCTTTGGGAGTGGGGCGTGGGGGTCCCTGGGGTGTGTGACGGTGGTGCTGGGTGGGGGCGGGCCCTATTGTGGGGGGTGTTTGGGGGGCTCATCTCCGTTGGAGATGAGGCTGACGATCGCAGAGTCGTCAGAGAACTTCTGTAGATGGCAGTGTGTTGTGTTGTGTGAGAACTCCGCAGTATAAAGGGTGAACAGGAAGGGAGCCAAAACCGTTCCCTGGGGGGCCCCCGTGCTACCGATGATCGTGTTGGACACACAATCCCAGGTTCTCACAAACTGTGGCCAGTTAGTGAGGTAGTCCAGGACCCATGATGACAGGTGCTGGTCCACCCCTGCGAACAGCAGCTTGTCCTTCAGGATCACCGGTTGGATGGTGTTGAAAGCACTGGAGAAGTCAAAGAACATGATCCTCACCATGTTCCCGGGCTTCTCCAGGTGGAACAGGGAACGGTGAAGGAGGAAGATCACCGCATCCTCCACCCCAATGCCATGTTGGTAGGCCAACTGGAGTGGATCCATCGCTGGTCCCACCAGGAGGCGGAGGTGAGCAAGGGGCAGTCTCTCCAGGGTCTTCATCATGTGAGACGTCAGGGCCACTGGTCTGTAGCTGTTCAGGTCTTTGGGGTGGGAAGTCTTTGGTACAGGTACCACACAAGATGTTTTCCACAACTGTGGTACCCTCCCCAGCTTCAGGCTCAAGTTGAAGATGTGCTCCACAATCCCACACAGCTGGTCTGTGCAGGACTTGAGGAGCTTCACGCTGATGCCGTCCAGTCCAGAGGCCTTCCTCGCCTTGATCTTCCTCGGCTCCGTCCTCACCTGGGTCTTAGTGAGGATCAGGTTGTGGCTGGGGGGCTGTGTGCTGGGAGTGGGGGGTGTTGGTGGAGTGGGGTGTGGACAGCAGGTTTCAATGACTTTAGAGACAGCAGTGGTTGGTGTGCAGGCGGGGGGGGGGGGGGGCGGTTGGTCAAACCTATTAAAAAACAGGCTCAGATTGTTCGCCCACTCCCTGCCCCCTGTGGCCTGGGAGGAGGTATTCTGGAGCCCAGAGATGGTTTTAAGGTTTCTCCAGACCCCGCCGATGTCGCTCTGTTGTAGCTTGTCCTCCATCTTCTTCCTGAAGCTGTCCTTGCCTTCTCTGATCTTCCTCCTCAGCTCCCTCTGTACGGACTTCAGCATCTCCCTGTTCCCCGACCTGAAGATCCTCTTCTTCTCTCTCAGAAGTGTTTTAATCTCAGGGTTGATCCAAGGTTTGTTGTTCGAGCAACACCGTATGGTCTTGGTGGGTACGGTGCTGTCCACACAGAAGTTGATGTAGTCCGTGATGGTGTGAGTGAGGCCATCGATGTCCTCACCATGTGGATCGCAGAGCTGCTCCCAGGCAGTGGTTTCAAAACAGTCCTTTAGAGCATCCATTGCCTCCTCAGACCATAACTTATGTGCACTTCCTACAAATTAAATATCATTTTGAAGGTCTTGCAATACAGAATGTGGAAAAACCTCAGTTTTGATCATTTCCTCAAAGTGACTAATTTTGCCAGCACGGGTCACATTTCCCTTGCGTCTGAGGATGTTTGAAGTGATTTTCGGTCTAAAAACATCTACTTTCGCCAGTATTTCAGTTAACGCTTGCCAGTGGGTCTCAACTTAGGCAAACTCTGCATAACTTAGCCCAGCGCTCAGTAACATATACAAACTGAGCACAACTTTCACCAACGTGTATTTCCAAAGACTGGCAAATTTTCAGCATACTGAAAATTTTCAAAGAACACAACTTTCACCAGCGTTTGCCAATAAACATTAACTTTTACCAACTTTTGCCAGCAGAGCCAGATGTTTGCCAACACAACATTAAAAAGTTGGTCCAAATGTTATCGTGTGAATACACCCACAGATCTAATGCTGATGCCCAGGTTGTCTAAATATGCTGTGTTATTGTGCTTGTATTCACTTTTTTCAAAAGGCTGAAACTGAATAGCAAGACAAGATGTTTTCAGATTTTAAAACTAAATGACAAAATTGAAAAATAACAGGCCATTAAAGCTACGGTCACAAATACCCTTACGAATGGCTGCAAACACCATATAAATGATTTTTGGACCATTTTGTACAATCTTCTTAATGCAGCCATAGGAGAATCCAGCATTCATAGACAGTTCGTAAGTTCATGGCCAGGTCAATGATCTTCAAGATTTCTACGAATGCCCCATGAAAACACCTTATCATCAGACGGCCGTACGAATGCCGTAGGAACAATGTAAGAACTATGCAAAATGTTGGCCGTAAGTATGCCTCAAGAACACCTTAAGTTGTTCTTGAGGGCCCCTTACAGCAGTCATAGGAAACACCATACAAATCCCCATTTGTATATAGAGATTTGTACAGCATGCATAAGATGGTAGTCAGGTGGTCATAAGGCAGAAGTACATCATTCGTGTGACATTTGTGCTGACAAAATGTGCTGAAAACTGTAAGATCTTCCTACCAATGACTTGAGTGTGCTGTGAGTTGCACAAAAAATTTTGTAGGTTGGCAGTAAGTATGCCGTAGGAATATCCCAAGGTACCCTTACAAAGAACGTAAGAACTCTAGGGCTATTGTATGACAGAAAAGCACCTCATTTCTCAAGAATACCTCAAGTTGCTCTTGCAAACTGAACGGCAGCCGTAAGAAACTATGCCCCCTTCCATGAATGTCTGAACTCCAGAATTCATAAGAACTGGGAGATTCTTACGAACCCATCATTCGTAAGAATCTTTGTGACCGTAGCTTAAGTTGAACTTTTAGCTGTTGTATTGTAAAAGCTATTTTCTCTAAAGGCTATGTGTGTAATTGATGAAACTCTTCACAGTACTCAGGCAAAGTGGATGAAAATGTTCACAATGTAGTTGTGATGAGAATCAGAGCTCTGGACGAAGACCTTGAGGGCACAGACAACTGGTTGACTCGCTTTAAAATTGCCAAAGGAAATGAGGATAACCTCTTCTCTATTGAGACAGACGAAAAAACCAACGAGGGTATCCTAACGCTGATTAAGGTAAATGCCCTTACATAATTATTTTTTTAAATCACACATTCTCATACATACTGTAAGTTTATTTACTCTTATTAAAAAATTTAAGAAGTTTAATGAATTTAAATTTAAAATCCTTGCTGTCTTATATTAACAAATTTTATTTCATATATTCACTCCCTGATTTCTTTTCTTTATTTTGATATTACAGCCTTTGGATTTTGAAGAAGTTCAGAATCTAGCGCTTGCTCTGGAAATTGAAAACTATGCTCCATTTGTGGAGGGAGGTTCAGTAATGACAGACGTAAACCTTCAAGTTGGAGAGGGTGGTACACCTATAGGAGCTGGCTTTGGTTTGGGTGGAGATGTGGGAGGAGGCATGGGAGGGGATGCAGACATAGAGGGAGAGGTGGGACTAGATCTGGGTTTAGGTGGAGGTGTAGATGCGGGTCTAGGTGTAGACGCAGGCACAGATATAGGCGCAGGCATAGGTGGAGCACTTGGCCCTGGAGTTGGGCTTAAACCACATGTTGGGCCTATTACTGGGCCTGAGCTAGGACTTAAGCCAGGGATTAAACCAGGAGGTAAAAAAACAAAACCTAAAAAGCCAGGGCCAAAGTCAGATGCACCAAAAAGCTACCCCATTATGATATCGGTGAATAATATGCCAGAGGGTCCAAGTTTTGTGCCGTCTGTGAAGGAGTTCCCTGTCTCTGAGGATCCAAAGGAAGCACCTGAAGGTGGTACGATTGGAACGTTTGCTGCTATCAATCCAGATACAGGAAAACCAGCTGAAGATGTCAGGTTAGATCATTTGTCATAATCACCTACTCTGTGAGACTATACTGTAGCTCTGTTCTAGTTTTTAGTGTGTACTCCAGTGCAAACTCATCGCATCAAGTTGGTTTTGCACTGGAGTACACAATACAATGTATTAGGGCAATATCCTCTTAGAAATAAGATAGTTTGTGTTGTTTGCTGTTTTCCATTTTTTGATTTACAGAAACTTTCCTTTTCACTTGCTTGTTGGGTTCATGCATAAAACATTTTTTTTTAGCTTTATTCTGTAACAGCCAATTCTGGCAAAGAGAAATATTGTAACCAATTTTCCCTCAATGCATCAATAAGTGTCCAGAATAAATGGGACAGGAGGCCAAGGGCTTAAGAAAATAATGACAACCTTTATTAACCATAAATTTAAAAACAAAAGCTAAAAAATATTCAAGGCATGTGGGCAATGTAACCAAATAGTTGCACACAGGCAATATTAATTACCAAGGGCTAGGAATTACACAAGCACAGTTGGATAAGAGCTTAAGCTACGGTCACAGATACCCTTACAAACAACTGCGAACACTGTATGAATTTTCAGACCATTTTGTACAGCCATAGAAGAATCCAGCATTCGTAGACCATTCATAAATTCATGGCCAGGTCATGGGAAATGCCGTACAAATCCCTCAAATAGGTTCATTTTGTCTTCTTTTAATTATTTATCTTTTGTTCATATGAAAGACAAAAAATAAAAAAGAAAGATGTCTTTACCTTCTTTACATGTTTCATGTAAATGCCTTTCTGATGAAGGCTGCAGTGCAGTTGAAACATGTAAAGAAGGTAAAGACATCTTTCTATTTTATTTTTTGTCTTTCATATGAACAAAAGATAAATAAACGTACAAATCCCTGTTCGTATGGAGATTCATACAGCATGCATAAGGCAGTAGTGAGGCGCTCATAAGGCGGAAGTATGTCATTCGTGTGACATTTGAACTGACACAAAAGTAGATTAATATCACACGCATGCAGCAATAAATCACTAGGTTCATATAGGGTTCCAAAGCCAAATTCAACAACCTCTAATTAAACAACAGCACAATGCCCATTTGTTATATTTCATACAGGCGACCCAACCGGGATTGATCAGACCCCTACTTGTGTCTAGGTGGCTCAAGAAGTCCACGGATCACTCCTTCTGATCCACAGCCATCATGATGCTCTTTCAGCAGCATCAACGATGTTCCTGATGGTTTTCTTGTTGTGTCTTCCCCTGATCCCCAGCTGCTTGAGGGCCCTGCAGAGTGATTGGCCGGCAAAACCTCGACAGCCAACCTCTATAGGGTAAAACCAGGTCTTCCATCCCCTGCTATGGCAATCACCAACAAGCTCCCCAAACTTGGCCCTCTTCCTTTCAAAGGCCTCTTCCATCTGGTCTCCCCAGGGCACAGTCAGTTCCAACAAAACCACCTGCTTGGAAGATTCTGTCACAAGAACCATGTCTGGTCTAAGTGTGGCCATTACAATGTTGTCAGGGAATCTCAGCTGTCTTCCCAGGTCGACATTCAGGTGCCAGTCTCGGGCTGTTGCCAGAAGCTCCCCCAATAGGTTAAAACAAACAAATTAAAGCAAAATAATAAAATGATTTTACAATAAAAGGCCACTGCATTTCTGTTAAAAGGTGAAGAAAAAAACAATGACAGTGTTGCATGTGCAGACACTCCTATAATCATAAACTGTGATGATCAGGCGAGCGTACTCCCCCTCCCCTCCTGTTCCTGTCTTCCCGGCTCCGGAGTAATTGTATACACCTGCGTGATTGACACACCTGCTGCTTCCTGATAGTCCAGCGTATTTAAGAGCCAGCGTGTGAGGAGCTCATTGCTGAATTGTTAGGTTTGCTACCTGTGTAAAAAGCCACAATAAGTATTATCTCTTTGGTTTATCTGGGCTCCTCACTAGCATGTCTTCCCTCTTTCTTCAGGTTTGCTGCCACCTTAGTCGTGTGTACTCTGGGGCTGATCATGCTCGTCTGACCTGAAGATGCCGGACGTCCATCCATTTTAATCATCTTTCCCTTGTCTTCCCTGGTCCCACGCAGGAGTTCCCCGCCGGGCTCCTCTGCTCACAGCAGTAAGAGTGAACTCCTCTTCTTATTCTCCTCTTCTGGAGAATCTGCCTCTAATCATCTCTTTCTGCTCTTTTCCCTTAGGCTGCGTGTGCTCCAGCGGGCACCAGTTTTTGTGTCTAAATTTAAGTGTGTTTTTGTTTTGCTCTTTTCTTTAATCGTGCACCTTTGTTTAGATTTGTATGTTAGGGTTTGTTTTTGCAATAAACTGGTGAAACGTTTTACATCCGAGTCTGAGTGTTCGTTTGGTGTGGTAGCTCTGCGTTTGAGCCTCTCTCTTGTTCTGAATTATGACAGAACGATCCAGCCAAGATCAAGGCTCAGCAGGCGCTTCGCCAGGCAAACACTCTGGAGGCCAAGAAACGCCAGGTCATGTTCCTATTTGACCAGTTTGAAACCCTCACCCAGCAATTGGCCACCGCTACCGAGCACTTGTGTCAGCTTCCTGGTGCGGCATCTCCCCCTGCACCTGCTGCTCTGGCAGTTTCTGCCACCCGCTGGAACATTTCTGTTCCTTTGCCTGCCCCCTATCGGGGGGAGGTGGGGAGATACAAAGGGTTCCTGCTCCACTGCCAGCTTTATTTCCAGCAGGTGGAAGGGGAGTATAGGGATGATTCAGCTAAGGTCCACTTCATGACCTTGTTGCTATGGGACCGAGCGCTTAAGTGGGCACAGTCCGTCTTGAGCAGCCCGGACGGGCCCCTATACACATATGAGCGGTTTGTGCGAGAATTCTCTGAGGCTTTCGACCATACGGAGAGTGAGGGGAGCATTGTTAGCCAGCTGATGGGACTCCAACAGGGAGATCGATCTGTAGCCAATTTCTCCGTTGAGTTCCGGGTCGCTGCGGCAGACTCTGGATGGAACGACGCTGCCCTGTGCAGCGCCTTCCTCTGGGGCCTGGATATGCATCTCCGTGACGAGCTGGCTATCCGCACGTCCCCCTCCAATCTGGATGAGATTATTGCACAGGCAGTGGCCCTAGATAACTGGTTTAGGGAGCGTGCAAGGGAGCAGAGGGCCGCTGCTTCCCCATTCACTCCACGGCCGGCCCCCCTGGCCTCAGATGCTGCTCTGCCGGCATCGCCGCTGGAGCCGATGGATCTCGGTAGGGTCTGTCTGACTCTGGGGAAACGTCAGCGTTGCAAGAGGGCAGGGGTATGCATATACATATTGTGGTGTCCCTGGCCACGCAATAGCAAAATGCCTAATTCAGCCCTGAGGATCCAGCCCATCAGTAACCTTGGGGGTGCTGTTGGGAGAGTCTTCACAAAATTTTCCCAGTTATTTTGAACTCCTGGCCCTCATTCAGTTACCGGGGGCCGAGTTCAAAACCTCCACCCTGATTGATTCAGGAGCGAAGCAAAATTTCATTCAACTGGCGCTGGTCAGAAAATTTCAGATACCCACCAGGAATGTCCCGACACCCTTGAATGTCTCAGCGGTTTCAGGCAGCAGGATCGCGGCAGTTACCAAGCAAACTGAGCCTATTTAGGTAATTTTGTCTGGTAATCACCGCGAGACTGTCCAGTTTTATGTCCTGCCTCAATCTACCACCTCCATGATTCTGGGGTATTCATGGCTCCGTATTCACAACCCAATAATAAACTGGAGTCAGGGCTCCATCTCGTCCTGGAGTTCTTTTTGCCTCTCATCGTGTCTCCGTTCGGCCGCATGCTCGCCCTCTCTCCCGATCTCCTCCCCTCCGGCTGAGCTGGCGGATCTCAGCTCTGTGCCCAAGGTCTATCATGACTTAGGGGAGGTCTTTAACAAGTCCAGGGCCCTATCAAAACCACCTCATCAGGCCTATGACTGTGCTATCAACCTCCTTCAGGTCGCACGGCTGCCATCCAGCCGGCTCTACAATTTATCTGGGCTGGAGAGGGAGGCGATGGAGACCTACAAGACTTCCTCAGCGCCGGCATGATTCGTCCGTCATCCACCCCTCTTGGCACTGGGTTCTTTTTTGTAGGAAAAAGGACAGGACACTGCAGCCGTGTATTGATTACTATGAACTAAACGTGATTACCCATAAGGATAAATATCCGTTGTCCCCGATCAACTCAGCGTTTGAGCTTCTCCAACGGACGCATTATTTCACCAAGCTCAACCTCTGTCATGCATACCACTTGGTCCGCATTTGTGAGGAAGATGAGTGGAAGATGGCATTTAAAACACTTCTGGGCCATTCTGAATATTTGGTTATGCCATTCGGGCTGACAAATGCCCCTACTGTCTTCCAGTGGTTAATTAATGATGTCTTATGAGACATGGTGAACCAGTTTGTTTTTGTGTATTTGGACAACATTTTGATTTTTTTCCCGCACACTGGAGGAGCACATAGTCCATGCTTGTTCCATCCTGCAGTGACTGCTGGAGAATCAGCTTTTTGTGAAAGCAGAGAAGTGCAAGTTCACCACTCGCTCAACTTCATTCCTGGGGTTCATCATCGCCAAGGGCACATTAAAGGCCGATCCGGCAAAAATCATGGCGGTACGAGACTGGCCTACCCCCCAGTCCAGGAAGCACCTCCAACGCTTCCTGGGCTTTGCCAACTTCTACCGTTGATTTATTCATGATTACAGTAAGGTGGCACAACCGCTTACGCAGTTGACATTGACCAAAAGCCCTTTCAAGTTGTCCGAGGCCGCTGAATGAGCTTTTGTGACCCTTAAAGGCCTCTTCACCAATGCACACGTCCTGGCACAAGTGGATCCCCTGGCGCAGTTTGTGGTTGAGGTGGATGCTTCCTATAGTTAGGCCCAGAAATATTTGGACAGTGACACAAGTTTTGTTATTTTAGCTGTATACAAAAACATATTCAGGATACAATTATATAATAAATATGGGTTTAAAGTGCAGACTCTCAGCTGTAATTTGAGAGTATTCACATCCAAATTGGAGCAAGGGTTTAGGAATTACAGCTCTTTAATACATAGCCGCCTCTTTTTCAAGGGACCAAAAGTAATTGGACAATTGACTCAGAAGGCTGCAAAAAAAAAAAAATAACAAGGCTGCATGAGCTCTTCCCTCGTTAACCTGTCATCAATTAAGCAGTTAAAAGGTCTGGAGTTGATTTCAGGTGTGGCGTTTGCATTTGGAGGCTGTTGCTGTGAACACACAACATGCGGTCAAAGGAGCTCTCAATGGAGGTGAAACAGACCATCCTGAGGCTGAAAAAAAAGAAGAAATCCATCAGAGAGATAGCAGAAATGTTAGGAGTGGCCAAATCAACAGTTTGGTACATTCTGAGAAAAAAAGAGTACACTGGTGAGCTTGGGAATTCAAAAAGGCCTGGACGTCCACGGGAGACAACAGTGGTGGATGATCGCAGAATCCTTTCCATGGTGAAGAGCAACCCCTTCACAACATCCACTCAAGTGAAGAACACTCTCCAGGAAGTAGGTGTATCAGTATCTAAGTCTACCATAAAGAGAAGACTTCATGAGAGTAAATACAAAGGATTCACCACAAGGTGCAAACCATTAATCAGCCTCAAAAATAGAAAGGCCAGAATTGACTTTGCCAAAAAACACCTGAAGAAGCCAGCCCAGTTCTGGAACAGCATTCTTTGGATAGATGAGACTAAGATCAACCTGTACCAGAATGATGGGAAGAAGAAAGTTTGGAGAAGAATTGGAACAGCTCATGATCCAAAGCACACCACATCTTCTGTAAAACATGGTGGAGGCAGTGTGATGGCATGGGCATGCATGGCTTCCAATGGCACTGGGTTACTTGTGTTTATTGATGATGTGACAAAAGACAGAAGCAGCCGGATGAATTCTGAAGTGTATAGGGATATACTTTCTGCTCAGATTCAGCCAAATGCAGCAAAGTTGATTGGACGGTGCTTCACAGTACAGATGGACAATGATCCAAAACATACTGCAAAAGCAACCCAGGAGTTTTTTTTTAAAGCAAAGAAGTGGAATATTCTGCAATGGCCGAGTCAATCACCAGATCTCAGCCCAATCGAGCATGCATTTCACTTGCTCAAGACAAAACTTTAGGCAGAAAGACCCACAAACAAGCAACAACTGAAGACAGCTGCAGTAAAGGCCTGGCAAAGCATCACAAAGGAGGAAACCCAACGTTTGGTGATGTCCATGGGTTCCAGACTTCAGGCAGTCATTGCCTGCAAAAGGATTCTCAACAAAATATTGAAAAGTAACATTTTACTTAGGGTTATGTTTATTTGTCCAATTACTTTTGAGCCCCTGAAATGAGGAGTGTTTTATAAAAATAGCTACAATTCCTACATGTTTAATCACATATTTTTGTTCAACCCCTTGAATTAAACCTTAAAGTCTGCACTTCAATTCCGATGTAGTTGTTTCATTTCAAATCCAATGTGGTGGCATGCAGAGCCCAAATCATGAAGATTGTGTCACTGTCCAAATATTTCTGGACCTAACTGTATTTGTGGGTGGGTGCTGTTCTCTCCCAGCGCTCCACCTCCGACCAGAAGCTCTACCTGCATGCATATTTCTCCTGGTGGCTAATGCCAGCTGAGAGGAATTATGATGTTGGGGACCGCGAATTGTTGGCCATTAAGCTGGAGTTGGAGGAATGGAGACACTGGCTCAAGGGGGATAGCCAACCGGTCATTGTCTGGACTGATCATAAAATTTTAGAATATCTTCGATCGGCCAGACAGTCAAATTCACGGCAGGCTTGGTGGGCTCTGTTCTTTAATAGGTCCAATCTTTCCATCTCGTACTGACCAGGGTCCCGTAATGCCAAGGCTGATGCCCTCTCATGCCAGTTTTCCCCTGACTCCTCTTCCCCCACCTCTTCCTCTGCAGCTGCTGTATCTCCCCCAGAGACTATTCTCCCCCCCTCCTGCTTTCTCAAGGCACTCTCGTGGGAGATCAAGCAGAGGGTCCAGCAGGTTCAGTCAGGTAACTTTCTCCTCTCGGCGCCACACCAGTCGGCTGCCTTTTGCAACAGCGGCTCGATTCCGAGTTTTTTTTTTTTTTTTTTTTTTTTTTTCCCTTCCTCTCTCTTTTGATCACTTTTTTTTTTCACCCCACTTATATCACGGACACACAGATCATCCCAAATGTCTCCTGAGCCGGTGGACGGAGCCACTGTTTATAGCAGGATACGATATAACAGGGAAGAGCTGCTAGCATTTAACCGCCACCCGGGTCCCACTGGAAAAACTCGACATACCGAGAGAACTGAGGCGAAAACGCCGCGGCTGCCGGGCTGGAGTAAGGCGGAGGACAAAAAATATAAGGTACAGACCCTCCCTTCCATCTGTTGTCATGGGAAATGTACGGTCGATACTGGGAAAGTTAGATGAGCTAGCGGCTATCTCCCGTTATGATAGCACTTACCGGGAGTGCTCTCTCCTTTTGTTTACTGAGATGTGGCTAACTGAACTAGCAGCAGATGCTAACATTGAGCTGGAGGGTTTTCACACGATACGAGCTGACCGAACACCAGAGAGTGGCAAAACTAGGGGCGGTGGAGTGATCATGTATGTTAACAACAACTGGTGCAGACCGGGACATATCACTGTTAAACAACGACACTGCAGCAAAGACATTGAGTTGCTAGCTGTTAGCATGAGGCCTACATATCTCCCGAGAGAACACTCACACGTGATCTGCATTGTTGTTTATGCAAATCCGACGGCGAACGCTGGGACAGCGCGTGACGTCATCCATTCAGTAACCAGCAGGCTGCAGACAGAACACCCAGATGCTCTTCTCCTCATCTCAGGCGATTTCAACCACGTTTCACTGTCTCCCATTCTGCCCACTTTCACCCAGTATGTCACATGCCACACTAGAGACAATAAAACACTGGATTTGTTCTACGCAAACACTAAGGAGGCGTACACCTCATCACAACTCCCCCCACTTGGGAGATCGGATCACAACTTGGTTCATCTCCGACCGGTGTACAAACCCCTAGTGCACAGACAACCTCCGGCCATGCACACTGTGGAGTTATGGTCTGAGGAGACAATGGACACTCTAAAGGACTGTTTTGAAGCCACTGCCTGGAAGCAGCTCTGCGATCCACATGGTGAGGACATCGATGGCCTCATTCACACCTTCACGGGCTACCTCAGCTTCTGTGTGGACAAATCCGTTCCCACCAAGACCATACGGCGTCACTCAAACAACAAACCCTGGATCAACCCTGAGATAAAAACACTTCTGAGAGAGAAGAAGAGGATCTTCAGGTCGGGGAACAGGGAGATGCTGAAGTCCGTACAGAGGGAGCTGAGGAGAAAGATCAGAGAAGGCAAGGACAGCTTCAGGAAGAAGATGGAGGACAAGCTGCAACAGAGCGACATCAGCGGGGTCTGGAGAAACCTCAAAACCATCTCGGGGCTCCAGAATACCTCCCCCCAGGCCACGGGGGGCAGGGAGTGGGCGAACAACCTGAATCTGTTTTTCAATAGATTTGATCAACCGCCCTCCCCCCTGTCTGCACAACAACCACTGCTGCCTCTAAGAAATCAAGTCCTGCTACCCACTCCCCCACTCCACCGACACCCCCCCCACTCCCAACACACAGCCCCCCATCCTGACCCTGACCAAGACCCAGGTGAGGACGGAGCTGAGGAAGATCAAGGCGAGGAAGGCGTCGGGACCGGACGGCATCAGCGCAAAGCTCCTCAAGTCCTGTGCAGACCAGCTGTGTGGGATTGTGACGTATATCTTCAACATGAGCCTGAAACTGGGGAGGGTACCACAGCTGTGGAAAACATCTTGTGTGGTACCTGTACCAAAAACTTCCCACCCCAAAGACCTGAACAGCTTCAGACCGGTGGCCTTGACGTCCCACTTGATGAAGACCCTGGAGAGACTGCTCCTTGCTCATCTCCGCCCCCTGGTGGAACCAGCGATGGATCCACTCCAGTTCGCCTACCAGCATGGCATTGGGGTGGAGGATGCGGTGATCTTCCTCCTTCACCGTTCTCTGTCCCACCTGGAGAAGCCCGGGAATATGGTGAGGATCATGTTCTTTGACTTCTCCAGTGCTTTCAACACCATCCAACCGATGATCCTGAAGGACAAGCTGCTGCGCGCAGGGGTGGACCAGCACCTGTCATCATGGATCCTGGACTACCTCACGAACCGGCCTCAGTTTGTGAGAACCCGGGACTGTGTTTCCGACACGATCATCAGTAGCACGGGGGCCCCCCCCAGGGAACGGTGCTGGCTCCCTTCTTGTTCACTCTTTATACTGCGGACTTCTCACACAACACAACACATTGCCATCTACAGAAGTTCTCTGATGACTCTGCGATCGTTGGTCTCATCTCCAGCGGAGATGAAGCTGAGTACAGAGGGCTTATCCAGGACTTTGTGGACTGGTGCCATCGGAACTGCCTCCAGATCAACGCGAGGAAAACTAAGGAGCTGGTGGTGGACTGCCGCAGGCATGGGCAGCCCCTCACAGCACCAGTAAATATACAGGGAACAGACATCGAGATGGTGACATCCTACAAGTACCTGGGTATTCATCTGAACAATAAACTAGACTGGTCACACAATACTGACGCACTCTACAAGAAGGGACAGCGCAGGCTGTTCCTGCTGAGGAGACTCAGGTCTTTTGGTGTACAAGGGGCGCTGCTGAAGTCATTCTATGACACGGTGGTGGCATCAGCCATCACTTTTGGAGTGGTCTGCTGGGGCAGTGGCATTACTGCAGCCGATAGGAAGAGACTGAACAAACTGATTAAGAAAGCTAGCTCTGTCCTGGGGCAACGCCTTGATCCGATGGAGGAGATAGGAGAGAGAAGGACGGTGGCTAAACTGTCATCTCTGCTGGAGTCCGAGTTCCACCCTATGCAGGACATACTGGATGCACTGAGGAGCTCATTTAGCAGCAGACTACATCATCCCAGGTGCACAACCGAGAGGTTTCGTAGGTCCTTCCTACCAACGGCTGTCAGACTGTACAACCTAAGCAGGGCTGCTCGCAGAGATAGCAAAAAGACGTAACAAACTAATAGTTTTTTTTTTTTTTTTTTTTTTTTTTTTTGAATGCAAAAGATGCAATAGACTTACACAATGGTCCTCTCCGGCATACAACTAGGAACATACCGGTCGCTATGGAGGGTGAGAATATGTATGGGCACATAATCATACCATGTAGGATAACTAAATAGACGGTTATGCTGTTTCATCCCACCTAGCAACAATGCTCTGCACTGTGTGTGTTTATATATTTACATATTTATTCCATCTAGCTACAATGCTCTGCACTGGGTGTGTTTATATTTATATATCTATATATTTATTCCATCTAGCTACAATGCTCCGCACTGTGTTTTTATATATCTACATATTATTCCATCTAGCTACATTGCTCCGCACTGTGTGTGTTTATATACTTGCATATTTATTCCACCTAGCTGCAATGCTCCATACTGTGGGTGTTTATATATTTACATATTTATTCCATCTAGCTACAATGCTCTGCACTGTGTGTTCATATATTCATATATTTATTCCATCCAGCTACAATGCTCTGCACTGTGTGTCTGTGTGTGTGTGTGTGTGTATATATATTTTATAGTAATATGTACATATGTATATTAGCTGCTCTTGCTTGCTTGTTTTTTCTTGCCTTCTGATTGTTGCTCTGAGTGTTGCTATCCCTGTGCTGTTGCAATCCTGGAATTTCCCCGTTGGGGGACTAATAAAGGCTTATCTTATCTTATCTTATCCAGGTTCAGTCACATAGCCAGTCAGTTCTGTCTGACTGGCTATGTGTGCCCTCCACGCTGTGCAGTGAGGTGATTAAGTGGGGGCACACCAGCTTCTTCGCCTGCCATCCCGGGAGTACGTTAAAGCCTGTTACACCTGCACCGCAAACAAGGAGGATTCTTCCCCTCCAGCTGGCCTCCTCCATCCACTCCTGGTGCTGAGTCATCCGTGGTCCCATATCGCTCTGAACTTTGTAACGGGCCTCCTTCCATCCCAGGGTAACACAGTCATACTGACCATCATCAATGGTTTCTCCAAGGCCATCCACCTTGTCCCTCTCCCTAAATTACCAGCAGCTACGGAAACGGCCAATCTACTGACTCGACATGTTATCTGCCTGCATGGGATGCCTTTAGACATTGTTTCGGACAGGGATCCGCAGTTTACGTCTCAGGTGTGGAGGGTGTTTTGTCGATTCCTGGGTGCTACAGCCAGCCTGATGTCCGGATACCATCCGCAGAACAATAATCAGGCCAAGCGTGCCAGTCAGTCCTTGGAGACCATCCTGAGGTGTGTAGCATCCTGTAATCCCACTTCCTGGAGCTCCCACCTGACCTGGGTGGAATATTCCCACAACTCCGCCGTCTCCTCTGCAACTGGGCTTACTCCATTTGAGGCCTCGATGGGCTACACTCCACCTCTGCTGCCCATGGTGTTGAGGGGTCTCGCCGTCCCATCCGTGGAGGTCCACGCGCGCCGTTGTCGCTGTCTGTGGAGGGCCACAAGAGCTGCCCTCCTCCACTCTGTGGAGCAGAATCAACAGTATGCAAACCGCAGACATGCACCGGTGCTGAAGTACACGGTGGGACAGAAGGTCTGGCTCTCCGCCGAACAGATTCCACTGAAAACGGAGTCCTGGAAGCTGGCATTGCACTACCTGGGCCCGTTTCCTGTCAAGCGTATCATCAACAATGCCACTGTTCGGTTGGACCTGCCACCTTCGATGCGGATCCATCCAATGTTTCACATGTCCCGCATCAAGCCCCTCTCCGCCAGCCCTCTCTGCCCTCCTCTGGATCCCTCACCTCCCTCCCGGGTCATCGACGGACAGACCACCTACACCGTGGAGAAGATTCTGGACGTCCGTCAGCGGGGTCTTGGCTACCAGTACTTAGTCCATTGGAAAGGGTACGGTCCGGAGGAGAGGTCCTGGATCCCGGGTTCCTACATCTTGGATAAGCAGATGGAGCGGGCATTCCATTGGGCGCACCCACGTGAGCCCAGTGGGACACCGAGAGGCACCCCTTGGGGGGGCACTGTGATGGTCAGGCGAGCGTACTCCCCCTCCCCTCCTGTTCCTGTCTTCCGGAATAATTGCATACACCTGCGTGATTGACACACCTGCTGCTTCCTGATAGTCCAGCGTATTTAACAGCCAGTGTGTGAGGAGCTCACCGCTGGATCGTTAAGTTTGCTACCTGTGTAAAAAGCCACATTAAGTATTTTCTCTTTGGTTGATCTGTGCTCCTCACTACGGTCTTTTCCCTCTTTCTTCAGGTTTGCTGCCACCTTAGCAGCGTGTACTCTGGGGCTGATCATGCTCGCCTGACCCAAAGACGCCAGATGTCCACCCAGGTCAACCGTCTTCCCCCTGTTTTCCCTGATCCCATGCAGGATTTCCCTGCCGGGCTCCTCTGCTCACAGCAGTAAGAGTGAATTCCTCTTTTTATTCTCCTCTTGTGGAGAATCTGCCTCTAATCATCTCTTTCTGCTCTTTTCCCGTAGGCTGCGTGCGCTCCAGCGGGCACTGGTTTTTGTGCTTAAACTTAAGTGTGTTTTTGTTTTACATTTTCTTTAATTGTGCACCTTTATTTAGATTTGTGTGTTAGGGTTTGTTTTTGCAATAAACTGGTGAAACTTTTTACATCCGAGTCTGAGTGTTCGTTTGGTGTGGTAGCTCTGCATTTGATCCTCTCTCTTGTTCTGAATTATGACATAAACCTTGAATTAGTATTATACAAATTCCTGAAAATACTACAATACAAATATTCTTGTATTTTACCTTGTTTACAGTGCATCCGGAAAGTATTCACAGCGCTTCATTTTTTCCACATTTTGTTATGTTACAGTCTTATTCCAAAATGGAATAGATTCATGTTTCCCTCAAAATTCTACACACAATATCCCATAATGACAATGTGAAAAAAGTTGTTGTTGTTTTTAGATTTCTGGAAATTTATTAAAAATAAAAAACTAAGAAATCACATGTCCATAAGTATTCACAGCCTTTCCCATGAAGCTCAAAATTCAGCTCAGGTGCATCTTGTTTCCACTGATGATCCTTGAGATGTGTGAGATGTTTCTACAGCTTAATTAGACTCCACCTGTGGTAAATTCAGTTGATTGGACAGGATTTGGAAAGACACACACCTGTCTATATAAGGTCCAACAGTTGACAGCGCATGTCAGAGCACAAACCAAGCATGAAGTCAAAGGAATTGTCTGTAGACCTCCGAGACAGGGTTGTCTTGAGGCACAAATCTGGGGAAGGGTAGAGAAAAAGTTCTGCTGCTTTGAAGGTCCCAGTGAGCACAGTGACCTCCATCATCCATAAATGGAAGAAGTTCGGAACCACCAGGACTCTTCCTAGAGCTGGCCGACCGTCTAAACTGAGTGATCGGGGAGAAGGGCCTTAGTCAGGGAAGTGACCAAGAACCCGATGGCCACTCTGTCAGAGCTCCAGCTTTCCACTGTGGAGAGAGGAGAACCTTCCAGAAGGACAACCATCTCTGCAGCAATCCACCAATCAGGCCTGTATGGTAGAGTGGCCAGACGGAAGCCACTCCTTAGTAAAAGCTACATGGCAGCCCACCTGGAGTTTGCCAAAAGGCACCTGAAGGACTATTAAACCATGAGAAACAAAATTCTCTGGTTTGAAGAGACAAAGATTGAACTCTCTGGCATGAATGCAAGGCATCATGTTTGGAGGAAACCAGGCACTGCTCATCACCAGGCCAATACCATCCCTACCGTGAAGCATGGTGGTGGAAGCATCATGCTGTGGGGATGTTTTTTTAGTGGCAGGAACTAAGATACTAGTCAGGACAGAGGGAAAGATGAATGCAGCAATGTACAGAGACATCCTAGATGAAAACCTGCTCCAGAGCGCTCTTGACCTCAGACTGGGGCGACGATTCATCTTTCAGCAGAACAACCCTAAGCACACACCCAAGATATCAAAGGAGTGGCTTCAGGACAACTCTGTGAATGTCCTTGAGGGGCCCAGCCACAGCCCAGACTTGAATCTAATTGAACATCTCTGGAGAGATCTGAAAATGGCTGTGCACCGACGCTTCCCATCCAACCTGATGGAGCTTGAGAGGTGTTGCAAAGAGGAATGGGCCAAACTGCCCAAAGATAGGTGTACCGAGCTTGTGGCATCATATTCAAAAAAGACTTGAGGCTGTAATTGCTGCCAAAGGCGCATCAACAAAGTATTAAGCAAAGGCTGTGAATACTTACAGTGGTGTGAAAAAGTCTTTGCCCCCTTCCTGATTTCTCTCTTTTTTTTTTTGTATGTTTGTCACACTTAAATGTTTCAGATCATCAAACAAATTGAAATATTAGACAAAGATAACACAAGTAAACACAAAACGCAGTTTTTAAATGAAGGTGTTTATTATTAAGGGAAACAAAAATCCAAACCTACATGGCCTTGTCTGAAAAAGTGATTGCCCCCTAAACCTAATAACTGGTTGGGCCACCCTTAGCAGCAACAACTGCAATCAAGTGTTTGCGAGAACTGGCAATGAGTCTTTTACAGTGCTGTGGAGGAATTTTGGCCCACTCACCTTTGCAGAATTGTTGTAATTCAGGCACATTGGAGGGTTTTCGAGCATAAACCACCTTTTTAAGGTCATGCCACAACATCTCAATTGGATTCAGGTCAGGACTTTTACTAGGCCACGCCAAAGTCTTCATTTTGTTTTTGTTTTTTTAAGCCATTCAGAGGTGGACTTGCTGGTGTGTTTTGGATCATTGTCCTGCTGCAGAACCCAAGTGTGCTTCATCTTGAGGTCACGAACAGATGGCTGGGCATTGTCCTTCAGGATTTTTTGGTAGACAGCAGAATTCATGGTTCCATTTACCACAGCAAATCTTCCAGGTCCTGAAGCAGCAAAACAGCCCCAGACCATCACACTACCACCACTATATTTTACTGTTGGTATGATGTTCCTTTTCTGAAATGCTGTGTTACTTTTACGCTGGATGTAATGGGACACACACCTTCCAAAAAGTTCAACTTTTGTCTCATCAGTCCACAGAGTACTTTCCCAAAAGTCTTGGAGATGGGCTGCACGGTGGCGCAGTGGTTAGCACTGCGGCAGCACAGTTTACCCTTGGCTGGGGGATTGTGGGGATCGTGGGATCGTGGGTTCGATCCCAGCCCCCGACCAACAGTGATCTGTGTGGAGTTTGCATGTTCTCCCCGTGTTGCGTGGGTTTACTCCGGGATTTCTCCGGTTTCCTCCCACATGCCAAAGACATGCATGTTAGGTTAATTGGCTGTTCTAAATTGTCCCTAGATATCTGTTTCCTATAGGCCCTTAGAATAGAGGGTTAGTATTAATGAAAGCGCTTTGAGTGGTCTTTGTGACTAGAAAAGCGCTATATAAGTGCAGGTTAGTTAGTTAGTTAGTTAGAGATTATCAAGATGTGTTCTGGCAAAACAGAGATGAGCCTTTATGTTCTTTTTGCTCGGCAGTGGTTTTCATCTTGGAACTCTGCCATGCAGGCCATTTTTGCCCAGTCTCTTTCTTATGGTGGAGTCATGAACACTAACTTTAACTGAGGCAAGTCTGAGGCAAGTGAGGCCTGCAGTTCTTTGGATGTTGTTGTGGGGTCTTTTGTGACCTCTTGGATGAGTTGTCACTGCACTCTTGGGGTAATTTTGATCGGCCTGCCACTCCTGGGAAGGTTCACTACTGTTCCATATTTTTGCCATTTGTGGATAATGGCTCTCGCTGTGGTTAACTGGAGTCCCAAAGCTTTAGAAATGGCTTTATAACTTTTTCCAGATTGATAGTTCTCAATTACTTTGTTTCTCATTTGTTCCTGAATTTCTTTGGACTGCAGCATGATGTTTAGCTTTTGAGGATCTTTTGGTCTACTTCACTTTGTCAGGCAGGTCCTATTACAGTGATTTCTTGATTAAGAACAGGTGTGTGAGTAATCAGGCCTGGGTGTGGCTCGAGAAATTAAACTCAGCTTTCCAAAGATGTGATAAATCACAGTTAATATATGTTTTAACGGGGGGAATCACTTTTTCACAAAGGGCCATGTAGGTTTGGATTTTTTTTACCCTTAATAATAGACACCTTCATTTAAAAATTACATTTTGTGTTTATTTGTGTTATCTTTGTCTAATATTTAAATTTGTTTGATGAGCTGAAACATTTAAGTGTGACAAACATACAAAAAAACGAGAAATCAGGAAGGGGGCAAACACCTTTTCGCACCACTGTATGTACATGTGATTTCTTAGTTTTTTATTTTTAATAAATTTGCAGAAATCTCAAAAAAGCTTTTTTCATGTTGTCATTATGAGGTATTGTGTGTAGAATTTTGAAGAAAAAAAAAAGAATTTATTCCACTTTGGAATAAGGCTGTAACATAACAAAATGTGGAAAAAGTGAAGCACTGTGAATACTCTCCGGATGTACTGTAGCTTAATCCTGTCTCCAATATCCTCAACTTGGGGGACTGTCAAACGTCCCCACCCTCAAACTATGAGTGTGCAGGAAGAGGCAGATGACTGGTGACGGATAACAAAAATTAAATGATTATAAATGATTATAATTTTCCACTTAAATAATGATGTCGGCTGTTGTTTAATAGTTAGTTAGTTAGTTTTTGTGAAAACATAGTGGACAACATCTCCCATCATAACACATCACCAAACATGATCAGAACAGGAGATTACTAAAGCCCCTTTTCCACTAACACCTATTCAGCCCTACTCACCTCGACTCTATTCGGCTTAACACGGTGTGGTTGGTTTTCCATTACAACTGAGTACCACCTCAAGTGGGTGGGTTCATTACAGGAAAGTGGCCCGTTATCTTGTTATGTTGGTGACCTGCTGATGTTTTCTCTGATAAATGATGTAAAAGATGCTTAAAATCACAAAACACTCACCATCATCCCCGTGAGCAGCCATCAGCTCAGAGACCTCCTGGTATTTCTTTTCAGAACGCTCCGCTGCAGCAGGGCCGACAGGGCTGAAAAGTTCATAGTTGTCAAATTTGACCAAAGGTAGTTTATTTTTCAAGCGCAGGGATCCAAGCGCTGCAACACCAATGGAAGAACTGTGTGCACCGACGGGAAGACTGTTGAAAAATAACCACATTTGGTCGAATTTGACCACTATGTGAACTTTTTAGCCTCGGCGCTGGCAAAGCATTCCAAAATGAAATACCAGAAGGTCTCCAAGCTGATGGCTGCTCACGGGGAAGATGGTGAGTGTTTTGTGATGGTGTTGATTTGTGTGTAGCCATTTATCTTGTTGATTATCACAGAAATAATAAAAACTCACGGTCAAATTTACAAATGGCGGTTTTGAATCTTGTGAAGATATCGTTCTCATCCACTGACGTTACGCCCTGGCCAATCAGTGGCCTGCAATCTGTTGACATCACATTTTCAGCTCGACTCAGCACGGTTGGAACCTAACTGAAGTAGGTCCCAAAAATGGAAATCCCTACAAACCAAGTAGAGTTGAGGCAACAGAGACAAATACCTAGGGACAATTTAGAGTCACCAATTAACCAAACATGCATGTTTTTGGATTGTGGGAGGAAACCAGAGCCCCCAGAGCAAACTCACACAGCACAGGAGGAACATGCAGACTCCACACAGAAAGGTTCCTACCCCTGCCAGCCTGGGGATTTGAACCTGGATCCTTCTAGCTGTGAGGCAACTTTGCTAACCACTGTACCACCCTCACCTCCCATTTCCTGACCGATGAAAGACGGATCCAAAGAGGAGAAAAACAACACAAAGGTATTGTTTTGTATTTTGCGAGCTGCAGCTGATCCAGAGGACTGTTAGTTACTTCCGCCCGGGCGGTGGGCACTCATTGAAAGCGTGACGTAGCTTAACATGTCTGTGTTTGTAGTTTTTTAATTTACATATTTTCACAACCATATACCTTAACAGTTAAATGACAGCCTACAGCGTTATTTACATGGAAAGTTATCTTTTAGATTGACAAACATGTGTAACTCATGGCAAAATTCAATCAGGATCAAAAGATAATTTCGCTCTTGCCATTCCTTTCAATGGAGATTCTTTCTGATTTAAGGTCCCAGGTGCAGAAGTAGAGGGAGCGTGACTTAGGTTTTCTATAGTGCTTACAGTTTATGCCCTCCCTTCATTTGGTCAGAACTTAATGGTCTGCCTCAGGGTCCTAAAGACAGTCCGGCCAAACTTACACTACTCGATTTGGGTTAGGAAAATAGTTCCACTGAAATATAAAGATTCAAAGATTTTTATTTGTCAAAACTTCTATACGTACAGGACATACAGGAGAATTGAAATGCAATTTCTCTCTCTCTTAGTGATGTGTGCAATATCTTAGAAAAGAAGGAATAAGGATGAAAAACAACAACAGCAGTCTATGTACAGTAATCCTACCCATAATTCAAATAAAGATAAACCCAGCAATCCTATGTACAGTAATGCTACACGTAATGCAAATAAAGATAAAAGGTAAAACCCAACAAACCTATGTACAGAAAAAAGTGGAGCTGTAATACCCGTAATTGCAAGTTCAGTGCAGTAGTGGAGGTGCAGAGAGTGACAGACTGGACTGCACATGATCAATATTTCAGTAACAGACAGCAGCAGGTATGGCATTTTTTGCAAATGGTTGCAGTAAGGTGCAGAGACTTACAGCAGCAGATGTATCAGTCTTTCTGTGCAAACAGCTGAGGTAGTTATTGTGTGGGTGAGTGTGGTACAGTCCTGTGGGGTGGGGGGCAGAGTTCAGGTTCCTGATGGCCTGGTGAACAAAGCTGTTTAAAGGGGTCATTGACTGAAAATTAGTGTGTTTGTACGTTTTAACTGTCTGAAATGTGTCTATTGGTCATGTAATGATCCCAAAAATATCAAAACAGCCAATTCTCTTAAAAAAACACACACAACCTTTATCTCATTTTTCTCTCCCAGAAACACCAGAAACATTTTTGACTCTTCCGAGTAAATCGCATAGTGTATGTCACAAACACTTCATTAAAACATGCATGAGCTGTTAAAATGTGGAAAAAGTGCAGTCAAAGACCCCTTAAAACTATTTGGTTGGCGTTAATATAATGGCTAGCTTTTGGCATGATGTATTTTTTTCTTTATCTTTGCTTGTTGTCACTTATCTAATTGTGCATCATCTGCTTTTTTCCTTTTCATGTCTGTTGTGCTCTAGTTATGCAAAAGGATATGATCCAGGCAACTGGCTTGTGATTGATGAAGAAACAGCTGAAATTAAACTCAAAGTCCCAGACAGAGAGTCACCTTTTGTGGTAAATGGGACCTACATTGCCAAGATTCTAGCTATAAGCAAAGGTAATACAATTTAACAATAAACCATCATGTGTTTTAACTTGTCACATGTAATTATGAAAAGTATTTCCCTTTTTCATTAGAAAATTGTCATATTTTACTTTAACAACTGTTTTCAACACCTATAACTTTATTCACAGAAGCCTATCTGTTCCAACTCTCAACTTTAATCCCCATCTGTCCACTTTATTGTGCATATTAAATAGCAATTGTCTAGTATTATTTCCACTTTTAATTTGTGCTTAACATATTTATGACAGTTTTCTGCATCTGTGAACAGCTGCACACAGTCTGTGCTACATGCAAAATTGCAGCTGAGTCCTTATTCCACCCAGGGTACCAGGCAGGATGGAGCAGTGTTGCAAGAACTAGTAATAGCAAATCAGTCACATTTCATTCCTGTTTGAGCATCCTTATTTGGTCAATCTGAGGAACTGAGCCACTCTCCCTCGGGACTCTACCCTGGGCTGGTCCCCCTGCGGCAGCAGGGAACAGCTCGTCATTGGGCTTGGTGGAGTCGCTCAACCTACCGAGATCTGCACACACCCCGCTTGAACACCAGAGCTTTTACCCAAGTCTCGTGTGCTCTTGCTGTTAAGACTTTTCTTACAAGATTTGCAACTGTGATGTCTTGGTGGCTGATTTTTTTTTTTTTTTTATTGGTCATACTTTCCAGGAAACAGCACTAGATGGTGGGAGTATAGTAGCACTATAGACAGTGCTACTATAGAGTTAGCTCAGTGGCCCGACTGGGGCTGTTATTGCTCTTCTCTCTAATATCCATACTAGACAATTATGTTTCCCTTTGGGTCGTTAAGTCATAATTGAAAATCAAAATTTTGCTGTTAATGTAGTTAGCCAGGATAGTCAGCAGGATGGTGGCAGTTTTCTTCCTGACTGAGTGTCTCAGTGGTTGGCATAGCCTGGTAGATCAGGCCAGTAGCGCTAGCTTTTCTAACTGATGTTGCAAGATCAGCCACACAGATCAGCAATGACAAAAGAGGGAGGGTTTTGTTATAGCATACTATTGGATGGGGTTATGTGCTGCTCACTAGCATTTGAAACAGAATCAACAAAAACAGCCCATTGTGACAAAAGCTCCAACTAATTGTAAAATGGTACTGCAGTAGTTTAGTCCTTATGTATTTTGACCAAGGTATACCACATTCATTACATTAACATCTCTGGAAACTGTCAACATATGGGAAAATGACATGCTGTGGGCGCTTTAAATTAAGTAATATTGCTTTGCATTGACGTGGTTCATTAAGCAAATAGTAGTTCATAATTCTTACAGAGTTAGTCAGATTATATCATCATCATCATAGCAGTCTGTCGTGGGCGACAATGACTGTTTCATTTAGGTCTGATCAGATTCCTCCACACAGCTCTGTCCTTAGCCTTTCGCTACCAGGAACTCCTGTCTATATCCAACTTCTTCAAGTTTCTTTTTACAGTGTCTTTAAATCTGAGCCTTGGTCTACCCTGATTGCGTTTGCCCTCGCATAACTGTGAGTAGAGTAACTGCTGAGGGAGACGCTGGTGGTCCATCCTCTCAACATGTCCAAGCCATCTCAGTTTCATCTGTATTAGCATGTCCTCCATTGATGGTAGACCAGCTCGTTTCAACACTTCTATGTTGGTTATCTTGTCTTTCCATGAGATGTTCATTATGGCTCAAAGGTGACTCATCATGTACACGTGGAGTTTCTTCACCTGCACTCTGCAGACAGTCCAAGTTTCAGCACCATACAATAGAGTAGCCAGTGCTGTCACTCTGTACACTTTGCAGTGTACAGAGTGCACAGAGTGATGTTGTACAGAGTACTTTCGGCTGCACGGTGGCGCAGTGGTTTAGCACTGTGGCAGCACAGTTTTACCCTTGGCCGGGGGGATCGCGGAGATCATGAGATCATGGGTTCGATCCCAGCCCGCCGACCAAACGGTGAGCTGTGTGGAGTTTGCATGTTCTCCCCGTGTTGCGCGGGTTTACTCCGGGATTTCTCCGGTTTCCTCCCGCACACCAAAAACATGTAGGTTTAGGGCGCTCGCGCACGCAGCGACCAGCAGCCGGTGGCTTGTCACCAGACTGCAAACCAAGTCTACCTACGGGTACAAATAAGTAACAAAAAAAAAAAAAAAAAAATTTCACATGGATAGACACATGTCGATTGTTCCACAGTCTCTCCCTCAAGTTTCCAAACACAGTGCTTGCTCTTCCCATTCTGAGAGATAGTTCATCCTCCAGCCTAGCATCCTCTGAAACAGTACTCCCTAGATACTTGAAAGTCTTGCACTTGACTAGTGGCTCTGTACCAATGCTGATCTCTTCTGGTAGTGATGTTGATAATTGGAACTTTGGTGGTTGATAAAGGCACTCTGTCTTCTTGATGTTGATTTTGAGCAAGCTGCTCTTGCAAGTTTCTCCACTAAAGATTGCATATCTTCCACACTGTGGGCAACTAGAGCACTGTCGTTGGCAAAGATCATTTCTCTTAATACCTTTATCGATGTCTTACTATTGGCTTTAAACTGTGCCACAGTAGAAGCAGAAAGAAGTCTGCTTCTTTCCTTGTTTGAATGTATACTCCTTCTGAAGTGTCTTTGAAGACCACCTCAAGCATGGCTGCCAGATATAGCAGAGACAGTGTAGGCGCCAGCACACACCCTTGTTTCACCCCGTTGCTTACTAAAAAGTCTTTAGATACTGAACCACTCATTGCCACGTTTGCTTGCATACCTGTATGGAGTGCCTCAATCAGGCTGACAAACTTCTCTGTACAGCTATATTTCCTGAGTACCTGCCAAAGTCCTTGTCACGAAACAGTATCGAAGGCTTTACTGAAGTCTGTGAAGACTACATTAAGCGGCATGTTCTGTTCGATACACTTTTCTTGAACCTGTTTCAAGCAGAAAATCATGTCCATTGTGCTTCTTCCACTTCTAAAGCCACACTGGGTTTCCGGTAGTACATTCTGCGAGATGTGTTCATTGACTCTGTTCAGTAGTACATGTGAGAGAATCTTACCAACAGTGGCTAGCAGTGATATACCTCGGTAAGTTCCACAATCTTTCCTGTCACCTTTCTTGAACAAAGGCACAATACTTGCATCCTTTCCAGTCCTTGAGGTACTTTTTGGGCATCCCATATCTCTTGGATGAGGCTTGTGCAGGCAGTTGGTCAGCTGAACACTACCAAATTTCCACACTTCTGCTGGAATTCCATCCCTTCTGGAGCTTTACCATCCTGTGTTGTCCTGATAACTGGCATTAGTTCAGCAAAATTTGATGGTTCATCCAGACTTGATACAGCTGGGTCGCTGCACTAGAGCTTCTTTAGCCTCTTCAGTGAGATCTCCAGGGTTTGTTTAGTAGTTGGCCAAAAGTGGTCTGCAAATCTGTCCAGGATCTTGTCTTTCTCCTGCAAAACCATTTCACCATCCATAGCCTTTAGTTGGATCAATCCTCTTGGTTTAGGGTTGTAGATTTCTTTTAAACCTGTGTAGAATGTACTTCCTGTCTGCTGCAGTTTGTGAAGCTCCTCCGCTTTTTCATCCCACCAGTTGGACCTTCATCTCTCTGGTGCACTTCTGTAGCTCACTCTGAGCCTTTTGAGTATTTCTTCTTCTTCAACCTTGTGCTTACACTGTCGGTTTTCCTGCCCTAGCTGTACTCCTCACTTCTAGTAGTTTCTTCAGGGTGTTCCATCATGCTCACTCAAACCAATCTTGATGTTTCCTCTTAGGGTGGCCTAATACATCACTCGCAGTCTGATACACCATATCCTTCAGTGTTGCCCATTTCTCTTCTGTGTCATTCTCTGAGTTGTTGTTGTCCCAGTCTTTCAAGTTTTCATCCATTTCTTGTGTAAGTTCTTCCTGCTTCTTTTGGCCTTTCGGTGCACTAGTGTTTAGCTTCCGTGATGGCTTCGCACCCATCCTGCAGTGCTGTTTTCGTCTCCAAATCCTTAATCTAGATCTCAGCATAACATGACCAGTACCACAGTCCGCGCCTCTCATTGCTCTGGTGTCCAATGCATCCCTTATGTTTCTCTGCCTGACTCTGATGTAGTCTAATAAGTGCCAGTGCTTGGATCTTGGGTGCATCCATGTCTTCTTGTGTGTGTCCTTGTGCTTAAATAGAGTGTTGGTTATCACAAGGTTGCACTCTGAACATAGTGCAAGTAGGAGTTCTTCATTTGCATTGCACTTGCCTACTCCATGACTGCCTAGCACTCCTTTTTATTTCTCAGTGTCCGAACCAACTCTGGCATTAAAATCTCCAACGAGTATCAACCTATCATAAGTCGGGACATGTCTGATAGTCTCCCGTAAATCACTGTAGAACTCTTCCTTCACCTCCTCTGTGTTGGTCATTGTTGGGGCATATACACTGATGAGTGTGGCATACATCTTTCCACTGTAGTGGGAGTCTCATAGTCATTATCCTGTCGTTGATTTGGGCAACCCGGGTTCCCTCATCAAGCATTGCTGACCTATCTCCTGTTCTAACTGCAAAGCCCACTCCTGCTTCTATCCTTCTGTGAGGAGATCACTCCACTCCAAAAGAAGAGTTGTACCCATGGTCTTCCTACGCTGTCATATCCAGGCAATCTTGTTTTCACTAAGTGCAGCTGTGTCTACATTGTACCCCCGTTGCATTTTCCAGGGCCACAAGCGTGTGGTCTGTCTTTCTGGGCGCTGTGATGTTATTCTGTCCAACAGAGATAGTAAGTGTGTACATTCCATTCCTGCTACCACCAAGGCTGCTGTTTTCTCTTCTACTTGTTTTTCCTGCTCCTAGCTTACTTGACACTGCCTGTCAGGAGTTGATGAACAGCTCAGCGCCCAGACCTTGTAAGCCCAGGTGACGTCCGAGCCGGTATGAGTTGCTTTCTGATTGACCATTTCATGAAACTGCTTGCAAAGTATTTGAGTACCGATAGCTTTTGCTGGACTAGCGGCACATTCTTGGCAGATAGAGGTATTATCAGTGGCAAGGACAGGCCAAGACAAACTGACTCCAGTATAAGATAAGATAAGATAAGATAAGATAAAATAAGATAAGCCTTTATTAGTCCCACAATGAGGAAACTCCAGGATTGCAACAGGACAGGGATAGCAACACTTAATAGCATATTAGCAATAGCAATAGTTTAGAAGATAAGAAGATAAGAGCAGTGAATATACATATGTACACATAAATATATAAATATATATACACAGTGCAGAGCATTGTAGCTAGATGGAATAAACAGCATAACAGTCTATTTAGTTACCCCACATAGTATGAATATGTTCCCATACATATTGTCACCCTCTGTAGTGATTGATATTGTCCTAGATGTATACTGGAGGAGGACCATTTTGTGTAAGTTTGCTGCGTCTTTTGCATTCAATGCTATTAGGTCGTATCGTTCTTTTTACCATCTCTATGAGCAGCCCTGATTAGATTATAAAGTCTGACAGCCATAGGTAGGAAGGACCTGCGAAACCTCTCGGTTGCTCACCTAGGATGATGTAGTCTACTGCTAAATGAGCTCCTCAGTGCGTTCAGTATGTCCTGCATAGGGTGGGACTCGGACTCCAGCAGAGATGACAGCTTAGCCACCATCCTTCTCTCTCCTATCTCCTCCACTGGGTCAAGGTGCTGCCCCAGGACAGAGCTAGCTTTCTTGATTAGTTTGTTCAGTGTCTTCCTGTCGGCTGCTGTGATGCCGCAGCCCCAGCAGACCACTCCAAAAATGATGGCTGATGCTACCACTGAATCGTAGAAGGTCTTCAGAAGCACCCCTTGTACACCAAAAGACCTGAGCCTCCTCAGTAGGAACAGCCTGCGCTGTCCCTTCTTGTAGAGTGTGTCGGTATTGTGGGACCAGTCTAGTTTATTGTTCAAATGAACACCTAGGTACTTGTAGGATGTCACGATCTCAATGTCTGTTCCCTGGATGTTTACTGGTGCTGAGAGGGGTTGTCCTTGCCCGCAGCAGTCCACCACCAGTTCCTTAGTTTTTCTCACGTTGATCTGGAGGCAGTTCCAATGGCACCAGTCCATGAAGTCCTGGGTAAGTCCTCTGTACTCAGCTTCGTCTCCGTTGGAGATGAGGCCGACGATCGCAGAGTCGTCAGAGAACTTCTGTAGATGGCAGTGTGTTGTGTTGTTTGAGAAGTCCACAGTATAAAGGGTGAACAGGAAGGAAGCCAAAACCGTTCCCTGGGGGGCCCCGGTACTGCCGATGATCGTGTCGGACACACAATCCTGGGTTCTCACAAACTGTGGCCGGTTTGTGAGGTAGTCCAGGATCCACAATGACAGGTGCTTGTCCACCCCTGCGCACAGCAGCTTGTCCCTCAGGATCACTGGTTGGATGGTGTTGAAGGCACTGGAGAAGTCAAAGAACATGATCCTCACCGTGTTCCCAGGCTTCTCCAGGTGGAACAGGGAACGGTGAAGGAGGAAGATCACTGCATCCTCCACCCCGGTGCCATGCTGGTAGGCGAACTGGAGTGGATCCATTGCTGGTCCCACCAGGGGGTGGAGGTGAGCAAGGAGCAGTCTCTTCAGGGTCTTCATCAGGTGAGAAGTCAGGGCCACTGGTCTGTAGCTGTTCAGGTCTCTGGGGTGGGAAGTCTTTGGTACGGGTACCACACACGATGTTTTCCACAGCTGTGGTACCCTCCCCGTCTTCAGACTCAGGTTGAAGATGTGCTCCACAATCCCACACAGCTGGTCTGCGCAGGACTTGAGGAGCTTCGCGCTGATGCAGTCCGGATCCGAGGCCTTCCTCGCCTTGATCTTCCTCAGCTCCACCCTCAACTGGGTCTTAGTGAGGGTCAGGTTGGGGCTGGGGGGCTGTGTGCTGGGAGTGGGGGGGTGTTGGTGGAGGGGGGGTAGACAGCAGGTCTCGATGATGGTAGAGGCAGCAGTGGTTGTTGTGCAGGTGGAGGGGAGGGTGGTTGGTCAAACCTATTAAAAAACAGGTTCAGATTGTTCACCCACTCCCTGCCCCCCACCCACCCATGGCCTGGGAAGAGGTATTCTGGAGTCCAGAGATGGTTTTGAGGTTTCTTCAGACCCCGCCAATGTCGCTCTGTTGCAGCTTGTCCTCCATCTTCTTCCTGAAGCTGTCCTTGCCTTCTCTGATCTTTCTCCTTAGCTCCCGCTGTACGGACTTCAGCATCTCCCTGTTCCCCGACCTGAAGATTTTCTTCTTTTCTCTCAGTAGTGATTTTATGTCAGGGTTGATCCAGGGTTTGTTGTTCGAGCAACACCGTATGATCTTGGTGGGTATGGTGTTGTCCACACAGAAGTTGATGTAGTCCATGATGGTGTGAATGAGGCCGTCGATGTCCTCACCATGTGGATTGCAGAGCTGCTCCCAGGCAGTGATTTCAAAACAGTCCTTTAGAGCGTCCATTGCCTCCTCAGACCATATCTTCACCGTGCGCATAACCGGAGGTTGTCTGTGTACTAGGGGTTTGTACACTGGCAGGAGATGAACCAAGCTGTGATCAGATCTCCCGAGTGGGGGGAGTGGTGATGAGGTGTATGCCTCCTTAGTATTCACATAGAATAAATCCAGTGTTTTATTGTCTCTGGTGTGGTATGTGACATACTGGGTGAACATGGGCAGAATGGGGGACAGTGAGATATGGTTAAAATCACCCGAGATGAGGAGGAGAGCGTCTGGGTGTTCTGTCAGAAGCCTGCCAGTGGCTGGGTGAATGGTGTCATGCGCTGCACCAGCGTTCGCTATCGGATTTGCATAAATAACAATGCAGATCACGTGTGAGTATTCCCTCGGGAGATAAGCAGGCCACATGCTAACAGCTAGCAACTCCATGTCTTTGCTGCAGTGTTGCTCTTTAACCGTGATGTGACCCGGTTTACACCAGCTGTTATTAACATACATGATCACTCCTCCGCCCCTTGCTTTTCCACTGTCTGGTGTCCGGTCTGCTCGTATTGCGTGGGAACCCTCCAGTTCGATGTTAGTATCTGTTGCTAGTTCTGCTAGCCACGTCTCAGTAAACAACACCATGCTACTCTCCCTTAAGACGCTCTCGTAGCGGGACATGGCCGCCAGCTTGTCTGTCTTATTTAGTAGCGATCGTACATTCACCATGATAACGGATGGGAGGATGGGTCTATACGTTATATTCCTCGCCCACCGTCTTACTCCAGCTCGACATCCACGCCGTTTCCGTCTGATTTCTCCCAGTATGTCGAGTTTTTGTGTTAGCACCGTGGGCCGGTTAAGTGCTAACAGCTGGTCCCTGTTGTACCGTCTCCTGCTATAAACAGTGGCTTCAGTCCGCCGGCTTGGGAGACATTTGGGGCAATCTGTGTGCCCGTGATGGATAAGGTGTCACCGGATCAGAAAGTTTAGCGAAAGAAGCAAGATAATAAATAAGAAAAAGGAAGAAAAACTCAGAATTGAGCCGCTGTTGCAAAAAGGCAGCCAACTCCTGTGGCACCGGGTGTAATATGTAACAACGGATGTATCTGTTGCAGTGACTGACCAGATAGGTTTGTTTATCTCTGCTCTTTGTGTCGTGCATGTCACAATGCACTGACTGGCACAGTCCACCACAGACCTTGTGACAGATGTGTTTATCTGCCAGGATGTCCAGTCTCACCCCGTGTAACTGGGAGTGGTCCACCACAGACCTGTGGCAGATATCAATCAATCAATCAACCTTTATTGTCATGATGCTATGCATACAACTGTAGTGCAAGCAAGATGAAATTGCATTTCTCTAGGCATCCGTATTGTAAAAAGAACATAATTTAAAAACACACTCACACCCCCCACCCCGACAGCCATTCACACATCCCTGAGACACATTTGGATATTACAGTAATGAAATTAACTTATTACAGTTGCAGTTAAAATGATAATAATTGCCTATGTATATATAAAACAATTAAAATGGCTAAGTGAATCTAAGTAGCTAAGAGAAATAAATACTTAAAACTAACTAAAACTATAATATACATGTAATATACGTAATGTCCATAAAGTGCAGAAATATGTGTTAAGGATTCCTAATCAACTGTTCAGCATCCTAACAGCTTGTGGAAGGAAGCTGTTGATCAGTCTGGTGGTTCTGCCTCTGATGCTTCGGAATCGTTTGCCAGATGGCAGCAGTTCAAAGTGTTTGTGCAGAAGGTGAGAGTGATCCTCAACAATGTTCAGTGCCCTGCTCCTACAACGGCTCTGAAAAAGTTCTTGAACAGAGGGGAGGGAAACTCCAATTACCTTCTCAGCTCCCTTAACGATCCTCTGCAGAAATTTTTTGTCTGACATACTGCAATTGGAGTACCATGGTGCAATGCAGTACGTCAGAACACTCTCCACCACACCTCTGTAGAAGGTCCTGAGGATGCAAATGGGGATAGAGGCCTGTTTGAGTTTCCTCAAGAAGTGCAGTCTCTGCTGGGCCCACTTCCTGATCCCCAAGGAATTCTTGCTCCAGGTCAGGTCCTGCGAGATCTGCACTCCGAGGAACTTGATGTTCTCCATTCTCTCCACCAAATGGCCGCTGATGCAGAGAGGGATGTGCTCAGGCTGTGACCGCCGGAAGTCAATAATCATCTCTTTCGTTTTGTCCACGTTGAGCACCAGATTGTTCTCCCTGCACCAGCCCTCCAGGTCTCTAACTTCTTCCCTGTACATTGATTCCTCATCCCTCTGAATAAGTCCCACCACTGTGGTGTCATCCGCAAACTTAATAATCTGGTTCCCCTCGTGTCTGGACACACAGTCATGTGTTAGAAGTGTAAACAACAGTGGACTGAGTACACAGCCTTGAGGGATCCAGTGCTCAGCATGATGGAGTTGGAGATGTTGTTTCCAACCCGGACAGACTGAGGTCTCTTGGTCAGGAAATCCAGGATGCAGAGACATGTGGCGGTGTTCAGACCGAGAAGGAGTAATTTCTCCATCTGTCTCTGGGGAGAGACTATGTCTCCCAACTGGTCTGGGAATGCCTTGGTATCCTCTCTGAAGAGCTGGAGCAGGTGGTGGGGGAGAGGGAAGTCTGGGCTTCTCTGCTTGATCTGCTGCCTCCGCAACCCGAACCTCCGGAAAAGCGGTAGAAGATGGATGGATGGATGGTCTCTGGGGAATAATGGTGTTAAATCCATCCAGCCATCCATCTCGCCTGATTGCTGGGGTCTTTCTGCAACTGTGGGGGTTCCCCCTACAGTTGATAGTGCTATGAGATGACTGTTGTTGTGAAATGGCGCTATATAAATAAAGTTGAATCTTCCACCGCTTTTCCGGAGGTCCGGGTCGCGGAGGCAGCAGTTCAAGCAGAGAAGCCCAGACTTCCCTCTCCCCCGCCACCCGCTCCAGCTCTTCAGAGAGGATACCAAGGCGTTCCCAGACCAGCTGGGAGATATAGTCTCTCCACCGTGTCCTGGGTCTGCCCCGGGGTCTCCTCCCAGTGGGATGTGCCTGAAACATCTCAAGTGGGAGGCGTCCAGGAGGCATCCTAATCAGATGCCCATACCACCTCAACTGACTCCTTTCAATGTGGAGGAGCAGTGGTTCTACTCTGAGCCTCTCCCGGATGACTGAGCTCCTCACCCTATCTCTGAGGGTGAGTCCAGCAATCCTACGGAGAAAGATCATTTCAGCCGCTTGTATCCGCGATCTCGTTCTTTCGGTCATTACCCAAAGCTCGTGACCATAGGTGAGAGTAGGAACGTAGATTGACAAGTAAATCGACAGCTTTGCCTTAGAACTCAGCTCTCTCTTCACCACAACAGACCGGTACAACATCCACATCACTGCAGATGCTGCTCCAATCCGTCTGTCGATCTCTTGCTCCATTTTCCCCTCACTCGTGAACAAGACCCCAAGATACTTAAACTCCTCCACTTGGGGCAGGAGCCTGTCCCCAACCCAGAGAGGACAATCCACCTTTTTTCCGGCTGAGGACCATGGTGTTAAATGCTGAACTGAAATCAATGTACATGAGTCTGGCATAGGTGTCTTTCTGATCCAGGTGGGTAATGACAGAGTGCAGGGTGGTGACTATAGCGTCCTCTGTGGAGCAATTTGAATGATACGCGAACTGGAGCGGGTCATGTGATGCAGGGATGCAGGCTGTGATGTGTGGTTTAAGAAGCCGTTCAAAACACTTCATCACAATTGGTGTCAGTGTGACAGGACAATAGTCATTCAGACAGGACACAACTGCTTTCTTTGCCACCGGTACTATGATAGAGGTCTTAAAGCATCTAGGGACGATGGTCTGACTCAGGGAAATGTTATATATGTCAGTCAGGACATCCGCCAACTCACTCACGCAGACTCGGAGCACATGTCCAGGGATGTTGTCCGGACCTGTAGCTTTACGTGGGTTAACCCTGATTAGGGTTCTCTGTGTGTCCGCTGCATTGATGGTGATAGCTGGCCCCACAGATCAGAATCAGAATCAGAATCAGAATAAACTTTATTGCCAAGCATGTAAAAAAACACACGAGGAACTTGACTTGACATTGGTGCGCATGCGCGCGACACAACGACACGGCAGCCATAAAGGCGCCTCATCAAACAGAGATAGATAAGAAAGGGAGGGGAAGGGAGGGAACGACACAAGGGGGGAGGAGAAAAAAAACTTCGTTATCAAAATACAGCTTATTTTTAAGCAGATTGTGATTACAATGAAAAAAAATCTCTCAATAGCACAGAGCAACAACTCAGAATTCACGAGACACAAGAGAGCAGTGTACAGTATATCTTTAATCAGTTCATGAATCAATGTGTGTGCGGTGTTGAGCAGTGTTGATGATAATAAGAGAGACCCAAGGACCCTTGGCAGAAGATGTTTTGTCTGTCTGGCGCCCAGTCTTATCTGGCGCTGCAGCTGGCTGTCCAAGGCCTTGTGCTCATGATTTTGAAAAAAAACACAGTCTGCAGACAGCCAGGAGGAATTTTCATGGGGAATAATAATGCCAAATAGGACTGATCACAGAGAAGACTTGTATTTCTTCTGTAGATTCAGTACATTAATCCTTCATTGCGCAGCTTTGAACTCGTCGTGGAAAGACCTGAGCGAACCCATGATGTAATCCACCTTACGAGACAGTTCTCCAGTAGTCGCTATCAGGGTCTTCTCCAGTTTCTCAATTTGTTGGATGCACCTCGCCTGGCCAGCATTTTGATAGGTTGAATCCATCTTCAGCAATTTGCGGTAAACCAAGACAATTCCCGTCCCAATCAGAATTATCCCAATCACCAAGATTACGAAGATAAACAAATCTTCAATATCTTCGATAGAGAGATTAGAGAGACACAGCATTTTCCAAATACCTGTGTCACATAGATAGCCCACTGGAGCCGTTCCAGCGGGGCAAACAGCTTCCCCCGGAGCACTTTTCCTTGTTGAAAAAATAGTGTCAATTGTGTTCAAAGCCCAGCTTATTAACTCCATAATTTCTTTTCGGCGGTCGCAGTCAGACGCAGACAGACAACAGCAAGCTGGGATCCAGTAGGAGGGGAGGAAAAAATCAGCAGGAGAGAAGAAAAAAGCGTCTGCTCTCTTGGGAGGGCGGAAGTGCGGAAGTGCATTGAAGATGGGCCAACCCTTCCTCTGATTGTCGGGTTTGATGCTTCAAAACGTGCAAAGAAGTTATTGAGCCTGTCTGGAAGCAAAGCATCATCATCATTGACCCCCTGCCTAGACTTATAATCCGTCAACGCCCGTACTCCCTGCCACATCCGTTTGGTGTTCCCTGTGTCACAGAAATGTCCCTGGATTTTCTCCGCATAGGCGCGTTTCACCATCTTGATTCCCTTTGCGAGCGCAGACCTGGCTGAGCGGATGGCGATCCTGTCCTTTGCTCTAAAGGCTGCATCTCTGGCTGTGAGAAGCAAGTGCACCTCTGCAGTCATCCAGGGTTTATAGTTGACCCATGCAGTGAAGGTCTTCAATATAGTGACATCCTCTATGCACTTCGCGATGTAGCTGGTGACCATTTCAGCGTACTTCTCCACATCAATCCTGTCTCCCTGAGAGGCTGCTATTTTGAAAACCTCCCAGTCTGTATGCAGAAAACAGTCCTGAAGTGCCGAGGCTGCACCCTCTGGCCAAGTCCTGAATTGTTTCTCTACTGGCCTGCTGCACTTCAGTAAGGGTTTGTGGGCAGGCACCAGCATCACGGATAGGTGGTCAGAATGGCCGAGGTGGGGGCGAGGTGTTGCCTTGTATGCATTTGGGAAATTTGTGTATACCAAGTCCAACATATTCTCTCCTCTGGTCTTAAAGTCCACACATTGTTTGAACTTGGGAAGCACAGTCTTTAGACTGGTGTGATTAAAATCCCCTGCAACCACCACAAAACTGTCCGGGTGTGAGGTTTGAAATTCACTGATAGCATCATGCAGCTCTCCGAGTGCCTCGTTAGCATTAGCTTTAGCATTTAGCATTTAGCATTAGTGCTAGGAGCTATGTAAACAACAGCTATAAACAAGCTGGTGAATGTGTTTGTGTTTGAATATGAATTTGTTCAGATATTGTTTTTAGTTCAGCCAGGATGCCCTGTTTCACCCTCCACACCCTCAGAAGGGCGGGGATGCCGGTTGAGTCGCCGACAGCCCGACCCATGAGACAGGTAGTAGCGGTTTTCATGGTTATCCGGTAGCAAGCAAGCCAATGCCTGACCTGACAAAAAAGGGGGGGGGGGTTGTAAGTCTCAGTTAAAAGCTGCCAATTTCTGACCAAAAAAAGTGGAATCTTATGGGTAAGAAGCTGCATCTTTAGCAAAAAGACAAAAAAAAGGTGTAAATTTCCAACTGTTTACAACCTAAAACACTGCAAATATAAGATTTGAGTAAAATGCTGCAAATTTAAGCTTTTTTAACTGCAAATTCAAGGGTAAGAAAAGTTCTATATTCATGAGGGAAAAGCTGCAAATTATGAATAATAAAAAGCTGCAAATTTTCAAGTAAGAAGCTGCACATTTCTGAGTAAAATGGCTGTAACTCTGCAGGAAAATCCTGCAAATTTATGAGAAAAATCCTTTACATTTACAAAAGAATGTTTCTAATTTACATGAAAAAGGATGTGATAAATTGGCGTGTGTTGGCCATTTTTTTAAATGACAGCCGTGAGGAGGAACTAAACTGTGGTGTTAAATCCTGCAGATCTGCACTAATCAGCAGGGAAAAGGAGAAGAAGAAGAGGAATAGGTGATCCACAGCAGCAGAAATAATCCAGTTAACCTCTTGCACTCCGGTGTACCACGGACGGGCACGTCTCTGCGTCCTAGAGCGCACGAGGGCACTGCGTTCTAGAGCGCACTGAAAAAAAAAGCTGCATTTCCGTTCTTCCACTACAGACACAGCCGCGAACAGATCAGATATGATTGACCTCTCATTCGACTAATAAGAGCCTTGAATTGGGTTTCTGAAACCTTGAAGAACCAATGACTGAAAACCTAGCAAGAAAGACCCGCCTACCAATGCTGCGAATGCAGCGAGCCAATTGAAGCACAGAAGTTTGAAAGCTGTTTTGTGTAAGGCTGGGTGAAGACAGACTGCTGCAGCAGATGAAAAAAGCACCTGCAGGAAGAACCGCCACAGACCCAGCAGCACGGAGACCACCCACAAGTGTGACCTGTGTGACAGGGACTGCCATTCGCGCATCGGCCTGTTCAGCCACAGGCGGTGCTTTTTTTTTTTTTTATTCCAGCAGAATAGACGTTTAGGATTCTCTTCCATGGTCATCATAGACCGACGGAGGCTGATGACGAAGGCTGGGTGACACACACACGTTCGCCAGTCTTTTTGAATTACTACTGTTATTTGTTTTGAAAAATTGTTCGCCAAAACCGCAATCATGGAAGCGCAAAACCGCAATAATGGAATTATGTTTTGACCGGGTCGCGAGACCAGAACCAAAGCGGACCAGCGTCGCGTTTGTCTGACAATGAGGAAGAGAAGTTCGCCAGGTACTCTGCTGCTGTGAACAGGTAAGTGTTATAAGCTAAATTATTCTTTATCCCTGAAAATTGTAATCAAAAATGACTTTTGACCGATTGGTAAATTACAACTGTGCGGCGAACGAAGTCTGAAGTCCGTGCGCCGCGGTACACGGTTCGTGCGCCGCGTCCGGACCATGAAGGCCCCCCCCCCCCGCTACTCTTCTGTAGCAAGGGGGTGAAGCCGCGGTGACTATCGCCGCGGTCGCCACATCGCCACATGACTGTTCCATCATGTAGAGATGGCCGATGTCAGTCCTCTGTAGCGGGGTGGGGGGGGGGAGTTGTTATCTTCTACATTACAAATATTTTAGAATAATTTTTAGTGCACTGTAGGTTATTTTTTCTTGTATAAAAAAAAGCCACACATTTTTTACGTGGCATGCTTCTTTGTGTGTGGGGGCTTGTTTGTTCATTCATTCATGAATGAATGAATAAACAACCCCCCCCCCACACACACACACAGCCCTAAGTGTCACCTTTCATTAGAGCCCAAGATGAAGCTTCTATACTGAATCATTCAAAAGTTACAGACGTTTTTCCAAACTGTGCCATTTGGCACAATTTGGCACAGTTCAAAAACGCCTGGGAACTACCTGAGAACAAAGCTGTGTAATATATTCATTTTTTGTGGTATTGTTACAAAATTTTGACCTCAGCTGGATAACACTTGGTTCTACATTTCTGTTGCATTTTCCAGCCCGGATCTGAAGCTGTGTGTTATTTGCAAGCATTTGTATCCAAAAAAACACCCAGGCCAAATTTATTTTCTTCAAGTTCAGTATGTTTAGATGACTGTTACTCAGTGGCCGGAGCACTTAGAGAGATTATGACTGTTTTGCCAAAAAATTCAAAGTGTTTTCTTTTAAATGAGACCAACCCCATGAAGATGCTGCAAAGGGTTGAAGAACAGCTTTTGATTTACTTTGGGCACATTATTTTTTGGCGTTTTTAGGGAAATTGACCGGAGTGCAAGGGGTTAACCCAGGAGGAGTAAACACATGACACCCCATGACACCCAACAGATCACACCCCCCCCCAAGACATCAGTGGGAACAGCTGGGACAAACTTCACACCTCTGTCAATTTACATGTTGCTTTCTGAGGACAATTCAAACAGAGCTGCTGCTGAGATGGAAACCGAAGGGTTAAAGGGTGATGTGGCTTTAACAGCATCACTGATACCCCCCCCCCCCCCAACTGACCTGCTGGACACAATTTTAACAACAAAAGGACATGCAAAAGAACGAAGATTCCTTTTGATTTAACAGGATAACAGCGTGAATTTTCTGGTCTGTGAATGAACAGAGCAGCCATGAGTGTTTCACAAAGTCACTTATTGAATTATAATGGTTAATTTAAGTCACAGTTTCAGGAAACATAAACTTCAGGGGACCCTTAAACCCATTACACATTGTTTTAAATTTTGCAGATTTTTTTTTTTTCGCTTCTCTTCCAGTCCTTATGGCCACTTTCTGATTGCTTTGAGTTTTTAAAACATCATTTTAAGAATAATGTTAACTGATTTAAAGTACATTTCTAACTACACTATATCATACAATATGCCATTTAACATACAAGTTCATTTGATCCCATTTAGATCTTAATTCAAACAAGCGGCTGCACGGTGGCGCAGTGGTTAGCACTGTGGCAGCACAGTTTACCCTCGGCCGGGGATCGCGGGGATCGTGAGATTGTGGGTTCATTCCCTGCCCCCAACCAACAGTGATCTGTGTGGAGTTTGCATGTTCTCCCCGTGTTGCATGGGTTTACTCCGGGATTTCTCCGGTTTCCTCCCACATACCAAAAACATGCAGGTTAGGGATATGGGGCGCTTGCGCATGCAGCGACCGGCAGCTGGTGGCTTGTCACCAGACTGCAAAAAAAATCTACCTACAGGTACAAAATAAGTAATAAAAAAAAAAAAAGCGGAGTATTTGCAACCAACTTAATTAAGACCTGAACTAAAAACAATCAATCCGAATACAACTGGGAGTGTTTAAGAATAAAAATCTTTGGATTCCTTAATGGAGTTCTGCCTGCAGATCACCTGCACTCAAGCATTCCAAGTACCTCATGGGACGGACCAGATTCCATACAAAAATGTTAAAATTTTACTTTGGCTTCGTCTTTAAGGGGTTGCTGTTCCAGTTAAAAGTCTAACGTGTTGAAGAGTCCACCTTTGTATAAAACGGCCAACTTAGTATACCACAAAAGGCTCAAAGTCGCTAAGATAATCCAAAGATTAAACCGGCTGTTAGTGTCATTTAAGCCCTGCATGGCTTCGACAACATAGAACTGGCATTTCACTTTGAAACAGCGAGTTATTGCAAACGAGCAAGTTTAAAACACACATAACACTAAAGTTAAGAGTATTATACTATTATAGTTACTATTATACTAGCTAGTCTACCATCAATGGAGGACATGCTAATACAGATGAACCTGAGATGGCTTGGACATGTTGAGAGGATGGACCATCAGCATCTCCCTCGGCAGTTACTCTACTCACAGTTATGTGAGGGCAAACGCGATCAGGGTAGACCAAGGCTCAGATTTAAAGACACTGTAAAAAGAAACTTGAAGAAGTTGGACACAGACAGGAGTTCTTGGCAGCGGAAGGCTAAGGACAGAGCTGTGTGGAGGAATCTGATCAGACCTAAATGAAACAGTCACTGTCGCCCACGACAGACTGCTATGATGGATGTCTTACCTTGAAATGTCCTTTACAAATGAAGCGGGTTCACCCACACATCACTTTTATCATCGTAAACTGTTTTTCTGGACTGACCTGGTCTTTTTTTTTTTTTTTTGGAGAGTGTCATGCCCCAGTCTCGCCGAGGAAGAGGAACGGCAGCAGGGTTTCCCACAGTGGAGGAGGAATGGGCCACCGAGTTATCCAGGACTTCGTTAATGACGCCCTCGCCACCCAGGGACCGAAGGAGAAGCTGGAGAGCCTGGACGGAGCAGTTGGGATCTTGGAGGCGCATCCCGGGTTATGGAGCTACCCACAGTTCGCCAACCTGCTCTCCACAGTCTGCTCGCTCCAGCGTTCTTTCCCCGGTCTGGCACTCCCCACGACATTGAGACAGAGGACCGAGAATCTGCAGACCGACTGCCTCTGTGACGCTTCACCCGACTCTCCTCTCTCTCTAGCTCGGTCCGTTCCAGAGAACATCAAAACAGCACTATATGCAGATGATGGAGCCATATGGACGAGGGGAAGAAATGAGAAATTTGTGTTCAAAAACATCAGGAAAGCAATGGAGAAAGTGGAAAAGTGGTCATATGACTGGGGATTTAAATTTTTAAACAGTAAAACCTGCTATATGACTTTCACAAAAAACGCAGAACTGGTACAGAACCATTAACATTATATAATCAACCAATAGAGAAAGTCAGTGAGTTCAAATATCTAGGATTGTGGTTTGAGAGTGCATATACATGGAGAGTTCATGTTGAAAATCTGGAGACAAAGTGCAAAACAGTCATTAATCTCATAAAAGCTGTAGCTGGACATGAATGGGGTGCAGATAAACAGGCATTAATTGACATTTACAGAGCACTAATGCAATCGACAATAGACTACGGATGCATGATTTATGGAGTAGCGGCAAAGATCATTCTGGAAAAAATAGACAGAATGCCGCATAGAGCTTTTCGCGTGTGCACTGGAGCCGTCAAAACAACACCAAACAATGCAGTTTTAATAGAAGCAGGAGAAATGCCAGTGGATTTGAGAAGAGATAAACTCGCATTATCATACTGGGTCAAGCTGAAAGGAAATGACAAAGCAAATATTTCAAGAACAACACTACAAGACTGCTGGGAATACTCTAATTTCCAGGGACACGGGTTTGGGTGGATAATTAAAAGAAGGACCAGAATCTATGGGCTGCACACTATTGACATAGCTAACACCAGTCTATTGAGTAATGCTCCCCCTTGGCTGTTTCCGGGAATAGAAGTAGACGCCAGTCCGCTAATGAGGAAAAAGGATTGGCATATGAGTGAAGCTGGTGTTAAAACAAGCATTTACCTCAGAAACATTTACTATAACTTCTTACAGCTCTATACTGACGGTTCAAAGAATAAAGAAGGCTCTGTTGGAGTTGGAGTATACATTCCAGAATTTAAAGTGACCATCGCAAAAAGACTCTCCAACAATACATCCTTGTTTACAGCAGAGATGGTGGCAATAATTATTGCTTTGCAGTGGGTGGAGGAGGTCGGACCGGACCGGGTGGTGGTGTGTACGGATTCACTTGCAGTGTTAAAAACCATACAGACACTAAAATCGACAAGGGAAAACTTGGTGATTGAGCTATATCACAGTTTATTTAGGGTACACAGGGGTGATGGAGAAGTTCACTTTTGTTGGGTTCCTGCACATGAAGGGTTGAAAGAGAATGACTCTGCAGACAAATTAGCAAAAAGCGCTCTTGGAAAAGAGATAACTATACCATCGTCTCTTGGAAAAGATGAAGAGAAAGCAGTAATCAAGAAAAAAGGAACTGAGCTATGGCAAAAAAGATGGGATGAAGATCATAAAGGTAGATCGTATTACAAAATACAAAAATCTATTGCAATAAAGAATTTCATAACAACCAAAAGGAGGGAAGACATCATTATGGCAAGACTCAGACTGGATCATGTTGTGTCCATAATTATAAGAATAACGAGGAAGTAAGAACTCAGTTAACAGGGCTTTATTCAGGATAACACAACTTTATACAATAGGCTTACGGCACTCACCTGCATGCCAGGTGGCTCCCACGACAAAAGAGGCAGAACTTCCTTTATACCCCGAGTGGCGTCACTACCGGAAACCGGCAGTTAGCCACCCCGGTCTAACCCACGTCCAACCCGGCCGCCATCTTGGTAATACCAGCCTTTTACATATGTTGCAAATCACACAGGTTTAAACGGCACTTCATTCACCATGGGGAAAAGCAAAAGTGACAAATGTAGAGAATGTGGAGTAAAAGAAAATGTCGAGCACATCTTATTACACTGTCATAGATACGGAAATGAAAGTGCAGATAATGGAAAATGAAGTTCAAGAGGCCGGTAGGGAATGGGACTTAACTGGGATTCTGGGAACAGATGGAGATGGAGAGACAATAAGAATCACGAGAAGGGCTCTTTTCTCTTTTTTAAATAACACAGGATTAAGTCATAGAATTTAGGGGTCGGGCTCAGTTGACATAATGTTACACACTCTTGTACAGTAGGTGGCAGTATGTACCTTTCAGTTGTTTGCTATCCGCCAGTAACTGAGAGAAGAAGAAGAAGAAGAAGAAGAAGCTGCTGGTCCATATCGTTCCAAGGCAGTGTAACGAATGCAAAAAAAACCTAAAAATTATTTGATATCTTTCTTAAATCGTTACGCCTAAGGAAGCAAACTGTTGCTATTTTTTATTTATTATTTTACTTCATGCAGCCTTCATTCTGGTGACATATATGACACATAAATGCCATATCTGTGTTATTCATACAAGTGAAAACATACCTGCTGTGCTCTTGCGCCTGTCCTGTGTCTGTACCTCCGATCACACCAACAGTCCTTTTTCGTTTTCAGTGCATGATCTATGCTTTGCCAGTGAGAAACCTCCATTTATAGTCTATAGCACAACCATGAACACCAGCGACAAGTACCAGAACTACACCAAAACATTCAAAAAATACAAAAACTCCAAGTGCTAAAATTAGCTGACACGTGAGTGCAAAATACGTATGCAGACTATACATTAAAATGAATTTGAAAATCTTTTAAAAATGCTATTTTAAATGCCCCTGCTACTCCACTCTTGCTGACTGATTTAACACTATACCTCAGCCAAAACCGGAAGTTCCGCCAATAATCGTTCCTACAGCGGCACCCCCGGGAATAAGGTGGATATTTTACAGTTGAATGAGTACACAGTGTTGCTGCAACCTTCAGTAATAATGATTTTAACAGTGTATTGGAAAGAAATGTTCCTTATTTGTGCAAAGTAGAAGTGTTATGTAGGGTCTCTATGAGCAGCACAGATTGTGAAGTCTAACAGCAGTACAGGTACATCTCAAAAAATTAGAATCGGAACCGGAAAAAAAAAAAAAAGGATGGTGGCTAAGCTCTCATCTCTGTTGTAGACTGAGTCCCACTCCATGTGGGACACTCTGAGTGTACTGAGGAGCTCATTTCACGACAGGCTGCTCCATCCGAAGTGTATGAGGGAGAAGTTTTTCAGGTTCTTCCTATTTACAGGTACATCTCAGAAAATTAGAATATCATGAAAAAGTTAATATTTTTTGTCACTCATTTCAGAAAGTGAAACCCATATATTATATAGATTCATTACACCAACAGTGATATATTTAAAGTGTTTGTTTATTTTAATTTTGATGATTATGGCTTGTAGCCCATGAAAACCCCATATTCAGTTTCTCAAAAAATTAGAATATTGCATAAAATTAGTTTAAAAAATAGTTTTTTAATAGAAATGTTGGCTGACTGAAAAGTATGTCCATGTACACACTCAATACTTGGTCGAGGCTCCTTTTGGATTAATTACTGTATCAATGTGGTGTGGCATGGAGGTGATCAGCCTGTGGCACTGCTGAGGTGTTATGAAGGTCCAGGTTGCTTTGATAGTGACCTTCAGCTCATCTGCATTGTTGGGTCTGGTGTCTCTCATCTTCCTCTTGACAATACTACATAGATTCTCTATGGGGTTTAGGTCAGGAGAGTTTGCTGGCCAATCAAACACAGTGATGCTATGGTCATTAAACCAGGTTTTCATACTTTTGGCAGTGTGGGCAGGTGCCAAATCCTGCTGGAAAATGAAATCAGTTTCTAAATAAAGCTTGTCAGCAGAGGGAAGCATGAAGTGCTCTAAAATTTCCTGGTAGACGACTGCGCTGACTTTGGTCTTGATAAAACACAGTGGACAAACACCAGCAGATGACCTCTGTTCAGACAAAAGTAAATTTTGCATTTCATTTGTAAATCAAAGTCCTAGAGTCTGGAGAAAGAGTGGAGAGGCACAGAATCTAAGTTGCTTGAAGTTTAGTGTGAAGTTTCCACAGTCAGTGATGATTTGAAGAACCATGTCATCTGTTGGTGTTGGTCCACTGTGTTTTATCAAGACCAAAGTCAGTGCAGTCGTCTACCAGGAAATTTTAGAGCACTTCATGCTTCCCTCTGCTGACAAGCTTTATGAAGAAGCTGATTTCATTTTCCAGCAGGACTTGGCACCCCCCCCCCCCCACACACACACAGACACACTGCAAAAAGTATGAAAACCTGGTTTAATGACCATGGCATCACTGTGTTTGATTGGCCAGCAAACTCTCCTGACCTAAACCCCATAGAGAATCGATAGAGTATTGTCAAGAGGAAGATGAGAGACACCAGACCCAACAATGTAGATGAGCTGAAGGTCACTATCAAAGCAACCTGGACCTTCATAACACCTCAGCAGTGCCACAGGCTGATCACCTCCATGCCACGCCATACTAATACAGTAATTAATCCAAAAGGAGCCCCAACTAAGTATTGAATGTGTACATGGGCATACTTTTTAGTCAGCCAACATTTCTATTTAAAAACTATTTTTTAAAATTAATTTTATGCAATATTCTAATTTTTTTGAGAAACTGAATTTGGGATTTTTATGGGCTGTAAGCCATAATCGTCAAAATTAAAACAAATAAACACTTGAAATATATCACTGTCAGTGTAATGAATCTTTATAAAATCTGGGTTTCACTTTCTGAAATGAGTGACAAAAAATATTAACTTTTTCATGATATTCTAATTTTCTGAGATGTACCTGTAAATAGGAAGAACCTGAAAAACTTCTCCCTCATACACTTCGGATGGAGCAGCCTGTCGTGAAAAGAGCTCCTCAGTACACTCAGAGTGTCCCACATGGAGTGGGACTCAGTCTACAACAGAGATGAGAGCTTAGCCACCATCCTTTTTTTTTTTTTTTTTCCGGTTCCGGTTCCGCCGGACCGGCGGTGCCACACGAGTAGGCTGCCCGTTGCAACAGCCTTTTTTTATCTTCCTTCTTCTTTCTACACCTTTCACGCTATATATATATCACGGACACACAGATCGCCCCAGGGGTCTCCCGAGTCGGCGGACGGAGCCACTGTTTACAGCGGGAGACGTTACAGCAGGGAGGAGCTAGTGCTAGCTAGCACTCGGCCGCCGCCCGGTGCTAATGGGAAACTCGATATACCGGGAGCTGTAACGAAAACGACGCGGGTGCTGGGCTGGAGTTTAGGCGGCGTGCAAGAAATATAAGACAGAATAATAAAGAGCGATGACAAGAACCAAGCAGACCACCCGTAAAACCTACTGAAGGAAAAAGCCCCCCAGGAAGCAGCTAGTCACCAAGGCTGCTCGGAAAAGCGCTCCGGCCACCGGCGGAGTGAAGAAGCCTCACCGTCACAGGCCTGTGGCTCTGAGAGAGATCCGTCGCTACCAGAAATCCACGGAGCTGCTCATCCGTAAGCTGCCCATCCAGCGCCTGGTGAGGGAGATCGCTCAGGACTTCAAGACCGACCTGCGCTTCCTGAGCTTTGCCATCATGGCTCTGCAGGAGGCCAGCAAGGCCCACCTGGTGGGTCTCTTCTTTGCTAAGAGGGTCACCATCATGCCCAAAGACTTCCAGCTGGCCCACCGCATCCGCGGAGAGAGAGCTTAGACTTTCTGCTGCACATTCACCAACCATAATGCTCCGCACTGTGTGTCTATAGATATATATATTTATAGTAATATGTACATATGTTTAGTAGATGTTCTTGTTTTTTCTTGCCTTCTGATTGTTGCTCTGAGTGTTGCTATCCCTGTACTGTTGCAATCCTGGAATTTCCCCACTGTGGGACTAATAAAGGCTTATCTTATCTTATCTTATCTTATCTTATCCTCCTCTCTCTTATCACCTCCACTGGGTCTAAGCGGAATCCAAGAACAAAGCTGGCCTTCTTGATTAGCCTGTTCAGACCACTCCATACAGGATTGCTGATGCCACCACAGGGTCAGCGAAGGTCTTCAGGAGTGCCGCTTGCACTCTGAAAGACCTGAGTCTTCTCAGAAGGAACAGTCTGCTCTGTCCCTTCTTGGAAAGGGCGTTAGTGTTGTGTGATCAGTCCAATTTATTGTTCAGGTGAACATCCAGGTGTTCACCCGAGATGTTACTATCTCAGTGTCTGTTCCCAGGATGTTTATTGTGGTTACCACACAATGTACCTTTACTGCAGTGTAGACTGTAGGTAATTTGTCTTGTTTTCCTTCACTGAGTCATTTAACTAAGATTTTGTCACCCTCAGACATGCCCGCCAAGACGGCCACAGGAACAATAGCCATTAAAGTCATTGACTCCAATGACCACTGTCCTACCCTGGAAAAGGCATACACCCATGTGTGTTATGACCCTAAAGGAATAACTGTCACCATTACTGGAAAAGATGAAGATGCTTTTCCCAATGCTGCTCCGTTCACATTTGTAACTGATGACCCACGTGGTGAATGGAGAGTGACATTCAGGAATGGTAAGACAATGTGATTTAAAGGTCAAATATATAAAGTCATGTTTGGTCTTACTTTACTGCTGTTTTTTCCAGTAATTTATTATTTTCTTTCCAAACACTTCAGTACAACCATACCAACTGCCATAACTGTGTGCTAATATATGATAAAATCTTTCCTATAGTAGCCAAGGCAAGGGAACTTTATTTATAGAGAACCTTTCAGGTAAAACACAAGACAAGGTGCCTTATAGTAAAAGAAAGGATAAATGAATTTTAAAGGGGTCATTGACTGAAAAATGGTGTGTTTGTAGGTTTTATTTGTCTGAAATGTGCCTATTGGTCATGTAATTATCTCAAAAATATCAAAACAGTTAATTCTCTTAATAAAACACACAGCCTTTATCTCATTTTTTTTCTTGCCCAGAAATGCCCAAAACTTTTTTGAATCTTTCGGGTAAATCGTATACGTCATGATCTGACAAAGCCAACCCACCATTGTCCATGAGAGCCGCCCACTGCTCTATTATTGGCCCGCCTAGCTGTCTGTCATGTAGATGGAAGGGGTGCTAAAGGTAGCCTATTAGCCCTCAAGCTAACATTGGTACCAGGAGGCTTGCACCAAGCTCGGCTTATATTGTTATTTTCTTCAGATCTTAGCCTCTCAAATAGCCATCCCTGTTACCACCTGGTTCACCAGTCCACAGTGTACCTTGTGTCACTCTGGCCCATCTCCCAATAATTTCACTGTGATCCAACAGCAAATCACCTGTACTGGCGCGCTGGTCGTGGAGCTGACCAATCGGTGTACAGTAGGTGGTACCTACACCATGACTCAAGGCTGCTGGCTCTCACGGCCAACTCCTCCACCATCCTCCGGGACTCCGCTCGACTCCGTTCTCACGGGCATCATAGGGGAGTGGCGTCCCGCAGAGCAAGATACTGCCCTTTGAGATCCCGTGGCTTGACAAGCTTCGCCTCGGTTCGGCAAGCAGCCTCAGGTCCTGGGCCAGATCAATTGTGGTGATCGGGAGCCGCCCAGAGGGCAGTGCTAACAATTTGTTGTGGAATCACAGCAAAATTATTGGGAGATGGGCCGGAGTGACGCAAGATACGCAATCAACTGTGGATTAGTGAACCAGCACAGCTCATCCGAGCTAGAAGGAGGCTAGAAGCTGGTCAGCTAATGGCTAACTGACATAAGACGGAGGGTGGAGTTGAATAGGTGAAGAATATTTCTTAAAGTGAAATATGTTACAATATGTTAAATATATTATGAAATATGTTAGACACTTCATTAAGATGTGTGAGCTGTTAAAATGTGGAAAAAGTGCAGTCAATGACCCCTTAAAGTGTATCTAAAATTGCTAAAATAGAAGGAAAATGCATAAAACAGTTTAAAAATATATATAAATGATTCCAAAGCCACTGCAAACAGAAGTGTTTTGAGCTTAGATTTAAATAAACTAAAAGTTTTAGTTGACCTCAGATCTGGGAGTTGTAAAAACTGAATGCTGCCTCAGACCGTTTAGGTCTTAGGGAGAAAGCTCATTTCAGCCGCTTGTCTCCTCGATCTCATTCTTTCGGCCATTACCCAAAGCTCATGACCATAGGTGAGGGTAGGAACATAGATTTACCGGTAAATCGACAGCTTTGCTTTAGAGCTCAGCTCCCCCTTCACCACAACAGACCGGTATAACATACCCATCACTGCAGATGCTGCTCCGATCCGTCTGTCAATATCTCACTCCATTCTCCCCTCACTCGTGAATGACACCCTAAGATACTTAAACTCCTCCACTTGGGGCAGGAGCTTGTCCCCAACCCGGAGAGGACAATCCACCTTTTTCCAGCTGAGGACCATGGACTCGGACTTGGAGGAGTTGAATCTCACCCCAGCTGCTTCATATTCAGAAGCAAACTGTCCTAGCAAGGCCTGTAGGTCATTGCTTGATGAAGCCAACAGGACAACATCATCTGCAAACAGCAGAGATGAGATCCTGTGGTCACCAAGCATGACACCCTCCGATCCTTGGTTGCACCTAGAGATCCTGTCCATAAAAATTATGAACAGGATCAGTGACAAAGTGCAGCCCTGGTGAAGTCCATCTCTCACCGGAAACAAGTTCGACTGGGTGCTGGCGATATGAACCAAATTCTTGCAACGTTGTATAGGGACTGGATAGCTTGTAACAATGAGCCCGATACCCCATACTCCCGCAGCACCCCCCCCCCCCCTCCACAAGAGACCACGAGCTGTTGAATGCTGTTGAATGCTTTCTCCAAGTCCACAAAACATATGTGGACCAGTGGGGCAAACTCCCATGAGCCTTCAAGAATTCTAGAGAGGGTAAAGAGTTGGTCTGATGTGCCACAGCCAGGACGAAAACCACATTGCTCCTCCTGGATCCGAGGTTCGACCAGCAGTCAGACTCTCCTCTCCAGTATCCTGGCATAAACCTTCCCAGGGAGGCTGAGAAGTGTGATCCCCCTAAAGTTGGAACACACCTCAGGCTCCCCTTTTCAAAAACAGGAACCACCACCCTGGTTTGCCATGCCAAAGGCACTGTCCCTGCCCTACAACATCCAGGGCCTTGAGGTACTCATGGCAAATGTCATCCACCCCAGGGGCCCGGCCACCAAAGAGTTTTTTAACCACTTCAGCAACCTCAGTTCCTGTGATGGGTGAATTGTCCCCCTCATCCTCAAGCCCTGCTTCCTCTGTGGAAGGCGTGTCAGTGGAATTGACGAGATCCTCGAAGTATTCCTTCCACCGCCTGATGATGTCCCCTGTTGAAGTCAGCAGCACCCCATCCGCACCATACACAGTGTGGACAGGGAGCTACTTTCCCCTCCTGAGTCACTGGACAGTTTGCTAGAATCTCTTCGAGGCTGATTGAAAGTCTTGTTCCATAGTCTCACCAAACTCCTCCCACACATGAATTTTTGCTTCAACAACTACTGTAGCTGCACTCCACTTGGCCTGCTGGTACACCTCAGCTCCTTTAGGAGTCCCACAAGCCAACCAAGCTCAATAGGACTCCTCCTTCAGCTTGATGGCCCCCCTCACCACTGGTGTCCACCACTTGGTTTGGGGGTTGCCACCACGAGATGCACAGATGACCTTGAGGCCACAGCTCTGGGCAGCCGCTTCAACAATGGAGGTGGAGAACATGGCCAATTCAGACTCCATGTCCCCAGACTCCCTCGGAATGTGGTCAAAGTTCTCCCGGAGGTGGGAATTGAAGACCTCCAGGACAGGGGCCTCAGCCAGATGTTCCCAGCACACCTTCACTATACATTTAGGTCTACTGGGTGTGAGTGGCGTCCGTCCATGCCATCAGATCCAACTCACCACCAGGTGGTGATCAGTTGACAGCTCTGCACCTCTCGTTACCCGTGTCCAAGACATATGGTCGCAGGTGTGATGATGCAATAACAAAATGGATTATCAACCTGTGACCTAGGGCGTCCTGGTGCCAGGTGCACATATGGACACCTTTATGCTTGAACATGGTGTTCATTATGGACAAACTGTGGTTGGCACAGAAGTTCAATAACTGAACACCACTCTGGTTCAGATTGGGCAGGCCGTTCCTCCCAGTCATGCCCCTCCAGGTTTCACTGTCATTGTCCACATGTGCATTGAAGTCTCCCAGTAGGAGAATGGAGTCTCCAAGAGGAGCACTCTCCAACACCCCAATCAGAGACTCTAGAAAAGTCAGGTACTCTGAACCATCATTTGATGCATAGGCACAAATGATGGTCAGGACCCATTTCCCAACCTGAAGGCCCAGGGAAAATACTCTTTCGTCCACTGGGGAGAGCTCCAATGTCGAGGCAGCAAGGCGGGGGGGATACAAGAATACCCACCCCTGCCTGTCGCCTCTCACCCAGGGCAACTCCAGAGTAGGCCAAGCTCCAGGCCCTCTCCAGGAAACTGGTTCCAGAACCGGAGCTGTGCATTGAGGTGAGGCCAACTATAGCTAGCTGGTATCTCTCAACCTTGTGCACCAGCTCCAGCTCCTTCCCCACCAGAGAGATGATGTTCCACGTCCTAAAAGCTAGTTTCGAAAGCCGAGGATCAGACCACGAAGGTCTCTGCCTTTGCCTGCTGCCTGATCCGCATAACACCGTGGGACCCCATGGACCCTCCTGCAGGTGGTGAGCCCACTGGAGGGCAGACCCATGTAACTCCTTCGGTCTGAGCCCACCTGGGTCCCATCAGCAGAAACCCGGCCACTAGGCACTAGCCATCAAGCCCCTTCACCATGCCTGTCTCCAGGGCAGGGCCCAGGTAACCCCGTAATGGGCGGGGTACACTGAATCCTTGATTTTTTTATTCATCATGTGGGTCTGTTGGATCACTCTTAGTCTGGCCAAAACAAGTAATAAATGTTAAAATCCATAATTTGACACACAGAAAGCCAGCATAGAGACTTTAAAATTGGTGTGATGTGCTCTACACTTTCCTGGTGTTGGTGAGGACTCTGGCAGCAGTGTTCTAGACAAGCTGTAGTTATTTCAGCCATTTCTGTCAAGATGCTGTTGCAGTAATCCAACCTGCTAAAAATAAAAGCATGAATAAGTATGTTGTGTAGAAAGAAGACTTTTGATACATGTAATATTTTTCAGGTGGTAATAGGTCAATTTATAATCATGTTGATATGGCTGCTAAAATTTAGATCACAGTCCAAGACCACACCCAGATTTCTGGCTTGATGTGTAGACTTAAATGATTTTAATTCTAACCCAGCCAGCGTGTCCATGTGGGCCCCACCAAAGGTTAAATCTGGGTTGTCTTATGGGTCTTACGTAGATTTGTCCATGGCTTCCATGTTGGTCCCATCTATTTGCCGACATGGACTTTACCTGTTTACCTATTTTCAACTTATTTTCTCATCAATTTGCTGTTTTTCTTGTAAAATTGTGACTTATTCCCCCTAATTTAATAAAATTTTCTTCAAAATGTGAAATTTTCTCATAAATTTGCAAGTTTATTTACAATAAACCTGCAACTTTTTCTCATAAATTTATGACTTTTTTTCTTGTAAATTTACAACATATTCCTCATAAATGTGGTAGTTTTTCTTGTAAAATTGTGACTTTTTTCTTGCAAATGTGCTAATTTTTTCTTGTAATTTTGGAACTTTCTCATAAATTTGCCACTTTTCACTTTTCTTGCAACTTTTTTCCTTGTAGATTTGTTATTTTCTTGCAAATGAACAGCTCAGTGGAGCAGTGGTTAGCACTGTGGCAGCACAGAAAGAAGGTCATGGGATCGATTCCACCCCTGACCATCGGTGACCCTTCTGTGTGGAGTTAGCATGTTCTCCCCGTGTCTGCGTGGCTTTACTACGGGTACTCTGGTTTCCTCCCACAGGCCAAAAACATGCAGGTTAGGTTAATTGGAGACTCTAAAGTGGCCCTAGGTGTGAATGTGTGTGTGAATGGTGAAGGGACTGGCACCGTACCGTGGCTGCCTCATCCATCCAGGTGGATGCCCTGAATTTCCCTCTGGGGATTAATAAATTCAATTCAACTTTATTTATACAGTTCCATTTCACAGCGACAGTCATCTCATAGCACCTTCAACTGTAGGGGAAACCCCCACAATTGGAGAAAGACCCCAGTAATCAGGTGCCCTGTGAGCAAGCACTTGGCAAAGGTGGAGAGGAAAAACTCCCTTTTAGCAGGAAGAAACCTCCAGCAAAACCAAGCTCAGGGAGGGGCAGTCATCTGCTGTGACTGGCTGGGGGGGTGAGGGGATAGAGAAGAAGAAGAAATGAACAGACATGTAGAGAGCAAACAGCACGATGGGGACTCAATCTATCGGAGAGAACAAACAGATGTTAATGACCAGCAAAAATATTTCACTGAGAGTGAAGAAAGGAGTGAAGCCCACTGCACTGTTGGAGGTCCCCCGGCTGTCTAAACCTATTAGCAGCATAACTAAGGGAGGGTTCAGGGGCACCTGATCCCACCCTAAATATAGGTAATATCAAAAAAGAAGGTTTTAACTTTATTCTTAAAAACAGAAATAGAGTCTGACTCCCAAATCCAGATTGGCAGATGGTTTCAAAGGAGAGGAATTTGATAACTGAAGGCTCTGCCTCCCATTGTACTTTTGGAGGTTCTAGGTATTACAAGTAATCCTGCATTTTGGGAGCATAGGGCTCTGTTAGGATGATGGGGTTGTATCAGATCTTTTAAATAAAAAGGGGCCTGATTATTTAGAGCTTTGTAAGTAAGAAGAAGGATTTTAAACTTAATTCTAAATTCTATGGGAAGCCAATGAAGGGAGGCCAGAACTGGAGAGATATGATCTCTCTTTCTAGTACCTGTTAAAAGTCTTGCTGCAGCATTTTGGATCAGCTGAAGACTTTTTAAAAATGTTTAAGGACAGCCTGATAATAAAGAGTTAAAATAATCTAATCTGGAGCTAACAAAAGCATGGATTAGTTTCTCAGCATCACTCTGAGACAAAATGCTCCTAATCTTGGCAATATTACGCAAATGATAGAAGGCAGTCTTCGAAACAAGTTTAATATGTGAATTCAAAAACAGATCTTGATCAAAAATAACTCCAAGGTTCCCCACAGAACTATTAAGTGAAAGGGTAACTGTATCCAAACTAAGAGTTTGATTTGGAAAGGTATTTCTAAGGTTTTTTTGGACCAACTAGAATGACTTCAGTCTTATCTGAATTTAATAGCAGGAAATTACAAGTCATCCAAGCTTTGATTTCCTTAAGACAGGTTTCTAACTTGGCTAATTGATTACTATTATCTGGCTTCATTGACAAGTATAATTGTGTGTCATCTGCAAAACAACGAAAATGTATAAAGTGCTTTCTAATAATGTTGCCTACCGGAAGCATATATAAACTAAAAAGAATAGGGCCAGCCACAGATCCCTGTAGAACTCTGTGACTGAGCTTTGAGTTGGAAGAAAACTGACATGATTGCTTGACCCAGGAGACAGACCACTGACACGAGTAGGCCATTTAGACAATTATTTATTAAATCAGGAATGTGATGTGTGTGAAGGTGTGAGTGAGTGTGATGCTGAGGAGCCGCTGGGGCTGAGCGAGTCCCACCGTGACCTGGCAACCCTGGAACACACAAACACAGATGGATTAGTGCTGTTCGCAGTACGGAGGTGTAACAATAAGTACTGCTTACTCACAGGTGACGCTGGAAGACTCTTGCTGGCTCTGCGGCTCACTGTGGCTCGGTGTACGTGACACTTGGTGCTGCGGTGAGGTGGAGGTGTCCCGAGAAGGAGGAGGAGAGGCTCCGTTATTAGGGGAGACAAGTCCACCACCAGGGAGGTCCACCTGTGCACAGGGGATAACACTTTGACAAGGTTAAGATATGCTGATTCTTACGTGACGTGGCTTGACGAGGGTGCGTCGTGGATGCCTCTGGCAAGAGGATTAATCCGTGACGCTGTTGCATGGCAAAGTAGGCAGACGGACTCCGTGCTGAGCCATCAGTGACCGCCGGCTTTTAAGGTCTGCTGATGATTGGCGGCAGGTGTGTGCACAGCCGAGGCTTGATGACGGGCCCAGCTGCAGCCCTGACAGTACTCACACCCCTCTACAGGTGCCTCCAGGCACCTGCCCCAACTTACCTGGATGCGCCGTTGGAAAATGGCGGATGAGTTGTTTATCCAAAATCAACGCTGGGTGAATCCAGGAACGATGCTCAGGACCAAAACCCCTCCCAGTCCACCAAATACTGAAGACCCCGGCCCCGCCGACGGACATCTAAGATGGCAGTAACCCCCCACGCCGGGTGGTCGTCGATCATCCTCGGAGGGGGAGACGCCACGGGGGGCAGGCACAGGGGGTTGGAGATGTAGGGCTTCACCTGGGACACATGAAAAGAGGGGCAGATGTGCATGGAAGGGGGGAGAGCTAGGCGCACAGTCACTGGGTTAATGATCCGAGTAATCTCGTATGGACCGATGAAACGCTTAGTCAGCTTGCGTTTCTCGGCCGGCACACTGATATTTTTCGTGGATAGCCAAACCTGCTGCCCCACCTGATAATCCGGCGCAGGTCTCCTATGATGGTTGGCCACCTGGATATTGCGTTCTGTAGTCTTGAGGAGAGCTCTGCGGGTGATGGTCCAGATCCGGCAACAACGCTTGGCATGGGCCTGCACGAACGGGACAGCCACCTCCTTCTCCTCCTCCGGGAACAGCGGGGGGTCATATCCCAACGATGCCTTGAATGGAGACACTCCCGTTGCTGAGGACACCGTGGCATTGTGTGCATACTCAATCCAGGGCAAGAATGTACTCCAGGACGAGGAACAAGACAAGATGACACAGCGGAGCGCAGCCTCCAGCTCCTGGTTGGCTCGCTCACACTGACCATTACTCTGTGGGTGATACCCCAAGGAGAGACTCGCCGTGGCCCCCAACGTCGTGCAGAACGCCTTCCAGACCTGGGAAACGAATTGCGGACCTCGATCCGAGACGATGTCCGTCGGGATGCCGTGAAGGCAAACCACATGCTGAACCAGGAGGTCCACCATCTCCCGTGCTGAGGGCAGCCTTGGAGTGGTACAAAGTGGGCGGCCTTGGAGAAACGATCCACTGTTGTCAGCACCACAGTGAAATGGTCCGAAGGGGGCAGGTCTGTCACAAAATCCAGAGCCACATGGGACCAGGGGCGAGAAGGAACCAGTAGAGGATGGAGAAGACCTGCCGGGGGGGGGGGGGGGAGAGATGACGATTTCCTGGTGGCGCACTGAGCGCAGGCCCGAACATAGTTGGTCACATCCCTCCTCAGCCCTGGCCACCAGAAGGCTCTCTGGAGCAGGTTGATGGTGAGGGAGATTCCCGGATGGCACGCCAACTTGGAGGCGTGACCCCACTGGATAACTTCACCCCTGACTGACGAGGGGACGAACAAACGGCCCGGGGGACCCCCACCCGGGTCGGGCTCATTCTCCTGTGCCCTCCTGACTATGTCCTGGATCTCCCACACGAGGGCGCCGACCACACAGGACGCTGGCAGGATGGTCTCGTCCTGGTCCCCAGACGGCTCTACCTCGAACTGCCTGGAGAGGGTGTCCGGCTTGGTGTTCTTGCTCCCTGGCTGGTAGGTGATGGTAAAGTTAAAGCACCCAAAGAATAGGGACCAGCGAGCCTGGCGGGAGTTTAGCCGCTTGGCCGTCCGGAGATACTCCAGGTTCTTATGATCTGTCCATACAATGAACGGCTGGGCAGCCCCCTCCAGCCAGTGCCTCCACTCCTCCAGGGCGAGCTTGACAGCCAGCAACTCCCTGTCCCCAATGCCGTAGTTCCTCTCAGCAGGCGTCAGCCGGTGGGAGAAGAAGGCGCATGGGCGAATCACCCTGTCCACAGGGGAGCGCTGGGAAAGGACTACCCCAACTCCAGAGTCCGAGGCGTCCACCTCCACCAAGCACTGCAGGTCCGGGTCCACCTGGGTCAAAACACGGACAGAAGTGAATTCCTCCTTCAGATTCCCGAACGCTGCGGCAGCCTCCTCGCTCCAACGGAAGGGGGTCTTGGGGGACGTAAGGCTGGTCAGGGGGGCGAGCGATGATCCCGAACTTCGGCACAAACCAACGGTAAAAATTGGCAAAGCCCAAAAAACCCTGTAATTGCTTCCTGGACATAGGGGTGGGCCAATCCACCACCGCCTTGACCTTGGCCGGATCCGGAAGCACTTGGTTATGGGCAGTGATAAAACCCAAAAAGAACGTTGAATTTGTGTGGAATTCGCACTTCTCGGCCTTGACGAATAGCTGGTTCTCCAGGAGGCACTGCAGGACCCGTCGTACATGCACCTGGTGCTCTTCCAACATGTGTGAGAAGATCAGGATGTTGTCCAAATACACAGACACGAAGGAATTCAGAAAGTCTCGGAGGACGTCATTGATCAAACGCGGGAAAACGGCCGGAGCGTTGGTTAACCCAAACGGCATCACAAGGTATTCAAAGTGGCCGTTGGAGTCGGAAAGACATCTTCCATTCGTCGGCCCCTCCCTGATGCACACCAGATGATAGACGTTGCAAAGGTCCAGCTTCGTGAACTATGACGCCCCCTGGAGGGAGTCAAAGGCCAAGTTCATCAGGGGCAATGTATACTTGTCCTTAATGGTGATCTCATTTAGACCCCGGAAGTCGATGCAGGGGCCCAGGGTACCGTCCTTTTTTTTCCACAAAAAAGAATCCTGCCCCCACCGCCGAAGAGGATGGACGGATGATTCCGGAGCTGAGGGACTCGTTAATGTACGTGTCCATGGCCTCCCGCTCCGGAGCCGACAGGCTGTATAATCGACTCGCCGGTAGTGGGGCCCCCGCCCGGAGGTTAATCGCACAATCGTAGGGCCGGTGGGGGGGAAGGGACAGGGCCCGTGACTTACTAAATACCATTCCCAGATCGTGGTAAACCTCTGGTACTCTGGACAGGTCCGGGGGCGGGAGCGTGTGGGGGGGGGGTCATCGAGACAGAAGGGGCACATGCTGCAGACTGGAGGCAGGTGCTGAGACAGAAGGAGCTCCACGCTGTGATGTTCCCCGCCTGCCAGTCAAACATGGGGTTGTGAAGGCGTAGCCATGGATAACCCAGGATAACCAGCGACATGGAAATGGGCTGCACCCAGAACCGGATCTCCTCCCAATGGTTTCCAGAGATAATCACCAAAACAGGGACTGTCTGGCGGGAAACAGTGGTGAGCGGGGTCTTAGACAGCGTGATGAGGTTGACAGGCGGGTGGAGGGGTTGACAGCTGAGGCCCAGACGGGTTGCCAGGTCTTCAGAAATAAAGCTTTGCTCAGCCCCAGAGTCAATAAGAGCGTGTGTGGTATGTTCTCTGTGTTTGTAGATCAGTCTAATGGCTAAGAGACAACAGGTGAGGGGCTTCTTCTGGTTTACGTCCGTGAGTCCCCCTACTGTGACCCACGGACCTCCCATTTTTAACCGACCGTTACACTCAGCCACCCCGTGAGACCCACTACCACAGTAAAAACACAGGCCCTGATCCCTTCGGCGCTGTCTCTCAGCCGCCGAAACACCTGACTGTCCTATAATCATCTCCTCCTGCCCCGGAAGTCCCTCTGGCGGCGGCAGAGCCGGCAGGGATAGCCGAGAGGAGCAGGGGCGTGGTCTAACCGAGTGGCTCGCAGCCCTACGTTCTGCTGCCCTCTCCTTCAACCTGTTGTCAACACTAACGGCTAGTGAGATTAATTCACCCAGTCTATCTGGTTTCTCCCGTGCCGCCAGCTCATCCCTCAGCTCTGAGCTAAGGCCTTGGAGGAAAATACTACACAGGGCTGAGTCCCCCCACCCCACCTCTGCAGCTAAAACCCGGAAGTCCACAGCAAAATCAGCTGCAGATTTACTGCCCTGCTGAAGATTTAATAGGCGGTCAGCTAACACCGCGTCCCGATCCATGTGGTCAAAAATCTCCAAGAAATCTGCTGTAAATTGTTGGTAAGTTAGCTGAGCATAGCTGGGTTTCGCCATAATCGCGTATGCCCAGGCTAACACTCTTCCCTCTAGCAGATTGGAAATAAACCCTACTTTGCTATGATCTGTGGGAAAATCGCCGGGAACACGATGGAACACTGTTTCACACTGCAGCAGGAAACCTCGTGCCTCCCCAAGTTTGCCGCTAAAGCAGGCGGGGGTAGGTACGGGAGTGAGGCGAGGTAAGGGAGGTTGGTGGGCCTGACTAGCCGGTAAATTAGCAGGGGCTGGTGACACCCCGGCGACCGGGGGGAACGCCTGGTGTCCTTCCAGACGGTCCAGACGGTTGTTAATTAGAGTTAATTGATTTAAAATAACTGTCTGTTGATGGGCAATTAGGTCTACCTGGGCGCTAAGAGTGTTAAGACGGCGCAACAGCGCGCTGTCTGCTGGGTCGTCTTGACGGAGTCGTACTGACATGATTGCTTGACCCAGGAGACAGACACTGACACGTGTAGGCCATTTAGACAATTATTTATTAAATCAGGAATGTGATGTGTGTGAAGGTGTGAGTGAGTGTGATGCTGAGGAGCCGCTGGGGCTGAACGAGTCCCGCCGCGACCTGGCAACCCTGGAACACACAAGCACAGATGGATTAGTGCTGTTCGCAGTACGGAGGTGTAACAATAAGCACTGCTTACTCGCAGGTGACGCTGGAAGACTCTTGCTGGCTCTGTGGCTCACTGTGGCTCGGTGTACGTGACACTTGGTGCTACGGTGAGGTGGAGGTGTCCCGAGAAGGTGGAGGAGAGGCTCTGTTATTAGGGGAGACAAGTCCACCGCCAGGGAGGTCCACCTGTGCACAGGGGATAACACTTTGACAAGGTAAGATATGCTGATTCTTACGTGACGTGGCTTGACGAGGATGCGTCGTGGATGCTCTGGCAAGAGGATTAATCCGTGACGCGTTTCATGGCGAAGTAGGCAGACGACTCCGTGCTGAGCCTTCAGTGACGCCAGCTTTTAAGGTCTGCTGATGATTGGCGGCAGGTGTGTGCGCAGCCGAGGCTGATGACGGCCCAGCGGCCGCCATGACAAAAACTCATTATTGACATGAACAAACTGGAACCTATCAGATAAATAAGATCTAAACCACTACAATGAAGTTCCATTAAGTCCAACAAGGTGTTCTAATCTATCAAGTAAAATATTAGGATCGATAGCATCAAAAGCTGCACTAAGATCCAAAAGGACAAGTACAGAAACAAGTCCATTATCATATGCAATAAATAGGTCATTAGTGACCTTCACTAAAGCTGTTTCAGTACTATGATGGATTCTAAACCCAGACTGAAACTCTTCAAATAAACCATTTCTCTGCAAGTGGTCAAATAATTGCGTAGCAACAACTTTTAATAAAATTTTCAAAATGAAAGGGAGATTAGAGATTGGTCTATAGTTAACTAAAACTCCTGGGTCCAACGTTGGCTTTTTAAGTAAGGGTTTAATTACAGCAGTTTTAAAAGCCTGTGGTACATGTTAATGAAGAATTGATTATTTGAAGAATAAAGCTACCAATAAATGGGAAGACTTCTTTAAATAACTTTTTAGGAATAGGGTCTAAAAGACATGTTGAAGGCTTGGACAAGGAAATTATTTTATCTAATTCTAAAAGGTCAATTGGAGGAAACTCATCCAAACAGATACCAATTGAAGGAGTTGTAGGAGTTACTGTGTCTAAGTTAACGGTGAGAAGAATCTGACTGATTTTATCTCTAACAGATAAAATGTTATTATTGAAGAAGTTCATAAAGTCTTGACTAGTAAGCTCTAAGGGAATGCTAGGTTTGACAGAGTCCTGACTCTTTGTCAGCCTGGCAACAGTGCTGAAAAGAAACTTGGGATTATTCTTGTTCTCTTCTATTAATGTGGAAAAATAACTTGTTCTAGCTTTCCTCAGAGATTTTTTATAAATTTTGAAGTTGATTTCTCCAAGTTAAACAGATTTCATCTAATTTAGTGGAGCACCATTTTCTTTCTCATTGATGAGTCTTCTGTTTTAAGCTACAAGTTTCTGTGTTCAAAAGTATTCAAAATACATCACTGATGATCTCTGATGGGGTTACATCAGGGATCAGCTCTGAGCCCCTTCTTGTTTGTCATGGTGATGGACAGGCTGATAGATGAGGTCAGGCAGGAGTCTTCGTGGACCATGATGTTTGCAAATGACATTGTGAGCTGTAGTGAGAGTAGGGAGCAGGTGGAAGAGAACCTGGAGAGGTGGAGGTATGCTCTGGAGAGAAGAGGAATGAAATGAAATGAGCCTGAATGAGATGGAGGCAGGTGTAATGGTGAAGCTGGAAGGAGTAGAGGTAGGGAAAGCAGATGAGTTTAAATACCTGGGGTCAACCATCCAAAGCAATGGAAAATGCACAAGAGAGGTGAAGAAGAGAGTGCAAGCAGGGTGGAGTGGGTGGAGACAAGTGTCAGGGGTGATTTGTGACAAAAGCGTATCAGCAAGAGGGAAAGGGATGATTTACAAGACGGTAGTGAGACCTGCTTTGAAGTGTGGTTTGGCACTGACAAAAAGACAGGAAATGGAGCTGGAGGTGGCAGAGTCGAAGAGGTAAAGTGTCATGATTGGTATTAATTGACAGCTCATGTGCAGGGAGTGACAACAGAGAAAGCACACTATGACACAGGGAAGCAAATTTTAGTTGAATTTTATTCATGCAAGAGGAACGCTCTGCAAGAGAAAAATGCCACTCGCCAAGGGATCACTCAGCCTGAGGAGAGAGAGAGACGAGAGCAGTAGATTAGGAGGGAGACTCAGATAAGGGAAAATAGGACAACACTCACATGGGAGTATCAGAGAGCCCGGAAGAAGAACCCAGCACTTATGGCAAACCAAATGGGGATGCTGGAAGGCAGGAGTGGAGCTGGGTGAGGTGTCTGACCGGGTGATGATGGTTGCTGACGTGGTGATGGTGAAGAGGCAGGTGAGCGCACAACTACCCTGGAGACGCACCACAAAGGATGTAGCATCCTGTGGAGAGGTAAGCAGAAAATTAGAAGGTTTTTCAAGTTTAGAGGAAAATCAGACTTACTGCTGAAACAGGTAGTGTACCCAATGACCCAGCGCCGAGGTGTTGAAGAGAAGGTCTATTTAAGCGCTGGTAACAGGTGTGTCTCATCACACAGGTGGAGATGATTGCCCGCAGAGTAGATGAAAGTTGAACCGGATGGGCAGGGGAGAGTGCACTCACCAGATCATAACAGTCCCCCCCTCCCCAAGGAACACCTCCTGGCATTCCACTGGGCTTGGTGGGATGAGCTTTGTGGAAGGCCCAGACCATCCCCTCTTCATGGAAGTTGGAACCAGGAATCCATGACCTTTCTTCTGGTCTGTAGCCCTTCCAGTGGACAAGATATTGAAGCCCCCGGCCCCGACGGTGAACATCCAGAATCCTCTGGACCGTGTAGGTGGTTTGGCCATCGATGATCCAAGGGGAAGGAGCCGGCTTTGGGGGAGGGCAGCGAGGACTGGCGGAGAGGGGCTTGATCTTAGAGATGTGAAAGGTGGGGTGTATCCGCATTGCCGGTGGGAGCTTTAAGCGAACCGTGACGTTGTTGATGATTTTTGAAATGGGAAATGGACCAAGGAACCGAGGAGAAAGCTTCCTGGACTCAGTTCTAAACGGCACCTGGTCTGCTGCCAACCACACCTGCTGTCCGATGGCATACTTTGTAGCTGGAGTCTGCCTGCGATCAGCATACTGGCGATTGAGTCCAACTGACCGGGCGAGGGCAGCACAAGTGGCTCTCCACATCCGGTGACAGCAGCGTGCGTGGGCCCCCACCGATGGAACTGCCACTTCCCTCACCGCCATTGGTAACAATGGCGATTAATCAGAAGAAGAAGCTAGATTCCACCATGGTGAACATCTGTTTTCGTCATGTTTCAACATGTATTAAAAGTGATGCCGGATTATTCAGACTGTCTCTATGACTTATTCACATGATGACTCCGTGTGGCTGTTATTGAGATTCAAAGCGGTAACCGAAGAAAACCGTAAACCGTCTGATTCTCCAGTGGAGTTTAACACAGTAGCATGTTAGCCTGTTAGCTCTGGCTGGTCCCTCCATGAAGAAGGCTGCGGTTTTCCTCCTGAATGAGTCTCTTGGGTGCGGTGCTGCTCATGGTGTTTTCAGGAGAAAATAAGCACAGACGGACCTATATAGCCTTCATGTGGTCGGTGTCGGTGGTTCGGCTTCTGTTCTGCTCCTCATGGATGAATGACTGATGTAGCTCCGTGGAGACCTGCCATTGATGGTCTGTGCTGAGTGCTGGAGAACAAAGCACCGCCGTGGAAGTCCACGAGGACGAAGAGAAACGATGACTTCAGTTTCCACAATAAAATCACGCAGACTAGATGTTCCACAGCAAAATGACTTTAACCAGGAGGAGGTTCTGGATGAGCAGCAGCTTCTAAACCAGGAGAGAGACTTTATTGTTGTTCAGGTGGGAGCAGATTGTTCCCAGATTAAAGATGAACAGGAGGACGTCTGCATCAGTCAGGGGGGAGAGCAGTTTGGACTGAAGCAGGAGACCCAAACCTTTGAAGGGAAAACGAGGAAAAATCTTTCCAGCAGTCATGCTCCTGTAGAGGCCCAGCGGAGGACTTACCGCGACTGCAGCGGCGGTGTGCGACGAGACTACCCGAAGCGATTGCTAAGCTAACGCTAGTTAGCTTAATGCTGGCGCCAGTCATTCCACCTTACACCAGCCTGAATCGAAGCCCAGCTGCGAGGCCCAGCGGAGATACTACCAGGCAAGCGGCTATTTGTTGACGGGGCTCAGCAGAGATTTCACCCAGGCAGACGACGGTAGGTGGCGGTGCCTGGCGGAGGATTTACCGTGACCTCAGCGGAGCTCGGTGGCAGCGGCGGTGTGTGACGAGACTCGGTTGGAGGAGCGGGACGGGAGACCAGTTACGGCGACTATGAGCAACGAGACCAGCAACGGAAGGGGCTAGTTGGCTAGCTGAGGCCCAGCTGGATTCGAGGACGATCGGATCAGATTCTGGCGATATAAGCAGAATTTATTTTACTATCCACAGATTTTCCTTTTCCTTCTTTCCAAGAAGGACTGAAGATGGCTGCCACCCGGATTAAAAAGTGGGCTGATGGGCACCACTAATAAGCCTTCTCTACTTATCTACTTCCTCTTCGTTTTGTCTTTGTGTGTCTGGACCTGCAACAAGAAGGATTTTCCGACAAACTCAACCAAAGGTGAAGTTAAAAAGTTTTATCTGTATGGATTTGGGCTTGGACATCTCACCCTACACTCTATGTGGTCTTTAAAAGCCCTGAGCAAAAACTTCCAAATTAAGGCAAACATGGCTGTTAAGCAAAAATCACAATATGGCAGAGGATATACAGTTAAAGTTCTGTTAGTTCTGCTACTTCTGGCAGGAGATATTCACCTTAACCCTGGACCTGCCACTATTAAACAGCAGACCACTGGGTTAGCACAAAACCGAGCTGTACAAAAGCAAAAACAACATTTATTTTTCCAAACTGTTAATCATGCACGAGTTCTTTGGGACACCAAGGCTAAACCAAAGGGGATCCTCGGCGGTCATTTAAACATACGGAGCATAATCCCCAAAAGAGATGAGATTTCGGTGTTGCTGTTGGACTCAAATCTGGACTACCTTTGTCTCTCAGAAAGCTGGCTACACAGTAACATAGACACTAATATGATCGATATTGTGGGCTACCAGTGTTTTAGAAAAGACAGGCAGGTAGGGAGGGGAGGAGGTGTTTTAATTTACATCAAAGAGAAATATAAATGTCAACTGGTTGATTTGAATACTTCACTTGAATGTTTAGCTGTTAATGTATGTCTCTCTCCGGTAATGAATTTCAACATTGCAGTAGTGTACAACCCACCGTCACACAACTCTTCCTTTTATAATGAATTAAGTGATCTGGTTAAACAACTTGAGAAGAACAGAGAAACAATAATTCATGGTGACTTTAATATCAACTGGTCTGATAAAAAAGACAAACAAAAACTGAAAAGCCTCATGACTAAATTTAATTACCAGCAAATCATCAAAGGACCCACCAGGATAACCAAACAATCCAGAACACTTATTGACATGGTATTTACTAATAAACCAGAACGAATAACCAGAACCTATAATCTTGTAACTGGTCTCTCAGATCATAACATGGTTCTTGCTGTCAGGAAACTTACTAAAAAGCGACTACAGTATTTTGGGGGAGTCGATATTGACAAATCAAATTTTATTATCCCCAAATCAAAAAATGAGGAGTTTGAACATTACTTAGAGAATCAAAATTGGGAGCAGCTCATGGCAACATGTGAAGTAGATGATTGTTGTAATTTTATAACTGCAACAATCACAAAGTCTATAGAAAAATTTTCAAAGCAAATTAAAAGTAGACAACAGAAGATTAGCCTACCATGGTTAAATAATGAAATAAGAAAACTTATGAAGAGGCGAGACTATGCACTGAAAACATCACTAACCTCCAAACTACAAAATGATCACCTTGTGTACAAAAGTTTAAGAAATAAAGTGGTACATGAGCTGCGAAAATCAAAATATCTTATTACAATAAACTGATAGATCATGCAAAGGGTAACAACAGTTCCCTATGGAGGCATTTAAATAACTTAACTAATAAAAAAAACGATCAGAAGGGGGTAAAGGAACTTAGAATCAATGGCAAGACCGTCAGTGACAAGGCTACTTTGGCAAATGAATTTAATTCACACTTTGTGGGCTCTGTGGAAGACTTAACAAAAATTTTTGTGCTGCCAAATGTGCTCAACAACACAAATTCCATACTCCCAACAGATACTTTTCACATCGATGAGGTAAATGAGAAGTTAATTGCTGGTATTGTTAAAACACTGTCAAACTCAAAAACTAGTGATATCTACAATATGAGCACCTCCTTTCTCAAAATGCACAGCAAAATATTAATCAAACCACTGACTCATCTCATTAATCTCTCCATTAGGTCTAGTACATTTCCATCTGGCTGGAAAAAAGCTGTCGTCATACCAGTTCATAAATCAGGCAGTAAAGACGATATATGCAATTACCGCCCAATCTCTATCTTACCAGTCCTATCTAAGGTTCTTGAAAAAGTTGTAGCTACACAGCTGATAGACTACTTACAAGACAGTCAACTTCTTCATCCACATCAATTTGGTTTTAGACCAGGATACTCAACAGAAACAGCAAATTGTTGCCTTATTGAAAACGTCAAACAGTCCTTGGACAGGGGTAATGTGGTAGGAGCTGTTTTTCTAGATCTCAAAAAGGCTTTCGATACTGTAAACCACAGTTTGCTTTTATCCAAAATGGTATCTTTTAACTTCTCCCCAAATACATTAGAATGGTTTGCATCTTATCTCCAGAATAGAGAACAGTGTGTAAAAGTTCACCAGGATAATCCTCATTTTTAAACAACCGCATGGGTATCCCACAAGGGTCCATTCTTGGTCCTTTACTTTTCAGCATTTTTATTAATGACTTGCCGTTACACTGCTCAGCTGCAACATGCCAACTTTATGCAGATGATGCAGTTATTTACACAGCTGCCAAGACTCCAGCACAGGCTGCAGATGTACTGTCTACAAGTATGGTTGATGTCCAAGAGTGGCTCCTCAAGAACCATCTATTGCTGAACCTTCAGAAAACAGTCTCAATGTGCTTTTCAATCAAAAAATGTAACCTGCAACATTTTAAAGTTAATATACATGATCATGACATCAGTTTAGCTACAGAATTCAAATACCTTGGCATTGTACTAGATCCTCAACTCAAATTTAATCTTCATATAAAGAAAATTTCAAAAACAGTAAAAAAAAATCTGAACTGCTTTAAATTAATTAGATATTACATACCTTACGAAGCAGCTGCACTGTATATGCATTCTATGGTTTTTTCTCATATATCATACTGTTTGACAGTCTGGGCTCAAGCAGCCCCTTCCACAATAAGACATATAGGTTCATTATATAATCAAACCCTAAAAATCTTGGACAAAAAGCCCATTAGGTGGCATCACTGTAATGTTTTAAAAAAATACAACCTATTGAGTTTTGAGAGCTTCATTGACCTCTGTCTTCTGAAATTAACGTTCAAATGTTTCCATAAATCAGCACCCGAGCCACTTGCTGGTTTCGTCCAAAGACAGGACAGCAGCAGAGCCACCAGGAGTTCTGTTAACAATAACTGTAAAATATTCCACCGCAGAACCACATTTGGACAAACAGCTTTCTCTATAAAGGGCAGTCACATCTGGAACACAATGCCAAATGAAATTAAAATAATAACGGACTTAAAAACATTCACTAAAAATGTTAAAAATTGGCTGAAAAATAAACAAGAATGTACTCATGTATGAATTATTCGTCTGCAAAGTGAGAGTGAATGAAGGGAAGGAATAAATGTGTTTGTTTATAGTGAGTGACGGAGGGAGGAAGGCCTGAAATAGGCAAATGTGAGTTATGTTATATGTGTTAAATGTGAGTCAGGCTGTTATATTTGTGTATTTATAATATTTATGTTAAAGGTGAGTCAGGCTGTTATATTTGTGTATTTATAATATTTATAATATTTATAATTGTGTATTTATAATTTTTCTGCATTGATGTATGTGGTTATTGTGTATATTTTTATCTTGATTCTTTTTTCTAAAGCCCATCCAGGGACAAGAGTTGCAAATTAGCTAATAGCTATACACTCTATGTGCAACACATCAGATTGATTGTCTTTGATTAATTGTCTATGTTTATTGCACTGTCCCTGTCAAATAAACTAATCTACTACTACTACTAACAAAGGGGGTGTGTACCCCATGGATGCCTCAAGTGGGGTCAACCCGGTGGCTGTTGAGATCGCAGTGTTGTGGGGTACTCCACCCAGGCCAGATGAGTACTCCATAAACTTGGGTTGCAGGCTGCCACACACCTAAGGGTGGTCTAAGGATTGGTTAGCATGCTCAGCCTTCCTGTTGCTTTATGGATGGTATCCCAATGTGAGACTAACGGTGGTTCCTAAAGAGCGGCAGAAGGCTTTCCAGATTTGGGAGATGAATTGAGGGCCCTGGTCAGACACAATGTCCATAGGGATGTTGTTCGTCCATCATTGTCGATGATGACCTCGTAATCCTATTGATGAGTTGACGGTTGACGGTGAGTCCTGAGATGACTGATCAGTCCAATTTTGGCACGGAATGTCCCGGCACATGTGGGGCAGACATGCATCATCACGTTAGCTGATGTGCTGGGCTGTCTAGTCTTGCGCAGTTCGCGCTTGGCTTTAGCTCCAGCAATACGTCTGGCTTCGAGATTTCTGCAGCCATCCTTAATTCTCATATGCCAGGCCAAGCGGTCTTGTGCTAGAGTTTCCCAGGAGGCCACGTCTATATTGAGGGATTTCAGAGAGGCCTTCAGGGTGTCCTTGTAGCGTTTCTTTTGTCACACTCTCGACCTTTTTCCTACTGAGAGTTCCCCGTAGAACAGCTGCTTTGGAATGCGTTCATCAGGCATCCTGACAACATGACCTGTCCACCTGGCTTGCGCTCTTACTAGCATGGTGTGGACCATTTCCATTTTAGCTCGCTCAAGGACTTCTGTATCGGGTACCTTGTCCTGCCAGTTGATGTTGAAGATCCTTCGAAGACAGGTTAGGTGGAAACGGTTGAGCTGTCTGGCATGCCTTGCATACACCGTCCGTGTTTCACAGGTATAAAGGAGTGTTGGGAGCACAACAGCACGGTAGACCTTTAGCTTCGTTTCTAGGCTAATGCCCCGTCTTTCCCATGCAATTTTGCGGAGTCTGCCGAATGCAATGCTGGCCTTGGCTATTCTGTGGTTGACTTTGGTATGTATTGTTGCAGACTGGGAGAGGGTGCTACCTAGGTATGTGAACTGGCCTACAACTTGCAGTCTCTGCCCCTTCACTGTAATAGTTGGTTTTGCCTGTTGACCATTTGGAGCTGGCTGGTGCATAACTTCAGTCTTCTTGGTGCTGATGGTGAGGCCGAAGCTGTCACATGCCATGGAAAATTTGTCCATGCTTGACTGCATCTCACTCTCTGAGCTATCATTTAAGGCACAGTCGTTGGCAAAGAGGAAGTCCTTCAGCACAGTCTCTTTTACCTTGGTGATAGCCTGGAGTCTTCTTGGGTTGAAGAGCCTTCCATCCTGCCTATACCTGAGGCTTATCCCAGTGGTGCTATTCTGAAAGGCATCAGTGAGCATGGCTGAGAACATCATACTGAACAAGGTGGGTGCGAGCATGCAACCTTGTTTAATGCCATTTGTGACTGGAAAAGCCTCTGATGTCTCACCATTGTCTAGGACGCGTGCATTCATGCCATCGTGGAACTGGCGCACCATCAGGATGAATTTGTCTGGGCAGCCAAACTTTGACATTATCCTTCATAGTCCCTGGCGACTGACAGTGTCAAATGTTTTGGTGAGGTCAACAAATGTGGTGTAGAGCTCGCGGTTCTGTTCTAGACACTTCTCCTGGAGTTGACAAGCCACAAAGATCATGTCCACAGTCCCTCTACCCTTACGGAAGCCACATTGTGATTCTGGCAGCAGGCCTTGCTCTAGGTGAGTGATCAGACGATTTAGCAAGAGTCTTGCGAGGACCTTACCAGCTATGGAGAGTAGCGAGATACCTCGATGGTTGTTTGTTGCCCTTTCTCTTGCACACGTGGACAATTGATGCATCCCTGAGTTCCTGAGGAATGGTGCCTTGGGTCCAGAAGGACTGGAACAGTTCAGTCAGCTTCTCAAGGAGTGCTGGGCCACCTGTCTTGTATATCTCAGCTGGAATGGTGTCTGACCCTGGTGCTTTGCCACTTGACAGTTGGTCAACAGCCTTTTGGACTTCAACAACAGTAGGAAGTTCATCCATGGCATCATTGAGCTCAACCTGGGACATCCTGTCGATTGCCTCATTGTTTATAGTAGAAGGCTGGTTCAGGACTCCTTCAAAATGTTCAGCCCATCTTTGGAGGATTTGGGTCTTCTCTGTCAGAAGGGTTGAACCATCTGAGCCCAGAAGTGGGGAGCTTCCTGATGGCTTGGGTCCGTACAGGGCATTGAGAGACTCATAGAATCGTTTTGAGTCATTCCTGTCTGCATAGCCCTGGATTTCATCCGCCTTGGCACTCAACCATGAGTCTTGCATCTCTCGAAGTTTGAGTTGTACTGTCCTGCGTGCACTGGTGAAAGCCACCTTCTTTGAGATGGATGAGGGATCATTTTGATGGGCACAATGAAGGCTATGCTTCTCCGTTAGTAGAGCTTTGATCTCCTCATCATTTTCATCAAACCAATCATGCTTTTTCTGTGTTGAGAGGCCCAGGATTTTCTGTGCAGATGAGTGGACAGTATTCCTAAACAGCACCCAGTCTTTCTCAGCATTGGCTGTGAATCTCGGATTTGCAAGTTTGCGTTCCAGGTCTTCCGTGAGCGCATTAGCCTTAGAGTAGGTTTTCAGTTGGGACACATCAAGCCATTTCATGCTTTTGTTCTTGTCCCCCTGTGGCCTTCTCTTAGGTCTGATGTGCAGTTTCATCCTGGAGACAATAAGCCTGTGGTCAGTCCAGCAGTCAGCACCACACATGGCCTTTGTGACTCTGACGTCCTGCTTATCTTTTTGCCTGATGATGACATAGTCGATGAGGTGCCAGTGTTTGGAGTGGGGGTGCTTCCATGAGGTTTTGTTTCGAGTGGGCAGGTGGAAGACAGTATTTGTGATGAGGAGGCTATGTTTGGCACAGGTCTGTGGCAGGAGAAGACCGTTGCTATTGCACTTGCCCACTCCATTTTTGCCTATGATGCCTTCCCAGGCAGAACTGTCCTGTCCCACTCTGGCATTGAAGTCCCCGAGCAATGTGAGCTTGTTGTTGTGCTTCACAGTAGACAGGAGAGAATCACGTTCTTCGTAGAACTTGTTTTTAGTCTCATCAGGGTTTGTCATCGTTGGTGCATAGGCACTGATGAGAGTAGCCTGCTTGCTGTCATGCAGTGGAAGCTGCATTGTCATGAGGTGGTCATTCACGCCCTTTGGGAGGCTGGAGAGTCTGCTGACAAGGTTGTTCCTCACAGCAAAACCAACCCCTGCTTCGCGGCGCTCATCTTTGCTATGGCCACTCCAGAAGAATGTATATCCACCTCCCGACTCATTTAACTGACCTTCTTTTGCAAGCCTGGTTTCACACAGAGCTGCAATGTCAATGTTGTATCTTGCAAGTTCCCTGCTAACTAGAGCTGTTCTTCTTTCAGGTCGATCAGCTGACGGGTTGTCTAAAACTGTGCGCACATTCCATGTGCCAATGTTGAGTGGTGTCACCTTTTTTCTTTCCTCTGTTCCTTCTACCGCTAGTGTGGGATCCCCTCCAGCCACGGTAAGATGACCAGGGTGTTGTGAAGCAGGCAATGTTTAGGGCACCTTTTCTAGCCCCTTTCTCAGACTGTGGAGGTGAGCAGTGCAATCCTAAAAAGGGCTGCTCAGTCGCTCAGACAGACACCGAACCCCACTGCTGCTTCTGTCAGTGAGGAGCGATCATTAGGCCTGAGCCGCCTGTGTGCAGGTCCATGACTACAGCTGCCAGTATATCCTCACCTGCTGCAGCGCACCGCACTAGACGCATCAATAGACCAATTTGACACAATGGCTTGTCCATAAGGTTACCATGTAAGCGGATAACGTGGTTAGTGAGGAGGTTTGCCCTTTCAAAAGTAGAGGGGAGTTTGGGAAGGGGCACCAGGTGGATCGCCTTAGAGAAGCAATCCACGCCAGTGAGGATAACAGTGTTACCTTGAGAGGGAGGAAGTCCGGTAACAAAGTTCAAGGCAATGTGGGACCAGGGTCAGTGAGGGATGGGGAGTGGATGGAGAAGGCCAGAAGGGGGCGAGGAGTCCGATTTGTTGTGGCAACGGACTTGACAAGCGCTGACATAATCCCGGACGTCAGTCCGCAGAGTGGGCCACCAGAACAATCGACAAATGAGATTGATAGTCCGAGTGATCCCAGGATGACATGCAAAGAAGCTTATGTGGCCCCACTTGATGACGTCGCTGCAGAGAGTGTCCGGGACAAACAGTTGACCGTCAGGGCCCCCTTCTGGTATGGGTTCTGTGGATAGAGCCTGCCGGACCCTCCGCTCAATGTCCCACGTGAGCGCTCCGAGGAAGCAGGAAGGTAGAACAGTGGGTTGGGGGGGAGGGGTAGGAGAGTCGGGGCAGAACTGGCGGGAGAGAGCATCCGGTTTAACACTGCGGGTGCCAGGCTTGTAGGTGATGGTAAGATTAAATCTAGCAAAGAATAAGGCCCAGCAGACCCGCCTGGCATTCAGCCTACGGGCTGACCAAAGATGTTCTAAATTTTTATGGTCGGTCCACACAATTACGGGCTGGGCTGCTCCCTCCAACCAGTGTCTCCACTCCTCAAGGGCCAACTTAATGGCCAACAGCTCTCGGTCTCCTACGTTGTAGTTCCTCTCGGCAGGCATGAGCCACTGAGAGAATTACGCATAAGGATGGAGCCTCTGATCTGAGGCTGAACGCTGCGATAGAACAGCGCCCACCCCTGAGTCAGAAGCATCCACCTCTAAAATAAACTGGAGCTGGGGGTTGACCTGGGCCAAGATAGGAGCATTAGAAGACAAACCCTTCAATTTGTGAAAGGCCTGTTCAGCTGCCTCGGACCAACTAAAAGGCACTTTTACCAAGGTCAGCTGGGTCAGAGGTTGTGCTACCCCACTATAGTTTCTAATGAAACGGCGATAGAAATTCACAGACCCCAAGAAGCATTGAAGCTCCTTGCGGGAGTGGGGTGTAGGCCAATTTAGCACAGCCTCCACCTTGGCCGGGTCAGCCCTCAGCTCTCCCTCAGCCACGATAAAGCCCGGAAAAGAAGTAGAGCGGGTGGAAAACTCACACTTCTCGGCTTTAACGTAAAGCTGATTCTCCAGGAGCCATTGTAGAATGGCTCTGACGTGGATTGTGTTTTCCTCTGGTGTGCATGAAAAAAATCAAAATGTAGTTGAGATAAACGAAAACAAATTGACTGACCATATCACGGAGGACGTCATTGATCATACGTTGGAAGACGGCAGGGGCATTGGTGAGCCTGAATGGCATCACCAGATATTCAAATTGCCCCAAGTGTATTTTAAAGGCCGTCTTCGATTAGTCCCCTTTACAAATGCGAACCAGATGATATGTGTTCCGCAAGTCCAATTTGGTGTATACTCACACGCACTGAAGGAGCTCAAACGCGGAGTTTTTCAGGGGCAGAAGGTATTTGTCCTTGACTATTATAGCACTGAGTTCATGATAATCAATGCATGGGCGTAGTTAACCGTCCTTCTTCCCGACAAAAAGAACCCTGCCCCAAGAGGAGCCAATGAAGGCCTTATTCACTACTACTCATCACACAGGTGGAGATGATTGCCCGCAGAGTAGGTGAAAGTTGAACAGGACGGGTGGGGGAGAGTGTGCTCACCAGATCATAACAGTTAAGATTTTCACTGGGAGTGACTAGGAGGGACAGGATGAGAAATGAGTACATCAGGTTGAGCAGTTTGGAGACAAAGTAAGAGAGGCAAGGCTGAGATGGTTTGGACATATGCAGAGGAGGGATAGTGGAGATATTGGACAAAGGATGTTGAAGATGGAGCTGCCAGGTAGGAGGAAAAGAGGAAGACCACAGAGAAGATTCATGGATGTAGTGAAGGAGGACATGGAGAGGGTTGGTGTTACAGAGGAAGATGAACGGATGGGGAAGATGGAGGCAGATACTCTGCTGCGGTGACCCCTAAACAGAGCAGCCGAAAGGGGAAGACAAAATACAAAAAAATAAATTTGTGAGTTTTTCCCATAAATGTCTGACATTTTTCTTGTAAATCTGGAACACTCTCAAAAATGTTCAACTTTTACTTTACTGTAAACTTCAACTTTTTCTCATAAATTTTCAATTTATTTACTCATTTGCTACTTTTTTTTAATTTAAAACTTAATTTTTTTTTCTCATAAATTTGTGACCCTTTTGCATAATTTTGCTTTTGGCACCAGTGTTACTGAAACCTGCTCACCCATATTAAACCCACATGGGCCCCAGTTGGGTTTAAAGGATGTAAACAGATTACCTCCTCACCTGTACCACAGGTAAAATTCATGTGAGAAAACACAGATGGGGCCCACATGGAACCCGCAGACAACCCCTCATGAGACCCATAAAACAGCTTAGATTAAACTTATGGTGGGGTCCACGTGGACATGCTGGCTGGGAAGACAGCATTGACTGCTCACTCATTTTTAGGGTTTTTTTGTATTCAACTGTAAAAAAGACAGAACCATGTGCTGATCTGTTCATTGCATTTTATCAGTGAATCAATGGGACTAAAACAATGTGGTGATACAGTCATGTAGATCATCATTAGTTTTCTATTTTAATTATCTTTAATTGTCGTAATTTGTGATTTTTAACCTACTTTATGTTGCTCTGGTCACAATTATTTATTTTACTACTAATTATTAATACTTATGAATGTATGTGTTTGGTTGTATTTGATTGATTGATTGATTAATTGATCAGTGCATCATCTGCATAAATATGATAAGTAATGTTATCTCAAACAGGTTCATTTTGTCCTCTTAATGATAAAACTGATCTTGCTCTTCTATTAAGACAAAGCAAAGGGGTGTCTCATACCTTTGACATGTTTCGACTGCCATCTGCAGTCATCTTCAGAAAGTGTGGTCTGGCGTCCATAATGTGTCACATCAGCTGTTTTGTCCTTTCCTAGCTGTGACCGACCTGACATATTTGACAAATCTGCTAGGTCAGTCACGCCCCCTGCCGTGCCATGGAGGAAATGAGCGTTTTTAAAACACGATTCCTGGTGAAGTAAGAAACACAAAAAGAAATTGATGCACACCTAAATATAATATAAAGAGAATATAAAGGTAAATATAAATACAATATTAGGTGTATATAAATACACCTAATATAAAGAGAAATTATATTATATATATATATATATATATATATAATATAATTATATAATATAATTATAATATAATTATATTATATAATTATATTATATTATTACAGTATAGTATGAACACTATACTGTATATTAGCAATGGAACTGGCATGTCAAACAATACAAGACCAAGGAAAGAAAGCAGAAATATGGAATGCGGTGGCGGGAGCATTAAAATCAGCCAAATTACCAGAAAAAAAACATGACCAGAAATTAAGAAAATGCCACAGACGCACTCAGAAAAGACAACACAATCATCATATTAATGGCAGATAAAGGAAGGACGACAGTCATCATGGACAAAGAAACATATGAAACACAGATGGAAAACATGTTGGCAGATAAAGATACATATGAAATCCTCAAAAAAGATCCCACAGAAGAAAAGAAGAAAACTCTAAAGGCCCTACTCAGACCCCTGCTGGAAACCAATAAAATAACTCAGAGTGCATATGACCATTTGACGCCCACTGCAAGTATCACCCCCGGATCTATGGCACACCAGAAATACACAAGAAAGACACTCCACTACGTCCCATAGTAGACAGTATCAGTTCAGTCACCTGTAATTTATCAAAGGTACTTGTAGAAATCATCAAACCCATCCTTGGACTAACAGAACATCACTGTAAAAATTCAGAAGAACTGGCACATGAACTCAACAACCTGAAAGTGGAAACAGACGAGATATTCATTTCTCATGATGTGGTGTCATTATTCACAAAAAAAAAAAAAAAAAAAAAAACCTGTTGATGTCACACTACACATTGTACAGGAATGCCTCAAGAGGGATAAAACACTCAAAAAATGCACAAACCTTACATTAAATGACATATCACAACTCTTATAGTTTGTTACCAAATCCACCAACTTCCAATTCAAAAACAAAATATACAGACAAAAAGAAGGATTCGCAATGGGAGACCCACTTTCTGCAATCATGAGTAGTTTTTTCATGGAAGATCTGGAAATCAGAGCCATCAATACAGCCCCCACATCATGCAGACCCACGTTCTGGAGAAGATATGTGGATGACATCCTGGAAAAAAATAAAACATGGACAAATGCGAGAGCTTACAGACCGCCTGAGTACCATAGACAGCACTGGAAACATCATATTCATACATGAAGAAGAAACAAACTGGACCATGAACTTTCTAGACATAAAAATTCACCAAAAGGATGATGGCAGCATCAAAATCACAGTATACAGGAAACCAACACACACGGATCAATACCTAACTGTCAGTTGTGACGACATTATATGAATGGACAACCATCATCACAGACGAGGAGGACAGACAGAAGGAAGAACAGCACATACGACACGCACTTATGGACTGTCAATATTCAACATGGACAATAAACAAAGGAAAACGTCAAGTCCAAAACAAAGATCAAGAACAAAAACAAAAACAAAAACAAAAAGAAAAAAAAACACCCACCAAAAACAGAAAATAACAAAAACACAGTGACCCTACCATACATCCGGGGATTAACTGAATCCGTACAAAGAATCGTGAAAAAACACAGAATTAACACAGCAATAAAACCCCACACAAAACTGTAGCAGCTTTTGGTTCACCCCAAGTGTGGAGAATGTGCTCATGGATGAGACTGAGTTTATTCCTCAGATTCAGCTTTATTCACAGATCACATACTCCAACAATCTCAAAGCAAGAAAAGAGGAAGTATCATCTCACATCTGGGTTTTGTACCCCGGACATGAAACAGCAGTCACATGGTGTTTAATCAAACATACAGTCACATGGTACTTAATCCCAATCACAAAGTAACCCCTTTGATCTCACACCATTGTCCTTTAGTCTCTGGTGGTCCGGAAATCTCCCCAGGTCGTCTCCCTGAAACAAAGGCCGAATCTCACACTCTTCCGTTGTCTCTCAGAGGTTCAGTCCCTTTTGTTCCATGAGACGTGTAGCACACAATAAACATACAGCAATACATTTGTGGAGAATATGTAGCCAACATATGTGCCACATGACCCCCCCCCAAACGTCTAAAATGGGACAAACATAACCAGAGATACATGACATAATAACATCACTACATATCAATCCACCAGTTGCCTAGCTCTAAGTCTCCTGCCGTATCTGCTGAAAGCCAGCTTTGCTGTTTCTGCAGCGTCCTCCTGCTCCTGTGGATTAGAACTGTTAGTCAATCTCTGTGGGTGTTCTGTAGAATGCCCTCTAGGGGTCTGCCGCAACAGGGGGCTCTCACCAACTGCACTGCTTCATCCGCCAAAACAAAAGCGGGTTTGAGTCTGTTTATACAAATCAACTCCTTTCTGTCTCCCAAATCTAGCAAAAAATGCTTCTCTCCTGTTTCCAGCACCTTGAACAGCCCATCGTAAGGCGGGCACAAGTTGGGGCGATAAGCATCATGTCTCACAAAAACAAACTCCGCAGCTTTTAAAGCCTTCGGCACAAAAACGCATGGGAAACTGTGATGAACCGGGCCAGGAAGTGTGTTTGATCCTGTGCCGCTCTGCAACAGCTAAGCAGGGGGGCAATTTGGGGGAGGATTATCGGGGAGAAATTCCCCGGGCAGACGGAGAGGCTGTGCAAAAACTAACTCAGCTGGGGAGGCTTGCAAATCCTCCTTAGGCGCAGAACGCAACCCCAATAAGACCCATGGCAGTTTGTCAACCCAATTTGTATCCGTAAGCGACGCTCTGAGGGCCGCTTTCAATGACCTATGAAAACGCTCGCATAAACCGTTAGCCTGGGGGTTGTACGCGGTGGTGCAGTGGATCTTTACCCCTAGGCTGCGGGCCATCGATGACCAGAGTTCGGAAACAAATTGAGGACCTCTGTCAGACGTTATGTCAGACGGAACTCCAAAACGCGCTACCCAAGCTGTTAAAAACGCGCGCGCCACTTCCTCCGCTGTGGTTGATGCCAGAGGGACCGCTTCCAGCCAACGCGTGGTGCGGTCCACCATCGTCAAAAGGTGTGTGTACTCCTGTGACGACGGAAGGGGGCCTACCAAGTCGACATGCACATGATCAAAGCGCTTAGCTGGAATGTGAAAAGGCTCCAAAGAAACTCTAGTGTGTTTGTGTATTTTGGCTCGCTGACACGCTACGCAGGCTGACGCCCATTCCTTGACCTGTCTGCGCAACCCCGGCCATACAAATTTCTCTCCCACCATTTTGACCGATGCGCGCACCCCCGGGTGCGCCAGAGAATGGATCGAGTCAAAAACGCGGCGGCACCACGCAGCTGGTACCATGGGACGCGGCCGTCCCGTGGAGACATCGCAGATTAGGGGAGGCATACCCATTTGCAGCACCCTGTCCTCCAGCCTTAACCCTGTTGGTCCAGACTGGAGCGCGAGCACGTCCGCATCACTAACCTGCTCCGCGGCCATGGCTGCATAATCTAACCCTACGCGGTCCGGGGCCGCGCGCGCTTCCGCGTCGCTACCCTGGCCCGCAGCCATGGCTGCAGAGTCTGCCCCCACGTGGCCTGGCGTCGGCACAGCACGCAAGAGGCAGTCTGCCACTACATTATGTTCACCTGCGACATGCTGGATATCGGTGGTGAACTCTGATATCGCGGCCAGCTGTCTTTGCTGCCGGCCCGACCAAGGTTCCGAAATCTTGGCCATCGCAAAAGTCAGCGGTTTGTGGTCCACGAACGTGGTGAAACGGCGCCCTTCCAGCCAGAACTGGAAATGGCGGATGGCCAAGTGTAGGGCCAACAACTCCCTGTCGAACACGTTGTATTTTTGCTCGCTATCGCGCAAGGTTTTGCTGAAAAACACGAGCGGTTGCCAGGTCCCCGCTACAAACTGTTCAACGACCGCCCCTACTGCTAAATCGGACGCGTCAGTGGTGAGGGCCATGCGGGCCGTTGGAACTGGATGTGCCAACAAAGCCGCGTTTGCCAGGGCTGTTTTGACTTGAGAGAATGTGCGCTCCTCCTCAGGAGACCATTCGATTTTATTCATGGGTTTTTGTTTTTTTAGTGCAGCGTATAATGGTTGCATGAGCTGCGCTGCGCTTGGGAGGAAACGGTTATAAAAATTAACCATTCCCAAAAACTCCTGTAATGCTTTGACCGTTTGAGGTTGGGGAAAATTTGTTATTGCGCACACTTTATCGGGCAGAGGGACCGCTCCTTCTGGCGAAACACGATGCCACAAAAAAATCAATCTGCGTTACCCCAAACTGACACTTCGCTGGGTTAGTTATTAACCCGTGCTCTGCCAGCCTCCGGAAAACTGCCGTGAGGTGGCTTTCATGTTCGTCTTCGGACGTGCTGGCTACTAAAATGTCATCCAAGTAGACGAACACGAAAGGGAGGTCGCGTAGCACCGCGTCCATCATGCGCTGGAACGTCTGCGTGGCCCCCTTGAGTCCAAAAGGCATGCGCAAAAACTCAAAAAGCCCGAAAGGAGTTATTACCGCTGTTTTGGGTATGTCCTGGGCGCGCACTGGAACCTGATGGTAGCCGCGCACTAAATCTATTTTAGAAAAAATGCACGCCCCCGCCAAATGCACCGAAAAATCTTGGATGTGTGGGATCGGGTAGCGGTCGTGAGCAGTGACGTTATTCAACCTGCGGAAATCACCGCAAGGTCGCCACGAGCCATCAGTCTTTGGGACCATGTGCAATGGTGAAGCCCAGGGGCTTTTTGAACGTCTGATGATGCCCAGTTTTTCCAGGTTGGCAAACTCCTCGCGCGCTATGGTCAGTTTAGCTGAGTCCAGGCGCCCAGCTTTTGCAAAAACGGGCGGGCCGGTGGTAGTGATATTATGCTCCACCCCATGTTTGGCCACTGTCGCCAAAAATGTTGGGACTGTTAGTGCTGGGAACTGAGTGAGGAGTGCGTGGAACTTACCACCCGCAGCTGTGACGTTGGCTTGTGCAGTTGGCGGTGCCACTCGTGCTGTGCAGGGAATAGAGTGAAAAGACAGCATTAACCAGACGTCTGTTAGCAAGATCAACCAATAAACCATGTGAGCACAAGAAATCAGTCCCTAACATGTTGAAACTGACTGTAGCTACAACAAAAGTCCACTCAAATGAACGGCCCTGCAAAGACAGAAGCAGGGTCCTCTCACCGAAGGTCTTAATAGCTGAGCCGTTCGCTGCTGACACTGACACCCAGGGAACCTTGGACGGCATCAGCTGGTCCGCGTAGGAAGGCGTGATGAAGCTCATCTGGGAGCCTGTGTCCACGAGGAAGTGTCTCCCCAAACGTGCATCCGTCAGGTAGAGCAGCTTGTTCTCCTCCCCGAGGGTCGCAGCCGCTACCGACCCTCGGTCTTGGCATTTCCCGAACGCTTGAAGTGGCACGGTGGGAGGCACTTGTGTGCCCTCTCTGCAAAGCGGCGATGATAGAAGCAAAGGACGTCATCCGCTCCGTGTCGCCTGGTCCTTGCTGCTGCCGTCGTCGGCGCGTCTGGCGCTGCAACCACTGGCCCCATGCCGTCTCCGGGCATCGCTCCTAACTCCACTGCTGCAGCCGAAACTGCGCTCTGCTTGTGGGCGTCGACGAGTCGCTGCACCTCCTTGCTCAGCCCATGGTAGTCTCGCTTGGCCAACCGGGGTGAATCTGCCAGTGTAACTCCCACCGCTGGCGGCAGGGTCCGGAGGAAAAGGTGGACGAAGATAAATTCGCAGTCCTCGGAGTCTTTCAGCCTCTGCATTTTCACCATCAGGTCTACGGGTCTGTCATTCTCCGACTCCGTCAACGCCAGGAGCCCCTCTGCTCGCTGTTGCACCGAGGGGGTGAAATGGCTGATAAGCGCAGCTTTCAATGCGCTGTATTTGTCGCTGTTCGGTGGGTGATTGACCAGGTCTTCCACCCTCTGGACTGTGTGGTTGTCCGGTTTCACCACCACATGGTAGAATTTCATGTCGTCCATCGAGATTCTCCGGAGGTTGAACTGCGCCTCGACCACGCTAAACCAGGAGCGCGGACTATGCTGTCAGAAGTCGGGCAGCCGGAGTGTGGAGGCAGCCATCAGGCTGGCTTCTGCCGAGCCCCGCTCGGGAGAATTATCTCTGCTCATTTTTCGTCGTAAGGTCACCAGTGTGGAGAATGTGCTCAAGGATGAGACTGAGTTTATTCCTCAGATTCAGCTTTATTCACAGATCACATACTCCAACAATCTCAAAGCAAGAAAAGAGGAAGTATCATCTCACATCTGGGTTTTGTACCCCGGACACGAAACAGCAGTCACATGGTGTTTAATCAAACATACAGTCACATGGTACTTAATCCCAATCACAAAGTAACCCCTTTGATCTCACACCATTGTCCTTTAGTCTCTGGTGGTCCGGAAATCTCCCCAGGTCGTCTCCCTGAAACAAAGGCCGAATCTCACACTCTTCCGTTGTCTCTCAGAGGCTCAGTCCCTTTTGTTCCATGAGACGTGTAGCACACAATAAACATACAGCAATACATTTGTGGAGAATATGTAACCAACATATGTGCCACACAAGGACAAAATACAGCCAAACAAAAAAATGCAATGTAATTTATGAAATACCATGCAAATAATGTGGGAAAAAATGCATAGGAGAAATGGGGAGGATGTTCCCAACACGGAAAAGGAAACGCCAAAAAGAATGTGAAAAAGAAACAGCAGGGCGACTCACAAGAACGGAAAAAGAAAAGACAGAACAGGAAAACCTCAAATCAGCAATATCAGATGACTGCAAGATAAACAACCACATCATGGACTGGGGTCTTGTTCACGAGTGAGGGGAAAATGGAGCGAGAGATTGACAGACGGATTGGAGCAGCATCTGCAGTGATGTGGACGTTGTACCGGTCTGTTGAGGTGAAGAGGGAGCTTAGTTCTAAGGCAAAGCTGTCGGTTTACCAGTCAATCTACGTTCCTACTCTCACCTATGGTCACGAGCTTTGGGTAATGACCGAAAGAACAAGATCACGGATACAAGTGGCTGAAATGAGCTTTCTCCGTAGGATTGCTGGACTCACCCACAGAGATAGGGTGAGGAGCTCAGTCATCCAGGAAAGGCTCAGAGTAGAACCGCTGCTCCTCCACATTGAAAGGAGTCAGTTGAGGTGGTATGGGCATCTGATTAGGATGCCTCCTGGACACCTCCCACTTGAGGTGTTTCAGGCACGTCCCACTGGGAGGAGACTCCGGGGCAGGCCCAGGACTCGGTGGAGAGAATATGTCTCCCAGCTGGTCTGGGAACGCCTTGGTATCCTCTCTGAAGAGCTGGAGCAGGTGGCTGGAGAGAGGGAAGTCTGGGCTTCTCTGCTTGAACTGCTGCCTCCGCGACCCGGACCTCCAGAAAAGCGGTAGAAGATGGATGGATGGATGGATGGATCATGGACTGGAACAATGCAAAAATAAATTGATCAGAGAACAACAAACACAAATGCTGGATCAAAGAAGCAATTGAAATCAGGAAGCGAGCCTACAACACCATGAACCGAGATGATGGAGCCTTCATGGTCTCACACACCTGGGACTCTCTCCTCTAGAGACCATCACATGGCGGGGGGTGTAACCGACCTGGCAGATCTATCAAACCTGTCAGGTCTATCACGCCTACGGAAAGGATAAAACAGCTGATGTGACACATTACAGACGTCAGATGACGCTTTCTGAAGAAGACAGCAGATGACAGTCAAAACATATCAAAAGTATGAGACATCCCTTTGCTTTGTCTTAATAGAAGAACAAGATCAGTGATAAGTGATGTTGAAAATATCTATAAAAGGAAAGTGATAACCTTCTATGCCATTTTTTCTCCAGAAACCACTGTTTCTCTTGAATCCAGCGCGATCCAAAAGCCTGACAAATATAATACACCATACCCATATACACTGAAGTTGGAGGTAATAGATGTTCAGGGTCTGTCCTGCCCCGAGAAGCAGAGTTTCACAATCAATGTTTGCGAATGTGAGGAAACTAAAGATTGTAATACAATGATGGGAGCCAGCCTCGTTCAATGGAGTAAGACTACATCGACTGCGATATCTGCACCTGCCATTGGCTTGCTGTTAGTGGCAATGTGCTTACTGCTGTGTGAGTTGAGCTCTAATATGAATATAATAATTTTGTGAAGCATTTGTGTTAAAAAAAATAAAACAAGCATGGTTCAAAGAATGATTAAAGAAGCCCACATACTGTATGTGCTAAACTCCTTACTAAATATAGTAATGATTGATTTATGCCAAGAACAGACAAGTATTATTCAGTTTCACCACAATGTTTAGGTGAAATATGTGTAATTTGTATTAAACCATTGTTTGCATTTGTGAAAAAAAATCAAATCTGTTAAGCATTACAGTATTTACAGTCAATACATGAAGACTCAGACAAAGATGATTTCATCCAGGCTTTTTCTTCTTGTGACTCAAAAATCCACATTGATCTGATTGTTCTTTTCTGTGCAGTTATTCCATTTCTTCTGGTGTTCTGTCAGTGTGGAGGAAAAGGCACAGTTTTCCCTGACCAATTCAGTGATATGCCTTTTGATACCAAGGAACACCTCATATCCTACCACACTGAAGGCATAGGAGAGGACAAGGTATGATGTCATTTTTGTCTCCATTTTTTGAGGGTATAACCATTACCTTTCTAATATTGCTTGATTACCAATGCAAAATATTTTGATATGATTTTCATATCACTGGAAAGAATGAGAAAACACTAAATCTTTGAGAAGAAAGAAAAGTGGTGACGTTTGACTGAAATAAAACATACTTTTGGGGAGTTGTAGAAATTTTTAAATCAACTTTTATTAGTCACACTATTCTTTAGGGATGCACCAATATATCAGCTGACCATCAGCTCATTGGCCAAAAAACTACATTTTTACATGTCCATATGGGTCCCACCAAAGGTTTAATTTGGACTGTCTTTGGGTCCCATGTGGGTCTGTCAGCGAGCTACATGTTGGCCCCATCTGTGTTTACCCACATGGACTTTACCTGAGGTACAGGTGAGCAGGTGATCTGTTTACCCACTTTAAACTCATCTGGGCCTCAGATGGGTTTAATGTGGGTGAGCAGGTTTCAGTAACATTGTCACTAAATTATGCAAAACAAAAATCACAAATTTATGAGAAAAAAGTGACATTTACAAAAAATGGCAGCATTTTTATGAGAAAAAGTCACAAATTTACTAAAATAAAGTCAAAATTTATGAGGAAAATAGCGAAAGTTTAGGACAAAAAGATTGCAGATTTACAAGAAAAATAAAGTAAAATTACTTTAGAAGAGTTACAAACTTACAAGAAACATTTAGCACATTTACAAGAAAAAGGTCACAAATTTACAAGGAAAAATTAGAAAAGTTTTTAGGAGAAAAAGTTGCAAGTTAAAATTAAAAAACATGCAAATTTAAATTTGGTTTCACATTTTGAAGAAAAAATGATCAAGTGGGGGGATCACAAATTTACAAGAAAATAGCAAATTTATGAGAAAATAAAGTTGAATATAGGTAAACAGTTGGCAAACACAGATGGGATCAACATGGAATCCATGGACAAACCCACATGGGACCCATAAGACAGCGTAGTTTTAACTTTTGGTGGGGCTCACATGGACATGCTGGCTGGGGATACAGTTGTGCTCATAAGTTTACAGACCCTGGAGGAATTTATGTTTTTTTGGCCATTTTTCAGAGAATATGAATGATAATACAAAAACTTATCTTTCACTAATAGTTAGTGGTTGGGTGAAGCCATTTATTATCAAACAATTGTGTTTGCTCTTTTTAAATCATAATGACAAACACAAACTATCCAAATAACCCTGATCAAAAGTTTACATACCCTGGAAGTTTTGGCCTGATAACATAATAATAATAATAATAATAATAATAATACATTTTATTTAAAAGCACCTTTCAAGACACTCAAGGACACTTTACAGAAATAGATAAAAACAAAGTATCAATAAACAACAAAAACACAAAAATGACAATCATAAAAACCATGGCTGTTGCAATGAAAATGCTAATCTGAACAGGTGAGTTTTGAGAGTGGATTTAAACTGAGGGAGGGAGTCAATGTTTCTGATGGCAGGTGGGAGTGAGTTCCAGAGTTTGGGAGCAGAGCGGCTGAAGGCTCTACTCCCCATGGAACTGAGTCGAGCAGGAGGGACAGCGAGGTGGACAGAGGAGAAGGATCTGAGGGAGCGGGTAGGGGAGACAATGTAAAGGAGGTCAGCCAGATAAGTAGGGGTGAGGTTATGGATAGCTTTGAAAGTATGAAGGAGGATTTTGAAGTCAATGCGAAATTTGACTGGGAGCCAGTGAAGTTGCAAAAGAACAGGGGAGATGTGAAGGAAGGAGGGGGTTTTGGAGATAACGCGGGCAGCTGAATTCTGGACCAACTGAAGCTTGTGAAGGGATTTCTGAGGAAGACCAACAAGTAGGGAGTTACAGTAATCTAAACGGGAAGTGACAAGGCTGCGTACAAGAATAGAGGTAGTGTGGGGGGTGAGTGAAGGGCGAAGATGATTAATGTTGCGAAGATGAAAATAAGCAGACTGGGTGATGTTATTGATGTGAGAGTGAAAGGAAAGAGAACCATCAAGGATGACACCCAGACTCTTGACCTGAGGGGAGGGGCAAACTGAGGAGCTGTTGATGGTGAGGGAAAAACTATCAACTTTTGATAATGTAGATTTGGTGCCAACTAAAAGGATTTGTGTTTTATCACTGTTAAGTTTAAGAAAGTTTGCGGTAAACCAGGTCTTTATTTCAGAAAGACAATTGGTCAGGGAGGAGGGAGGGAGGGTGGAATTTGGCTTGGTGGAAAGGTAGAGCTGAGTGTCATCTGCGAAGCAGTGGAAGAGAATATTGTATTTACGGAAAATAAAACCGAGGGGGAGGAGGTAGATGATAAAGAGTGAAGGCCCCAGGACTGAGCCCTGGGGCACACCAGAGGAGACAGGGGAGGGTTGAGAACGGAAGGATTTAAGTTGGATGAACTGAGTGAGGCCATAGAGGTAAGAATGAAACCAGTCAAGGGGAGTACCAGTGATACCAATGGAAGACAATCTGTTGAGGAGAATGGAGTGGGAGATTGTATCAAAGGCCGCACTCAGGTCAAGGAGAATGAGAATAGAAAGCAAACCAGAGTCAGCTGCAATGAGGAGGCCGTTAATGATTTTCAAAAGGGCAGTTTCGGTGCTATGGTGGGGACGAAAACCTGATTGAAAATCTTCATACAGGCTATTGTGGGATAAGTGGGAGTGGAGTTGAGAAGCAACAACCTTTTCGAGAATTTTGGAAATGAAAGGAAGGTTAGAGATGGGACATACACACAAGATGGAACATACACACAAGTTAGCACATATGGGTTTAAATGGCTACTAAAGGTAACCATCCTCACCTGTGATCTGTTTACTTGTAATTCATGTGTGTGTATAAAGAGTCAGTGAGTTTCTGAGCTCCTGACAGACCCCTGAATGTTTCATCCAGTGCTGCACTGACGTTGCTGGATTCTGAGCAATGGGGAAACCAAAAGAATTATCAAAGGACCTGCAGGAGAAGATAGTTGAACTTTATAAAACAGGAAAAGGATATTAAAAAGATATCCAAGGAACTGAGAATGCCAATCAGCGGTGTTCAAACTCTAATTTAGAAGTGGAAAATGAGGGATTTGTCACGAACTGAGCCGGTGTTTTCCTGTAGGCTCGATTCTGACCGTTCTCTGTGGCTCAAGTATCAGGTTTATTATGTATTGTGTTATCTTTTGAGTTCTTGTTGCTTTTATGTCTCTGTTCTTTTTCTTTTCCATGCCTGTAGCCACCGCTTTGGCCGGCGGCTGTTAGGCAGCCTCTTTGACCTACATTCATGTGGGCATTGTCTAACGCTCACCGGTCCGACCACGTCCCCTCTCTCTTTGACAGCCAGCTGATTCACCCTCAGTAATTTTCTGTCCCACACCTCGCCCAGGTGTGCCCAATTTGTGGTGCCAGCAGTGTTTGTACTTAGGCTGCCTTTGCCAGTCAAGTACTGCCGGACCATTGAGCTTGACATATGGTTGTTAACCATAATCATATGTTATAACCACTTCCGGCGCCACACTAGTAGGCTGCCTTTTGCAACAACGGATCAATTTCTGCCTATTTCTGTTACTATCTGGCTCTCTTGCCAGTCTTTATGATCCAGCGTCACCTTTATTCCATCCGAACACGTAGATCACCCAAATGTCTCCTGAGTCAGCGGACGGAGCCACTGTTTCTGGCAGGAGGCAGAATAACAGGGACCAGTTGTTAGCACTCAACCGGCCCATGATGCTAACGCAAAAACTCGACATACCAGGAGAATTAAGATGAAAACGACGTGGGTGTTGTGCTGGTGTAAGACGGCGGGCAAGGAATATAAGGTACAGACCCGCCCTCCCATCTGTCATTATGGGGAATGTACGATCGATACTCGGAAAGATAGATGAACTAGCGGCTATCTCCTGCTACGATAGCATATACCGGGAGTGTAGTCTGATGCTATTCTCAGAGACGTGGCTAACAGGACTAGCAGCAGATGCTAACATTGAATTGGAGGGTTTCCACGCAATACGGGCAGACTGAACACCAGACAGTGGAAAGGCAAGGGGCGGTGGGGTGATGATGTACGTCAATAACAACTGGTGCAGACCAGGACATATCACGGTTAAGGAACAGCACTGTAGCAAAGACATCGAGTTGCTAGCTGTTAGCATGCGGCCTACCTATCTCCCGAGGGAATACTCACACGTGATCTGCATTGTTATTTATGCAAATCCGACGGCGAACGCTGGGACAGTGCGTGACGTCATCCACTCAGTAACTGGCAGGCTGCAGACAGAACACCCAGATGCTCTTCTTCTCATCTCAGGAGATTTTAACCATATTTCACTGTCTCCCATTCTATCCACGTTCACCCAGTATGCCACATGCCACACTAGAGACAATAAAACACTGGACTTATTCTACGCAAACACTAAGGAGGTGTACACCTCATCACAACTCCCCCCACTCGGGAGATCGGATCACAACTTGGTTCATCTCCTGCCGGTGTACAAACCCCTAGTGCACAGACAACCTCTGGCCATGTGCACGGTGAAGTTATGGTCTGAGGAGGCAATGGACGCTCTAAAGGACTGCTTTGAAACCACTGCCTGGGAGCAGCTCTGTGATCCACATGGTGAGGACATCGATGGCCTCACTCACACCATCACGGACTACATCAGCTTCTGTGTGGACAACATTGTACCCACCAAGACCATACGGTGTTGCTCGAACAACAAACCCTGGATCAACCCTGAGATTAAAACACTTCTGAGAGAGAAGAAGAGGATCTTCAGGTCGGGGAACAGGGAGATGCTGAAGTCCGTACAGAGGGAGCTGACGAGGAAGATCAGAGAAGGCAAGGACAGCTTCAAGAAGAAGATGGAGGACAAGCTGCAACAGAGTGACATCGGCGGGGTCTGGAGAAACCTTAAAACCATCTCTGGGCTCCAGAATACCTCCTCCCAGGCCATGGGGGGCAGGGAGTGGGCGAACAATCTGAACCTGTTTTTTAATAGGTTTGACCAACCGCACCCCCCCCCCCCCGACTGCACAACAACCACTGCTGCCTCTAAAGACATCGAGTCCTGCTGCCCACTCCCCACTCCACCAACACTCCCCCACTCCCAACACACAGCCCCCCAACATGACCCTCACTAAGACCCAGGTGAGGACGGAGCTGAGAAAGATCAAGGCGAGGAAGGCATCGGGACCGGACAGCATCAGCGCAAAGCTCCTCAAGTCCTGTGCAGACCAGCTGTGTGGGATTGTGGAGCTCATCTTCAACCTGAGCCTGAAGCTGGGGAGGGTACCACAGTTGTGGAAAACATCTTGTGTGGTACCTGTACCAAAAACCTCCCGCCCCAAAGACCTGAACAGCTACAGACCAGTGGCCCTGACGTCCCACATGATGAAGACCCTGGAGAGACTGCTCCTTGCTCACCTCCGCCCCCTGGTGAGACCAGCGATGGATCCACTCCAGTTCGCCTACCAGCATGGCATTGGGGTGGAGGATGCAGTGATCTTCCTCCTTCACCATTCTCTGTCCCACCTGGAGAAGCCCGGGAATGCGGTGAGGATCATGTTCTTTGACTTCTTCGGTGATTTCAACACCATCCAACCGATGATCCTGAAGGACAAGCTGCTGTGCGCAGGGGTGGACCAGCACCTGTCATCATGGATCCTGGACTACCTCACTAACGGCCACAGTTTGTGAGAACCTGGGACTGTGTGTCCAACACAATCATTGGTAGTACGGGGGCCCCCCAGGGAACGGTTTTGGCTCCCTTCCTGTTCACCCTTTATACTGCGGACTTCTCACACAACACAACACACTGCCATCTACAGAAGTTCTCTGATGACTCTGCGATCGTCGGCCTCATCTCCAACGGAGATGAAGCTGAGTACAGAGGACTTATCCAGGACTTTGTGGACTGGTGCCATAGGAACTGCCTCCAGATTCAATTCAATTCAATTCAACTTTATTTATATAGCGCCATTTCACAACAACAGTCATCTCATAGCACTATCAACTGTAGGGGGAACCCCCACAGTTGCAGAAAGACCCCAACAATCAGGCCCAGATCAACGCAAGGAAAACTAAGGAGCTGGTGGTGGACTGCTGCAGGCAAGGACAACCCCTCACAGCACCAGTAAACATACAGAGAACAGACATCGAGATGGTGACATCCTGCAAGTACCTGGGTGTTCACCTGAACAATAAACTAGACTGGTCACACAATACCGACGCACTCTACAAGAAGGGACAGCGCAGGCTGTTCCTACTGAGGAGACTCAGGTCTTTTGGTTTACAAGCGGCGCTGCTGAAGACATTCTACGACACGGTGGTGGCATCAGCCATCACTTTTGGAGTGGTCTGCTGGGGCAGTGGCATTACAGCAGCCGATAGGAAGAGACTGAACAAACTAACCAAGAAAGCTAGCTCTGTCCTGGGGCAGTGCCCTGACCCAGTGGAGGAGATAGGAGAGAGAAGATGGTGGCTAGACTGTCATCTCTGCTGGAGTCCGAGTCCCACCCTATGCAGGACATACTGAACGCATTGAGGAGCTCATTTAGCAGCAGACTACATCATCCTAGGTGCGCAACAGAGAGGTTTCGCAGGTCCTTCCTACCTACAGTCAGACTGTATAACCTAAGCAGGGCTGCTCGCAGAGATAGCAAAAAAACATGACAACCTAATAGTATTGAATGCAAAAGACGCAATAGACTTACACAATGGTCCCCTCCAGTATACACAACTAGGACAGTATCGGTCACTACGGAGGGTGACAATATGTATGGGTACATATTCATACTATGTAGGATAACTAAGTAGACAGTTATGCTGTTTATTCCATCTTGCTATAATGCTCCGCACTTTGTATATATATTTATATATTGATATGTATGTATGTATATCCACTGCTCTTATTTATATCTTCCGTATCTTCTTAATTATTGCTCTGAGTGTTGCTATCCCTGTGCTGTTGCAATCCTGGAATTTCCCTATTGTGGGACTAATAAAGGCTTATCTTATCTATCTTATCTTAATCGCTGTATGGACGGGTATGTCTCTGAAGGGTTGTGTGTGCTCATGGAAGGCTTGGACTACTTGGACTGCTCCTGTTTTTGTGTGTAAAACTGTTAGCGTTTCTTTGTGCAGTATTGCTGCTACGCTTAGGCTCTATTGCCCAGTTTCTCCCTCCTCAGCCATTTGAGCCTCTTAAAGGACTCCAAGTTCTCCCAAGCGTATATGTTGTTTGTATTACTTGTCTGTGGCCACGGTACACAGTGGTCTGCATGCTGCACACTTGTTGCGTCAGCCATTTTTGTGTACACAGCAACCTTTCTGTTAGTCCTTATTTTGGAACTGTCTGCCTTTGTGTTTAATAAATGAGTTGTGGTGAATTCCTGTGCGTAAATCCATTCTTCCTTGTCCTCCTCTGTGTGCTGCATAAAAGCACACGGGGAGGTTCATGACAGGATTCTGTTGAAACCAAGACATGGTCAGATAGACCAACAAAAATTTCAGCCAGAACTGCCAGAAAAATTGTTCAGGATCCAAAGAAAAACCCTCAGAAAACTTCAGCTGACATACAGGACTCTCTGAAAAAAGTGGTGTGGTTGTTCCAAGATGCACGATAAGGAGGCACTTCAAGAAAAATATGCTGCATGGTCAAGTCACCAGAAGAAAGCCATTACTATGCCAATGCTACAAAGCTGCCCACTTACAATACGCCAAACAGCACAGAGATAAGCCTCAAAACTTCTGGAACATAGTTATTTGGAGTGTTGAGACCAAAATTGAACTTTTTGGCCACAACCATAAACGTTACATTTGAAGAGGAGTCAACAAGGCCTATGATACAGTACACCATCCCTACTGTGAAACACAGAGGTGGATCACTGATGTTTTGGGGATGTGTGAGTTACAAAGGCACAGAAAACTTGGTCAAAATTGATGGCAAGATGAATATTATCAAAGTACTGGAACAAAATTTGCACTCATCAGCTCGGAAGCTGTGCATGGGACACACTTGAATATTCCAACATGACAATGATTCAAAACACAAGGCCAAGTCAACCTGTCATTGGCTACAGCAGAAAAAAGTGAAGGTTCTGGAGTGGCCATCTCAGTCTCCTGACCTCAATATTATTGAGCCACTTTGGGGAGATGTCAAAGGTGCAGTTCATGAAAGACAGCCCAAGAATTTGCAGGAACTGGAGGCTTTTTGCCAAGAAGAATGGGCAGCTTTAACATCTGAGAAAATAAAGAGCCTAATCCACAACTACCACAAAAGACTTCAAGCTGTCATTGATGTTAAAGGCAACAATACACAGTATTAAGAACTAGGGTGTGTAAACTTTTGATCAGGGTCATTTGGGCCATTTCTGTTGTCATTATAATTTAAAAAGAGCAAACAAAAGTGTTTGATAATAAATGGCTTTACCCAACCACTAACTAGGATGAAAGAAAAGTTTTGGTATTACCATTCATATTCTCTGAAAAATGGCCAAAAAACAAATTTCACCAGGGTAAGTAAACTTATGAACACAACTGTAGTCAATGGTTTTACCTCATGATATTTACAAGCCCTATATGTGCCCTACACAATGTTGTTTTATTACCTCATAGTGAAGTGTAAGAAACCCGTTTGGAGTTGATAGTCATGCCCTACATTGTTTGAAACTTTAGAATTTCATCTGTTTGGCTATTAAAACAGATTTGAGAGACAATTGCAACTGCAAAAGTAAATAGCGCATCAAATGAGGTAACACAAACAAGCAACATAGAAGCAGCTTATCAATCAAGCGTTCTTTCATTCCCAAAATTATAATAATAAGATAAGATAAGATAAGATAAGCCTTTATTCGTCCCACAATGGGGAAATTCCAGGATTGCAACAGCACAGGGATAGCAACACTCAGAGCAACAATCAGAAGGCAAGAAAAAACAAGAACAGCCAGTATACATATGTACATATTACTATAAATAATAGCTGGCTAGCTGGATGTCTTTGGGCATGATGGTGACCCTCTTGGCGTGGATGGTGCACAGGTTGGTGTCCACGAAGAGACCCACCAGGTAGGCCTCGCTGGCCTCCTGCAGAGCCATGACGGCGGAGCTCTGGAAGCGCAGGTCGGTCTTGAAGTCCTGAGCGATCTCCCTCACCAGGCGCTGGAAGGGCAGCTTACGGATGAGCAGCTCCGTGGATTCCTGGTAGCGACAGATCTCTCTCAGAGCCACGGTACCGGGCCTGTAACGGTGAGGCTTCTTCACTCCGCCGGTGGCCGGAGCGCTTTTTCTGAGCAGCCTTGGTGGCTAGCTGCTTCCTGGGGGGCTTTTTTCTCCAGTAGATTTACGGGCGGTCTGCTTGGTTCTTGCCATCGCTCTTTATTATTCTGTCTTATATTTCTTGCACGCCACCTAAACTCCAGCCCGGCACCCGCGTCGTTTTCGCTACAGTTCCTCGGTATGTCGAGTTTCTCCGTTAGCACCGGGTGGCGGTTGAGTGCTAGCTAGCTCTTCCCTGCTGTATTGTCTCCTGCTGTAAACAGTGGCTCCGTCCGCCGTCTTGGGAGACCTTTGGGGCGATCTGTGTGTCCGTGATATATATATAGAGTGAAAGGTGTAGAAAGAAGAAGGATTAAAAAAAAGGCAGTTGCAAAAGGCAGCCAACTCGTGTGGCGCCGCCGGTCCGGCAGAACCGGAGTATCAAACAAATCCAGTCCCATTTCATTGCCACAGGTCCATTAGATCCATTTGAGTAAGCTGTATTATCCATCCCCATTATTTTGCTGAGAAAAATCCTTACATCTGCCACTTTATTTGAAACCAACCAGCTGGTTTAGGTCAGGATAGGCTAATATTATTGACTCACCGATGAGCTTCCCGGCATTCACAGAATTAATGAAAAGCAAAAAAATCCAGTCCTGTTTCACTGGCATTGGTCCAATAAATCCATTTGTGTAAAGCTACGGTCTCAAAGATTCTTTTCAACGATGGGTTCCTAAGAATCTCCCAGTTGCTATGAATTCTGGAGATCACAGACATTCATGGAGGGGGGCATAGTTTCTTATGGCTGCCGTTCAATTTGCAAGAGCCACTTGAGGCATTCCTGAGAAATGAGGTGTTTTTCTGGTCATACGATGGCCCTAGAGTTCTCACGTTCTTCGTAAGGGTGCCTTGGGATCTTCCTACGGCATACTTACTGCCATCTTATGAAAATTTTTGTGCAACTCACAGCACTCTTAAGTGATTGGTAGGAAGATCTCACAGCTTTCGGCACATTTTGTCAGTACAAATGTCGCACGAATGACGTACTTCCGCTTTATGAGCGCCTCAATACCACCTTACGCACAATGTACGAATTCTCCGTATGAATGTGGATTCGGACTGTGTTTCCTATGACTACTGTAAGAGGCCCTCAAGAACAACTTAAGGTGTTCTTGAGGCATACTTACGGCCAACATCTTGCGTAATTTTTACGTTGTTCCTATGGCATTCGCACAGCCGTTCTATGATGAGGGGTTTCCATGGGGCGTTTGCAGAAATCTTGGCCAAGACCATCGACCTGGTCACAAACTTACGAACAGTTTGCGAATGCTGGATTCTCCTATGGCCACCTTAAGAAGGCCGTATGAAAGCTTATGATTTATTATATATTATATATGATTTATATGTATTATGTATATTCATTATACAGTGGTGTAAAAAAGTGCTTGCCCCCTTCTTGAGTTCTCATTTTTTTTTTGTATGTTTGTCACACTTAAATGTTTCAGATCATCAGACAAATTTAAATATTAGACAAAGATAACACAAGTAAACACAAAATTCAGCTTTTAAATGAAGGTGTTTATTATTAAGGGGGAAAAAAATCCAAACCTACCTGGCCCTGTGTGAAAAAGTGATTGCCCCCTAAACCTAATAACTGGTTGGGCCACCCTTAGCATCAACAACTGCAATCAAGCGTTTGCGATAACTGGCAATGAGTCTTTTACAGTGCTGTGGAGGAATTTTGGCCCACTCACCTTTGCAGAATTGTGTGTAATTCAGCCACATTGGAGGGTTTTCGAGCATGAACTGCCTTTTAAGGTCATGCCACAGCATCCCAATCAGATTCAGGTCAAGAATTTGACTAGGCCACTCCAAAGTCTTCATTTTGTTTTTCTTAAGCCATTCAGAGGTGGACTTGCTGGTGTGTTTTGGATCATCGTCCTGCTGCAGAACCCAAGCGCACTTCAGCTTGAGGCCACAAACAGATGGCAGGACATTCTCGTTCAGGATTTTTTGGTAGACAGCAGAATTCATGGTTCCATTTACCACAGCAAGGCTTCCAGGTCCTGAAGCAGCAAAACAGCCCCAGACCATCACACTACCACCACCATATTTTACTATTGGTATGATGTTCCTTTCCTGAAATGCTGTGTTACTTTTACGCCGCATGTAATGGGACACACTCTTTCAAAAAGTTCAACTTTTGTCAGTCCACAGAGTATTTCTCCAAAAGTCTTGGGGATCATCAAGATGTTTCCAGGCAAAACAGAGACAAGCCTTTATGTTCTTTTTGCTCAACAGTGATTTTTGTCTTGGAACTGTGCCATGCAGGCCATTTTTGCCCAGTCTCTTTCTTATGGTGGAGTCCTGAACACTGACCTTAACTGAGGCAAGTGAGGCCTGCAGTTCTTTGGATGTTGTTGTGGGGTCTTTTGTGACCTCTTGGATGAGTCGTCGCTGCACTCTTGGGGTAATTTTGGTCGGCCGGCCACTCCTGGGAAGGCTCACCACTGTTCCATGTTTTCACCATTTGTGGATAATGGCTCTCACTGTAGTTCGCTGGAGTTCCAAAGCTTTAGAAATGGCTTTATAGCCTTTTCCAGATTGATAGACCTCAATTACTTTGTTTGTCATTTGTTCCTGAATTTCTCTGGATCACAGCATGATGTCTAGCTTTTGAGGACCTTTTGGTCTACTTCACTTTGTCAGGCAGGTCCTATTACAGTTATTTCTGGATTGAGAACAAGTGTGGCTATAATCAGGGCTGGGCTAAGTTGGATGAAATGGTATGGAGCGTTCGCGGGGGGGTGGGGGGGGAGTGGTGATTGGAGTGGACTTTAATGGACATGTAGGTGAAGGGAACAACGGGAACAGAGGTGATGAGGAGGTCCTGGTAAGTATGGTCTTAAGGAGAGAAATGTGGAAGGACAGATGGTTGTGGATTTTGCTAAAAGGATGGAAATGGCTGTGGTGAAAACATACTTCAAGAAGAGAGAGGAACATATGTGACTTACAAGAGTGGAGCAAGGTGCGCACAGGTGGACTACATCTTATGTAGAAGGAGAAATCTGAAAGAGATAGGAGATCGCAAGGTGGTGACAGGGGAGAATGTAGCTAGACAGCATCAGATGGTAGTCTGAAGGATGACTCTGGAAAGCAAGAAGATGAAAACAGTGAAGACAGAGCCAAAGAATAAGTGGGGGAAGTTACAGAAGGAAGAAGGTTGCACAGAGTTCAGGAAGGATTAGATACAGGATTTGGGTGGTAGGGAAGAGTTACCAGATGACTGGGAAAATACAGCAAAAGTATTGAGGGAAACAGGTAGATAAGTATGTGGTGCATCCAATGGACAGAGGAAGGAAGAAAAGGAAACTTGGTGGTGGAATGAGGACGTACAGGAAAGTATTCAAAGGAAGAGGTTAGCAAAGAAAAAGTGGGATAGTCAGGGAGATGAAGAAAGTAGACAGGAGTATTTGGAATCTAGGCACATGGCAAAGAGAAAGGTGGCAAATGCAAAGGATAAGGCATATAGTGAGTTGTATGAGAGGCTAGACACTACGGAAGGAGAAAAGCACTTGTATCGAATGGCTAGACAGAGAGATCGATATGGAAAGGATGTGCAGCAGGTTAGGCTGATTAAGGACAGAAATAGTAATGTACTAACAAATGACGAGAGTGTGTTGAGAAGGTGGAAGGAGTACTTTGAAGAGCTGATGAATAAAGAAAATGAGAGAGAAGAAGATGGATGAAGGTAAGATCATGATCAAGGAAGTCCCGAGGATTACCAAGGCAGAAGTGAGGACAGCTTTGAAGAGGATGAAAAATGGAAAAGCGGTTGGTCCGGATGACTTACCTGTGGAGGTATGGAGATGTTTACGAGAGATGGCAGTGAACTTTTTAACCAGAGTGTTTCACACAATCTTGGAGAGTGAGAGGATGCCTGAGGAGTGGAGAAGAAGTGTTTTGGTACCAATTTTCAAGAACAAAGGTGATGTTTAGAGCTGTAGTTACTACAGCGGCATAAAGTCGATCAGCCACACTATGAAGATATGGGAAAGAGTTATTGAAGCCAGGTTAAGAGGAGAGGTGACAATCAGTGAGAAGCAGTATGGTTTCATGCCAAGAAAGAGTACTACAAATGCAATGCTTGCTCTAAGATTGTTGATGTAGAAGTATAGAGAAGGTCAGGAGTTGCACTGTGTCTTTGTGGATTGAGAGAAAGCATATGATAGGGTGCCAAGAGAGGAAATGTGATACTGTATGAGAATGTCAGGAGTGGCAGAGAAGTATATAAGGGTGGTGCAGGACATGCATGAGGACAGCGAGATGGTGGTTAAGTGTGCTGTAGGAGTGACAGATGGGTTCAAGGTGGGGGTGGGGTTACATCAAGGATTGGCTCTGAGCCCCTTCTTATTTGCCATGGTGATGGACAGGCTGACAGATGAGGTCAGGCAGGAGTCTCCGTGGACCATGATGTTTGCAGATGACATTGTGATCTGTAGTAAGAGTAGGGCGCAAGTGGAACAGAACCTGGAGAGATGGAGGTATGCTCTGGAGAGAAGTGGAATGAAAGTCAGTAGAAGCAAGACAAAATACATGAATGTGAATGAGAGGGAGGCAGGTATAACAGTAAAGATGGAAGGAGTAGAGGTAATGAAAGTAGAAGAGTTTAAATACCTGGGGTCAACCATCCAAAGCAATGGAAAATGCACAAGAGAGGTGAAGAAAAGAGTGCATGCAGGGTGGAGTGGGTGGAGACAAGTTTCAGGGGTGATTTGTGACAGAAAGGTAGCAGCAAGAGTGAAAGGGAAGATTTACAAAATGGTAGTGAGACCTGCTATGATGTATGGTTTGGAGACATGGCGCTGACAAAAAGACAGGAGGTAGAGCTGGAGGTGACAGAGTCGAAGATGCTAAGATTTTCATTGGGAGTGACTAGGAGGGACAAGATTAGAAATGAGTATATCAGAGGGACAGCCCAGGTTGAGCAGTTTGGAGACAAAGTAAGAGAGGCAAGGCTGAAATGGTTTGGACATGTGCAGAGGAGGGATAGTGGAGATATTGGACAAAGGATGTTGATGGAGCTGCCAGGCAGGAGGAAAAGAGGAATGCCACAGAGAAGGTTCATGGATGTAGTGAAGGAGGACATGGAGAGGGTTGGTATTACAGAGGAAGATGAAAGGATAGGGTGAGATGGAGACAGATGATCCACTGTGGCGACCCCTAAAGGGAGCAACCAGAAGAAATATCTGCATCAGCCCAAAATTTCACAATTGGTGCATCCTGACTATTCTTTTGTGTGTTTAAATAAAGTCATAGTCATGTTGCACATTTTTTTGTCATGTCATCAGATGTTTTTCTTATTCTTTTGCTTCGTAGGCAGTGCCTCTTCTACATGCTCCTGCCATGGTGGCCACTCACCAAACAGTTGAATCAGGACAGGTGACAAACATCAACACCATCAATTCGACAACAACAAAAACATTCAACACACAAATGTATGAGTCTGTGCGGGGATTTCAGGATGTGATGCACAAAAATACTAAGGTTGATTACAACCCAAACGTATTTTATAAGGAGTCTGTGAACCACACTGATGGCAGAGCAACATTGAGCAGAAAAAATTTCAGTATCCATCACGCAGGAGCTCTTTATGAGGATATTGCTCTTCCCAATGATTTCCTGAACGAATACTACTCCCAGGTATCATGTTGGCTTTACACACAGCTAGTCCCTGTCAATAGATCTACTCTATGTACACTTATGTTGCAAACTTAAAACCAATATTTGCTCTGTTTATTTGCCTTCAACAGAAAGCAATGTGTGATGTTCTAGTAAAGGACACTTTGTTGGAGTATAATACCGAGGGTCAGAGCTCCTGTGCTGGCTCCATGGGTAGCTGCAGTCTTGTGGAGTCTGACAATGACCTCAGCTTCCTCACTGACCTTGGATCAAAGTTCAAGACTCTGGCTGAGATCTGTTCCCCTACCTCCACAACACCAAAACCCTCCACAACACACAAAATTGATATGGTTGAACTGATTTGGAAGCCCAAAGTTGAGCATTCTGTTGTTGAGAAAAAGCGTGTTGATGCAATACAAAAAGTAGTGTCATCAACAAATATACTTAAATCATCAGCAAATAACTTAAGTGCCTCCAAACAATCTGTACCACCTACTCACTTTAAGGCTACCAACGTTAGTCATTCCACGAATGTTAATCATTCCACTGTCAGTCAGTCCTCTAACGTCAGTCATACTGCTACACTTCCCTATCCACCTCAGACTGTTGTATTACAGCAGCAGCCAATTTACTATACCAACCCTATTGCGCAACCCATACAATATGTAGTCCAGGCACACCCGCAGAACACAGTTATGTTGGCTGATTTGTCCTGTGGAACCAATTTTGGAGGCATGTATGTCGTGAGCAGCCCCCATAGTCCCTCTGGAACAATAATCAGTGGATCCCAACTCTCTCCTTCTGGACTAGTTATCCAGGACACTGGAAGCCCCCAAAGTTCTATTAGTCTCAACAGCCCTGTCAGCTCCACCCTTGTCATTCCTGGTGGTGGAATTTTGTCTCAGGCCCCAACCCTCACAGAGGGTTGGAAAATACAGGGACCAAATGCCGATGGCAATTGTACACTGGTAAAGAATAATCGTAGTTCAGGTGAAACACAGGGGTTAGACCCAGGTGCATCCCCGGGTACATTGCCCGCAGGTGCTAACCTGATAAAAGAGGCTGCTTCCCCTTAGGGGATGACAGGCTTGGCAGGCTATGCAAGTCTTTATGGTAGTTTATATGGTCATATTGTTGCTAAACAGGGAGGGACTGTTGCAGTAAATAAATATTTGAACCAAGTATGGATTGGGCAGCCAGGGCAGATAGGGTCAGGACAGGACACCGGTTTTAAAGTGGGTAATCGAAAATCAAGTACAGGGGTGGGACGTTTGGTAGCAGTGAAGTCAGAAGATAAACAGGCTGTGATAGGTACAAGTAGGATTGAGAAGGTCAGTGTAAAGCAAGCAGCACATCCCATTGTCAAATACAACAGCAATCCAGTTCAGAAAACGTCTAACTTTAAAGTAGAAGAAACGCATTCAAAAAATATGGTCGTTCACACATCAGAAGCCAGTGTTGCATCTGATAATGGGGAGGATGTCCAAGATTATCCAGCACAACCAACAGAAATGTCTCCAGTTATTATACCTCATAAGCAAGATGTTGAGGGCCAAGGATTCCCAATGCCACATGGATTTAGTTTCTGTGGAAGACACATCTATGGTTACTCAAATGTCATCTATAGAAGCAATGCTTCCTGTATCAGATGCCACTACTTTAGTCTTGAGGAGTAAAGAGCAAGAAAATAAATCAACTTTTTATCAGGAACAATTAATGTCAATCATAAACCCCATAAATGTTACAGCCGAGCCAGTATGTAGTAGCAGAGAACCAAGGGATGATGAACAGCAAATAGCCCCATCAAAAGCAGAAGATATCAAACCTGTCCAGCTCACCATATCTGATGATTCCGGAGAATGTTCAGACTGTGACTCAAATAAAATCCAAGATGATCATTGTGAACAGAAGCACAAAGAATATATTCCCATGGAAGGAATTCATTCAGACTTACAGATAAATCAGTTTAATACCCATTCTTACAGTACTCAGGCATTGGTGGTGGATTGTGATGGCACTGGTACACCAGTAAAAGCGCACATGCAATTACTAGATTCTGAAGAGGGATTCAGTGGTGACATTAAGCTGTTAGGGACCACTGTTGATAAAAATGAGACAGACAACAGGAGTATATCTGTAGAAAGCTCTGTTGTACCTGATCAGAAAGTAATTCAAGAACTGGGAGGTGATCCTAGTTTGGTGTTATTGTCCCAGGAAATCATTACTCCACATCACATAGTAGAAGACAGTACTCCAAACTATAAAGAGGCTCCGGATAATGAACACAGTATACCATCAGCATCAGTCGAGCAAAATCCAGTCCATCCAGCCAATCCATTCATTGTGTAGTTAGCATGTTCTATAGAGTGCTGAAATCCCACCCTTCATTTCTGAAAGTATGACCAAAAACCACAGTTCAGTTCAATTTTTTTTGTATAGCACCTAATCACTGTTGATCCCAGCCACCGACCAACAGTGATCTGTGTGGAGTTTGCATGTTCTCCTCGTGTCTGCGTGGGTTTACTCTGGGATTTCTCCGGTTTCCTCCCACATGCCAAAAACATGCAAGTTAGGTTAATTGGCATCAAAACTGGGGATTCTAAATTGTCCTTAGGTATGCCTGTGAGAGTGAATGGTTGTCTGTTTCTCTGTGTTGGCCCTGCGATGGACTGGCGATCTGTCCAGGGTGTACCCTGCCTCTCGCCCAAAGATGCTGGGATAGGCTCCAGACCCCCCAGCGACCCAAAACGGATTAAGTGGTAGAAGATGGATGGATGGATGGATGGATGGATAGCACCTAATCACAACAAGTCATCCCAAGGCACTAGATACATAAGCACAAATCGTAAGTAATTCAGACAAAAACCTCATCAATCAAACAATCCCCTATGAGCAAACACTAAGCGACAGTGGGAAGGAAAAAGGATCTGTACTTATATAGTACTTTTTCTAGTCACAAAGACCACTCAAAGTGTTTATCTAGTAGGTACACTAAACCTCTATTCTAAGGGCCTATCAGAGACAGATACCTAGGGACAATTTAGAGTCTCCATTTAATCTAACATGCATGTCTTTGGATTGTGGGAAGAAACCGGAGCCCCCGGAGTAAACCCACACAGCACAGGGCAAACATGCAAAGTCTACACAGAAAGATTCCCACCCCCGCTAAACTGGGGATTCGAATCTGGAATCTTCTAGCTGTGAGGCAGCAGTGCTAACCACTGTACCACCGTGCTGCCCCCAAAACTCCCTTATCCACCTTATTCCTCGGGGTGCTGCTGTAGGAACGATTATGGACGGAACTTCCAGTTTCGGCTGCCCCAGTGTTAAATCAGTCAGTAAGAGGGCAGTTGCAGGGGCATTTAAAATAGCGTTTTTAAAAGTTTTTCAAATTCATTTTAATATACTATAGTCCACATACATGTTTTCCACTGTGGCAGCTAATTTTAGCTCTTCTAGTCTTTGTATTTTTTGAATGTTTTGGCATAGTTCTGGCACTTGTTACTGGTGTTCGTGGTTGTGCCAGACTGGATAAATGGGGGCTTCTCACCACATGGCGACAGACAACATCCAAGTACGGTGTTGTGACTTACATCGGCTCTAAGGTAAATTTGATTATGTCCAACATGTTTTAACAAAATGCAGCCGACTTTATTGCAGTGGAGACGTGTGACCTGTGCTGGCAAAATGAGTCAGAATGTGCACCGTGTCATTACGAACTACAGGCAACGAGAAGTCATAAATCATAAGTCTTTCTTTGTTTGCTCGTGGCAAAGTCCCAGGAAACCCCAGAGTGTCTGGTATCATTTTAAAGCTTAGAAATTGTACTTTCTAAAAATATCTCTGTTTTTGCGGAAGACATAACTCCTGACCAATCAAACACGAGTTTTCAACCTAGCTAAAATATTGTTTACATCGTTAGCATCTTAGCAGCGGCACTAACTAACAGAGCTACTGTGCACGAGACCACTTTTTAAGATCATCTTTCCATTCCTCGATAGTCGTGGGAAGTGGTATGATTATGTTCCTGTTTTGAGGTGCAAGAGGCCGTGTTCCCCCATTTCTGATGCCGAAGTCCTTGTTTTTTAAAAAGGAGAAGTGTCCTGTTTCAGTGACAACCATATGTTCTAAACTAGTACCGGAAGTTGCTACCATAATTCACGCAAGGCATCAAGGGGCCTAGGAATAAGGTGGATAGGAACAAACCTCCAGCAGAACCAGGCTCAAGGAGGGGCAGTCGTGTTCCATGAGGGGTTGGAGGGTGACGGGAGAGAAGAAGAAAAGGAAGGCAGAAGCGACACACTACTCATACAGATAACAACACCACACAGGCTGAACAACGTTCGTACAGATACGATGTGCAATGTTGTGTCAAAGCTAGGTCAGCCTAGGATTACATTTTATAGTCTTTTCTTCAGGCCCATTAAGTTCGGTAACTCTCACAAGTAGGACTGCAAGCAAACACATGCGTAGCTGGACGTAGTGGTGTAATGCCCAAACACTATGCATAATTAGCAGTGTTTTTAGTGGAAATACAGTGGTGTGAAAAAGTGTTTGCTCCCTTCCTGATTTCTCATTTTTTGTATATGTCAGACTTAAATGTTTCAGATCACCAAACAAATTTAAATATTAGACAAAGATAACACAAGCAAACACAAAAGGCAGTTTTTAAATAAAGGTGTTTATTATTAAGGGTTAAAAAAAATCCAAACCTAGATGGCCCTGTGTGAAAAAGTGATCCCCTCGTTAAAACATAAATTAACTGTGGTTTATCACATCTTTGGAAAGCTGAGTTCAATTTCTCTAGCCACACCCAGTCCTGATTGCTGCCACACTTGTTCTCAATCAAGAAATCACTTAAATAGGACCTGCCTGACAAAGTGAAGTAGACCAAAAGATCCTCAAAAGCTAGACATCATGCTGCGATCCAAAGAAATACAGGAACAAATAAGAAACAAAGTAACTGAGATCTATCAGTCTGGAAAAGGTTATAAAGCCGCTGATAAAGCTTTGAGACTCCAGCGAACTACAGTGAGAGCCATTATCCACAAATGGTGAGAACATGGAACAGTGTTGAACCTTCCCAGGAGTGGCCGGCCGACCAAAATTACCCCAAGAGTGCAGCAACGACTCATCCAAGAGGTCACAAAAGACCCCACAACAACATCCAAAGAACTGCAGGCCTCACTTGCCTCAGTTAAGGTCAGTGTTCAGCACACCACCATAAGAAAGAGACTGGGCAAAAATGTGCCTGCATGGCACAGTTCCAAGACAAAAACCACTGCTGAGCAAAAAGAACATAAAGGCTTGTCTCTGTTTTGCCAGGAAACATATTGATGATCCCCAAGACTTTTGAGGAAATACTTTGTGGACTGACAAAAGTTGAACTTTTTGGAAGGAGTGTGTCCCATTACATCCGGCGTAAAAGTAACACAGCATTTCAGAAAAGGAACATCATACCAATAGTAAAATATGGTGGTGGTAGTGTGATGGTCTGGGGCTGTTTTGCTGCTTCAGGACCTGGAAGCCTTGCTGTGGTAAATGGAACCATGAATTCTGCTGTCTACCAAAAAATCCTGAACGAGAATGTCCTGCCATCTGTTTGTGGCCTCAAGCTGAAGTGCGCTTGGGTTCTGCAGCAGGACGATGATCCAAAACACACCAGCAAGTCCACCTCTGAATGGCTTAAGAAAAACAAAATGAAGACTTTGGAGTGGCCTAGTCAAAAATCCTTACCTTAATTCGATTGAGATGCTGTGGCATGACCTTAAAAAGGCAGTTCATGCTCAAAAACCCTCCAATGTGGCTGAATTACAACAATTCTGCAAAGGTGAGTGGGCCAAAATTCCTCCACAGCACTGTAAAAGACTCATTGCCAGTTACCGCAAACGCTTGATTGCAGTTGTTGCTGCTAAGGGTGGCCCAACCAGTTATTAGGTTTAGGGGGCAATCACTTTTTCACACAGGGTCATGTAGTTTTGGATTTTTTTCCCCTTAATAATAAACACCTTCATTTAAAAACTGCATTTTGTGTTTACTTGTGTTATCTTTGTCTAATATTTAAATTTGTTTGATGATCTGAAACATTTAAGTGTGAAAAACATACAAAAAATGAGAAATCAGGAAAGGGGCAGATACTTTTTCACACCACTGTAGTAGATGGCAATAGTAAAATTTAAAACTGTGACATGCAAAATCCAATCTAAACTTGAGAATGATGTTCAATTAAAACATGATATACAACAGTTAGTTCTGACCAAGCAATTTGGATAATAGGGACTCCAGGAGTTACTGAAATCCACAATAATTGCACTCCAAAGTTTCACTGGATATGTATCACTCCGCTTCAAAGGTGTTCATGTAACCATTAATTACTAATACTAATTTACTGTCAACTAACTCTGTGACAGTTGCAGTACTGTGTTGACCACCTTAATTTCCACAGCGAGGCGCTGTTTGAAAAGATTTCTTACCTGACCCGGAAGTCCCACCCTTTTGAAAAAAGCTTTATTCAGCCTGCCCTTGTATAAACATCATGAAGCTATGTCACATCTGTTTAAAAAAATAGGCAGTGCTAGAGTTGGATTTATTGTCTCGATTGACAAACCACAGTACCTTTGTGGTGATGGACTCTTTGTTTCATCTGAAAATGCGAAGAAAAGCGAGCAAAGTGTGCCAAATTGCTAGCATGCTAACTACAGCCACCGGCTAGCTACCACATTGGCTAAGTTTTGATCTCAGGTCTTCTGCAGTAGTGAATCAACTGGTATGGGTTTTATAAACACATTACTTTTGCATTTGACAATATTAATTTGTTTACATGTGTGTGAAATGATGATAGACATCTTCATGCTGACTGAGATGTTTAGCAACAGTTACTGGCTACATTTAGAAGGGATTATTTTTTTTCTCAGCCACGCAAAATAACTAGTTAAACAAATAATATTTTGTCAAGTATTGTTGTCATTTAATAAAGTGTGCTTGCGAAACTGTTGTATAAAAGCAATATTAAACTCAAGGTCATTATGGTATCATGAATATACTAACTATGGTTGTGATACTCTAGCGGAGGGCATTAGACGTATCGCATCCGCAGTTATTATATTCATTGATACTGTACTCCCTGTCATGTAATATTACTTAAATATCACCATCTACTGCAGCTAACCAGCTGTCACATAGCTCATACACACAATCAAACGTGTGCAGCGGGCCCCATTGGTGCGGACTACAACACTACGCACACATCTAGCATTAAAAACAGTACGTATAGTGCCATTACACTACTAGTTACATGAATATAACAAGTGGGAAGTGTAGTCAAAAGCTTTGTCAAATAGACAAGTTTTCAGTTTTGTCTTAAAGGCAGGCAGAGTGTCTGCAATATGTGCTGAACTGTGGGCGAACGAAACCATTGCATCAATAATAAAATAGACAAAGGTAACTCCAACTATCTATTGATGAAAGTCGGTGATTTTGTAGCTTTCACATAATCAGAGTGAATAAAGGCATTAATGAACATGACTTTCTGGTACTAATAAACAATTAGTCAAAGCTTTAACCTGTCACAGATTCTGTTTTGTGTTTAGAATCCTGGTGGTGGGTAAATCTTTTAGTTCATATTGTACTTTGTTTTAATGTGTAGCTTATTCAGGTTTCAGATTAACATGCACATGGGGGTTTGAGAATGATGTGTATATTTTTAGTTGCTTTAAACTCATATGTTAAGAGGTATATTTGGGATGTTTATTACCAAAAATAAATTGAAACTTTCATAAACTATACTGGATGGGTCTGTATATTTGAATTTATTATTTCTGTGGAGAGACATAACTACAACACTTCTGTCTTTCTAGTAAAAATCAGAGGAACTTTAAGTATCAAGGAATAACTAACTTTTTTATGTTTAACTTTGGCAGGTTGATGTACACCATAGATAGTTATATATTATATTATATTTCTGAATGATAGTATGTGTGGAAAAACTGTGTGATAAGCTCCAATTTAAAGTTAAGGTTGTAATTTGTATTGATCAGCAACAACATTTAGCACTACTGATACTGTAGGTGAACTGACTAGAGCTGATTCACTGGTCAACACCAAATTTATTGTCAAAGTTTTTTTAGCTGAGTTAGGACAATTTTGATGTGCTGAATCCAAAAATCACATTGGTTTTGCTCAATCAGGTCAACTTTTTGGATTATGGCCACATGTTGTTTTATACGTTTTTGTTTACATGTACTGGTATTTTTGCTTTATATGATGCAAAATTCTTTTTTTTTGTCTTGAAATTCTCAGAATTTTGAACATTGATGACGTAACATTCAATTTACATGTACTTACCTTAATATAAAGGTAAGTACATGCACAGTACTAAGTAAGTACTAAGTAAGTACAGGTTTTTACTTAGCACCTGATCAAGAGAAACAGATGTCATTTTCAGATTCAATGGTGCAAAATTGACTTAAATCAGTTGAAAAAACACAGACAACTTACAAAAAAATTATTTTTGTAACCCTGTGTTATCGTACTGTATTAATGTAAGCAGTGTTGCTGTTGGTCTAACACTACCACAACAATTTGGCTCAAAAAATGGGCATGGACCTGGCTTTTGAACTTCCCATATCAGATCCAGATATGGGATCCAGAGCAGCCGTTTTGACCCACTTTCAGGTGGGCACTGTTCAAGATTCGTTGGTCCGACCACGCCCCCTCTCTGACAGTCAGCTGTTCATGTTTTGTGTGCATCATCTGCCGTGTTGTCAGCCAGCCAATATTGCCAACACTATCACAACGTGTTAGCCACTCCACACAGCCGTGGTTCTGTTGCGCCCCTTGAAGCAATGTCGGCCCTGGGGCGCAACTGTGGTTAACACGTCTCCTCTCCATGTGTCCGCTGGGCAATGTCAGCCCCGAACACCAACTGTAAGTGTTTCTGTTTATTTTTGTAAGTCTTCACCTTTTTGGGAACTGTTGTCGCCATTCTTATGTTCAATACATGTGCTGTGGTGAATCCTGCGCGTAAATCCATTCATCCTTCCCCTCCTCCGTGCGCTGCGTAAAAGCACACAAGGAGCACACAATGAGGCTTATGACAGTTGGAGCTGAAGTGTGTGATGTGGTGTTTCACGGCCTGCTGTTTATCTAAGCCTGCGACACAACACGAAGGCATAGCTGTAAAACTAAAACAAGAAACCAGAGAAACTGTGAGCTACAAAGCTGCTGGCATTCCTGTCAACAACACCAGCGTCCGTTCTCTCGCTGACGTCATTTCAGCCTCCTTCTTCATTTGGTGGGCGGCGCCACAGTCCAGTCAGTGGCTGCATTTTTTTTGATGATAATTATGTTATGCAGGCGCGCTAACTATTATTCTGAACCGCAAAAAAAACGTCACCCTTTTTCAAAATTGGTAATCAGTTTAATTCACATAAATGTAGACAACAAAATAATTGGCGGAATGATTTTAAAATGGACATGTTTGATCATCAGCATTTAGAGATAAAGTTCCATGAGTTTCAAATGAAAGTGATGACAGGTGGCGCTACAGCGCGATCTCAAAGTCAATAGCGTGTATGACCTCCCTGGGCGTTGAATGCAGCATTACATCGTCTGTACATGGAGTGGATGAGACGGTTGATGAAGGCCATAGGAACTTGGGCCCATACTCGCTGATACGCCTGAGTGAGTTGAGCTGTAGTTGTCGGCCTTGGTCGAACGTCATTGAGTCTCCTCTGAATCTCGTCCCACAAGTGTTCAATCGGGTTTAGGTCAGGACTGAGGGCAGGCCATGGAAGAGTCTGTATCCCATGTTGACGGAGGAAGTCTCTCGTTGCTCTGGCAGTATGGGCACGAGCATTGTCCTGCTGGAAGATGTGGTTTCCATGATGACCGAAATGGGGTACGATGAAGGGTCTCAGCGCTTGATCGATGTAGCGGGCAGTTGTAACACCGTTGCCTCTACCATGACCGATATTCTGGAACACCATAGGGCCTAGTTTGTGGTTCAGAGCAATAGCACCCCATACCATGATGCTCGGACCTCCCCACGAGTCTCTTTCCTGAACACACCCATCTGCAAAACGCTCCCCTCGTCTTCGCCACACTCTCATTCTGCCATCAGCTGTTGAGATGCAGTATCGGCTTTCGTCAGAGAAGACTACAGTCCGCCAGTCCCGGTTACACCAGTTCCGATGCAGTGTAGCCCACTGGAGACGAGCGCGACGATGTCGAACAGTGAGGATCGGACCCGTGTAAGGCCTGTGACATCTGACATTTCTCTGCCTCAAACGCCTGCGCACTGTGTCGTCGCTGATTGGTCTCTGATGACTGCCAATGGTTGTCCGTGCAGTTTCTGTAGCTCTGGCGAAGCGGTTTTGCAGGTGGTGTTGGACGATCTGTCAATCTTGCCTCAACGTTGTAACAGGCGGTCTGCCACTACGAGGACGATCGGCTGTGCTTCCAGTGGCTTGGACACGTTGCTGCAGGCGGTATATTGTTCGGACATGAACATTGAAGTGATTGGCAACATGTTTTGCAGTCTGGCCGGCATGGAGTCTTCCCAGGGCTTGGTCTCTCTGCTCCCTTGTCAGTCGTGGCATGTCGCTGCAGTCGAATCGCGAGTGATTTGGGGCATGTTCGGTGGCTCTTTTTATAGGGACGACACCTCAGAATGCACGTGCATTGTCACTTTCAGGAAAAGCGCACAATGGGAATTGGCTTGTGCAGAAGCTCAAACCAAATCAATAAATGTACATCTTAAATTGATACATTTTAAATGGTTAATGCGGATGTATGTTACACCAGTGGAGTTAAATAGATATAACAAAAACATACCAGATACATGCACAAAATGTATGGAAAGTAAAGGAACCCTATTTCATTGTTTATGGGAATGTAGAAAAATTAGAATGTTTTGGGAAGAGGTGAGGGTAACAATTGAAAAAATAATTTCAAAACAATTCACATTGAACCCTAAACTGTTTTTGTTGGGTCTGTATCCAGAAAAGTATAACTTTAATAAGAGTGAAAGAACATTCATAGACCTCAGTTTGCTTAATGCCAAAAAATGTATTGCACTACTGTGGAAAAAGACTCATAGACCAGATGTGACTCAGTGGTTAAGACAGATGTTAACAAACCTTCCACTAGAAAGAATAACATACATACTGAAATCAAAGGAAAATGTGTTTGAGAATATATGGAGACCTTTCAATAATTATGTAAAGAAAGTAAACATAACTTCTGAAGAAGAAGGTGAATGATGTGTGTGGACCTTGCAAATTCCAAATTGGTGAATGTATAATATGTATACTTATGTAATAGATTACCTAGACTAAACAGAGGAGCATTGTTGATGACTTGCCTTTGTTAGTGGTTGTTGGTGTTTTTAGTACATTTTTTTTTCTTGTAGTTAGTGTTTTTTTATTATTATTTTTAAATTACTTTGGTGTTGGTGTTTGATTGTTTGTGCCATGTTTGTGGAAAAAAGGTTCAATAAAAAATATTGTGGAAAAAAAAAAGTTGATTTTACAGGAAGTTAATGCATGAATAAATTGTGGGTGACTTTTTTGATTTTTGGTTTTTATGTACTTTGATACATCTAGAAGACGGCACATACCATGCTGTTAATAAATGTCCTGTTTGAGTCTAATAAACATTACTCAGTTAAAGCAACAATATGACCTGAGTGACTGGAGTCAATATATCTTGTTTTAGAGTGTGCAAAATGATTAGTTGATTAATTGGTTTGTGGATTGATAATTGACTAATCCAGTGCTTTTCAACCAGGGTGCCATGACAGGTTGTGTGGGGCATCACAGGGAATTATCTAAAGGACCTCTTGCACAATGTAGAGTGACATACTTCCACATTCCAGTCCTCCCACAGCTCCAGTTCTGCTTCCAGTATATTTGGCTATTCCCTGGTGCTTTCTTGTCAATAAATCAATTTTATCACTTTGCTTTGGTTTTTATTTATTTGTCAGGGACCATGTACAAAAAACATTAATCTCATAAGAGAGGAGATGCATTGTACCAGATTTAGCCCCTGGCTAATTTCCACTTGCAGTCCCAGGGCAGGTAAGCACAATAACAAAATGTATAAATACATGTCCGATAATTCAATATAATTACTGGGTATAATCGCAATATTAAATATACACATAATACTATTCCCTACACTCAATGTATACACACAAAAAACCACAACACATACACATAATCAGTTCCTTTACTATAAAATCCATATGTTGTGAACCAATGTTCATTCCTTAATGTTGACAATACTGGACTACAATTCCTTAATTGCTTTAAAAGAAAAAGCAGACTGACCAATAGCAGCTCTTCTTTTAGGGATTCCACACTCTTACAGTGGATACTAATTGTATTTTTATCTGCTCTGAGCATAATTGTACAAAAGTTTTCAATGGTGGAGGAGCCTTATTATGAACTATTTTAAAGACAAGTCGAACATATGAAAACACAATACGGTTATCAAAATTCAACATTCTGTGTTTACGGAGTATTTCACAGTGATGATGATGAAATGTTTTTTTAGCTAAAACTTTTAAAGCTTGATTATAAAGTGATCTAATTGGTTTTAAAGTTGTCTGGCTTGCTTGAGACCAACAAAAGATACAATAGTTAATATGAGAAAGTATCATTGCTGCGGCAGATGATAAAATAAGCAGTGATGGAAGTTTTAAGTTGGTTTTATTAATCATACCGCCGTCATGAGCTCCGCTCCCGGCGCCGTGCATGCGCGCCGGGAGCGAGCCCACGGCTCTCAGAGAAGGAGGACACAATATCTGTGTCCAGCAGCAGCAGTTGCAGAAGTGAGATTGAGAGGGCGAGTTAAAGAACCTGTGCAGTATTTATACCCAACTCAGACAATACATCAAAGAGCGGATTCACAGCAGTTGGTACGATCAAAGGGACTGCAGAACAGGCATGAGACATTTGCATTTAAAAGACCTACATAACAATAGGCAGATTTGCTAGCCTCTGCTCCAGGTGTAGGACAAAGAGGTTACAAGGCACATCTACATATTGATCTCAGCCTCTAGGTCACAGTAAGGACAGGACGCATGAACACTATACATGAATGGCACATTACATCACAATACATGAATGGCACATTGCATCACGATACATGAATGGCACATTACATCACAATACATGAATGGCACATTACATCTCAGTAGTGCAGCGGGAAAAACCAAGAGAAGAGAGCTGACTGTCCTGTGTGTTGTGGGGGGGTTGAATCAACCCGCCACAATTGCATTCAAATATACTGTTGATGCTTCCTGTGTGAGAGAGTTTCTGATACGTCTAAAATTAGCAATATTAATATTTCAATGTGTTACTCATTTTCTTTGTGCTTTTTAAATGTCAGCGCTGGGTCCAATATCACACCTTTAACGTCCTGTACATTTTTTTTTTTACCACCAATATAAATATTAGGGAAGGTGTTTTCGTTACATTTCCTCCTTTCACTTATCTTTGTACATACTGGAAATAGTGTGTGAGCAGATCGTTTTTTCTTTATAAGGTCTGTGTTTCACATTTTGATCATTTATGCAACCATGCTGAGTTTTCATCTTTACAGAATCGTGGCTAAATGACAATATCCTACACTCTGCTATTCAGTTTATTTATTTAGCGAATGCAAAGTCCTTAAGCCAAGCAGTTGCCTCCTGGTTTGCTGTATGGAGGGTGTGTAATCCTCCTTCCAGTCTTTGGAGCGGGCAAGCCTCTATGATGTGTTCCATAGTTTGCTCCTCTCCACATGCACACAGTGGGCTAGGGCTACTGCCCCATCTGTGAAGGCTGGCCAAGCAGGGGCCATGTCCAGTCCTGAAGCGATTGAGTGTAGACCACTGTCTCCTTGGGAGGTTGGTGCCCGGGACCTGTTGGTTGGGGTTTATCACCAGCTGTTTGTTTGGGACCTCCTTGGTTTCCCATTCCTCTTGCCAAGCTGTCTGGATGGTAAAGTCAGCTGGGGGAGGGTTTTTCCAAATCGGCCGTCTGGATGAAAGTCGGGCAGTGGGTGGGGTGTAGATATCTGCATGGATTGGTAAGTGAGGAAAATCTTTAACTTTTTGGAGCATCCTTTGAGTTAATGCTATTCAGTTAGCAGGGCTAACATGCCATCGTGTGGATCGGGTCTTCACGAAAGGAGGAAAAATCCGCAGGTGTGTGTGTGTGTGTGTGTGTGTGTGTGTGTGTGTGTGTGTGTGTGTGTGTGTGTGTGTGTGTGTGTGTGTGTTTATATCAGTGACACTTGGTGCCAGGACACTACTGTGGTACACAAACACTGTTCTCTGCTGGTGGAGTTTATGATTATCAAGTGCCGACTGTTCTACTTACCGAAGAATTTACATCCATCCTGATCGTGGCTGTATACATCCCACCCACCACCACTAGCAACAGGAACAAGGCACTAAATGAACTCTATTAGGCCATAAGTGAGAGACAAACAGCACACCCAGATGGATTCCTCATCACAGCAGGAGACTTTAACCATGTAGATTAAAAGGCCTTCCTACCAAAACTACACCAACATGTGGACTTCCCAACAACAGGTGACAATCTGCTGGACCTGGTGTACACAACCACAAGAGAGCATACAGAGCCCCCCCCCCCCCAACCTGGGCCTCTCTAATCACATCACCATCTTGCTAAGGCCTGCATACAGACCAAGAGTGAAAGCCATCAGACCAATAAAAAAGCAGATACGTGTGTGGCCAGAGGTGGTCTCCTTTGCTCTGAAAGACTGCTTCAGCACTATAGACTGGGACATGTTCAAGCTTGCAGCCACTCACAATGGACATACAAACATAGGGGAGTACACTGAGGTTGCCATATAGCCAAATGCATTGATGAAGTCACTCACTGCAAAACCATCACTGTTCGTGCCAACCAGAAGCCATGGATGACAGCAGAGGTTCACAGGCTCCTGAGGGCTTGGAATGCAGCCTTCAGGGCCAGTGATACTGCAGGACTAACAACAGCTAGGGCCAACCTGTCCCGTGGTATCAAGGAGGCAAAACAACAGTACAGCAAGAAAATATCTAGACACTTCAGCAACACCAGAGGTGCATGTTCTCTCTGGCATGGCATACAGACCCTCACCAACTACAAACCTCCACCGCAGACCTGTGCAAGTGACATCGCACTGCTTAACAACCTAAATTACTCCTTTGACCACTGAAGCACAAAACAGCACATCAGCACAGAAGACTACTCCTCCCCCAGACGAACAGGCTATATGCCTGGATCCAGCTAGCCTGAAGAGGACCATGTCCAGGATCAACCTACGCAAGGCAGCTGGACCAGACAACATACCAGGTCGTGTTCTGAAGGACTGTGCAGAGGAGCTCAAGAATGTCCTGGCTGACATCCTCAACATCTCCCTGAGTCAAGCTGTTGTCCCCATGTGTTTCAAAACTGCTACCATAATACCAGTCCCAAAGAAGCCCATCCCATCCAATTATAATAATTACCGGCCAGTAGCACTGACCTCCATCATAATGAAGTGCTTCGAGTGACTGGTCATACAGAACATCATGTCCATCCTCCCTCCCTCCCACAACCCATTGCAGTTGGCATACAGGTCAAACAGATCCACAGAAGATGCCATTGCTGCTGCTCTCCATCAGGCCCGCACCCACCTGGACTCAAAAAACTCCTATGTGCAAATGCTGTTCTTGGACTTCAGTTATGCATTCAACACATTCATCCTCCAGCACCTAATACAAAAAGTCAGGCACTTGGGACTCAAAACCTCTCTCTGTAACTGGGTGTTGGACTTTCTCACAGGGAGACCACAGAATGTGCGGGTCAGCAGTAGTACCTCCAAGACCATCACGCTGAGCACAGGGGTCCCACAAGGATGCATGCTCAGCCCACTGCTCTTCACCCTGCTGACCCATGACTGCGTACCAGCCTGCAGCACCAACCACATCATCAAGTTTGCGGATGACACAGCGGTGGTGGGCCTCATCACCAACAACAAAGAGGCAATTACAAAAATGAGGTGAGCCAACTGGTCCAATGGTGTAAAGACAATAATCTTTTACTGAATGTGGGAAAAACCAAGGAAATTGTGGTTGACTTCAGGAGAGGACATGCACAGCATCCCCCTCTGATCATCGCTGGAACAGCTGTGGAGAGGGTGAGCAGCACCAAGTTCCTGGGGATGCACATCTCCGAGGACCTCTCCTGGTTCAACAACACCACATTACTGGCCAAGAAGGCTCAAACTTGCCTCTATTTCCTCCGCAAACTGAGGAGAGCATGAGTCCCTTCCCCCATCATGTGCTCATTCTACTGGGGCACCATGGAGAAGCATCCTCACTAGCTGCATCACTATGTGATATGGAAGCTACACCGCCTCCTGCCGAAAGACTCTACAACACACAGTGAATGCAGCCAGCAAGATCATCGGTGTCCCTCTGCCCTCCCTCTCAGACATCTACCACACCTCACCCACAGAGCCATCAACATCGGAAGCGACACCTCCCACCCCTCACACTCCCTCTTCAGCCTCCTGCCCTCAGGGAGGAGGTACCGGAGCCTCCGGGCCCGCTCTACAACACTGCTAAACAGCTTTGTTTACCAGGCCATCAGGAACCTTAATTCTGTCCACTCCTCCCCCCTTCCCTGCCCTCTGCCCCTAGATGGGGCTCTGGCAGTCCAGAGTTCAGAGCTTTTGCCTGGAGGAGGGCCTGCTTGGAGAAGAGCCCCTGCCAGATGAGAGGGCCCTGCCTGAGGGAAGCCTAGCCAGATGAGGGCTTGCCTGGGAGAAAGCCCTACCTAAGGAGAGGCCCCGGCCGGAGGAGGACCTGCTTGGAGAAGAATCCTGCCTGAGGAGAGGCCCCGGCCAGGGAAGGGCCTGCTTGGATGAGACCCTGGCCGGAGAAGAGCCCTGCCTGGATAGCTCGGCCAGATGAGAGCCCTGCTGGACAAGAGGATGCTGCTGGTGGCAGAGGAAATGGCTGAAGAAGGGCATGACTGAGAAGGAGGAGCAGTAATGGCGCAGGACCACCACCACGCCGGCATTTGGGGGAGGACACTTCTGTGTGGAGCAGTTGGAGTGCTGCAGGTGAAAGATGGCAAGATGCAAATATCCTGGTTTCCAGAGAGCAACACCCCATGACACTGACGATGATAATGATGGAAAGTATGGATATACTGCTGGCAAGTGTCTTCCCCCATACAGGTTTCCTGAGGACATTGGTGGCAGAAGCAGTACAGTGCCTGAAGAGTGGCTCCTCCTCCTCCTCCTCAGTGTTTTAGGGACTTTTATTGTTTGGGGGGGGGGGTAGCCTATTTTTAGTTTTTAAAACTTTGTTTTTTTTAGTTAGTATTTTATTCCATTTTAGCTAATTTTAACTTAATTTTAATTCTTTGGTTTTAGATTAACTTTTTTATTTTAGTGGGCATTTATTTGTACATATTTTATTGTAAATAAATTCCTTTGAACATCCTCATTTTGTTTTCCCTTTGATTGCTACTTGTGACTCTTCACATGGTTTTAAAAGAACTTGCAAAGTTATGTTTTTAATTACCCCCTGGTCACACGTTACAGTTTGGTGTTGTCGGCAGGATCAGGTTTTAAGAGCACAGGTGGTAGCCAGAGGTGGAAAGAGGTTGTTTGTTTGTTTTTTTTAATAGGTGAATTGATGCCCTTCTTTTATGTGAAGGCTATGGGACTTGTTTTTAGTGCTGGACTTTTTATGGACTGGAGGCAGCGGCATGGACTGAATATGTGGCAGGGACTGCCAACATCAGGGATGGGCAACTTTGGTGGTAGTGAGTGTTGTGTTGGGTTTTGGGGGACCTGTTATTGTGTGACACGGGTGGTGGCTCCACCTTTCCGGTTCCGCTGCCACCTGGGGTATAAGATGGCTGTGAGGGAGAGGGGTGGTCTCTTGGCCTCCTCTCTGCCTGACGGATGCATGTGTGTAGTGAGAGCATCACTAATAAACCTGTGTCCAGTTCAACACTTGGTCTCATCCTTGGCTCCTATCACCAACATAACATTTGGCGACGAGGGTAAAAGGTATGGACGTGGGTGTTACTTCAATTTGGCCATTTTTGGAGCTTCCCGATGAGCCACCCATCCCTTGGGTGAGGTGGTTTGCTGCTTTTCAAACATACTTGGTAGCATTAGACCTTGGAAGACTGGAGAAGTTGAGGGACGGGCACTGTTGGTTCTTAACTTAGGAATGGAGGGTCAATGTATTTTAAGCACTTTGGGTGAGTGTTCCAAGGTTGTCATAGCCAGGAGCGGCACTGGGGTTAAGCTCCCAGTGCTCATAAAATGCTCCTTATGGCGTGCGTCTCGAAAAGCCTCTGACAACTAAGTCCAACTCCTAGCCTGCCCGTGTGGTTTAGTCTCTAAGCCCGGCGGAACTGCTTTTACTAATAGGAGAAGGGGCGAGGGCGGATCTCTGGCGCCTTAAAACCAGATGCTTCGGGTAGATGGTGGCTCGTCAACCTGGGAAGGTAGCCCATCTAGGGGAAGGTAAACCCTGATTTCAAACCTCTGCTGCCTTGCGGCATACACGGTCACGGGAAAGGCTTCGGGAGTCAACCCTGAGGAAAAATCCGGAGTTGGAGCCCCTAAGGCAGTTCTATGTTGTGCTCAACATCGTTCTGGCAGCTCCTGCAATGGCGCTGGTGCCAAACTGTAGCAGCCCTGCTGTTCCTTTGGATTCATCAGTGACATGGAGAGGGGGGACATGCTGCATGGGCAACATCTTGTCCTCCATATCTTCCTGCCCAGGCTTGAATCCTACCAACGCCCAACGCTGGAAGGTAGAACACCGGATCACTGGAGAGGACACTCCAGCTTCGCCTTTGGCGTAGACAAAACACGGGGAATGACAGTTACCGGTTATAAGCCACTGCTCAATTGGCGTAGAGCGTGGCGCCAGGGGTTGTTCCCGACGGTGGGAGGGATCATCAGATCTCACTGGACAGCTACCGCCCGCCTCAAGCTGGGCAGCCCCCAGCCAATAAGGTGTTGTCCCGCCACAGCTTGCTTTCCTCATTGGGTGCATGGGGATAAGGAGAAATCCAAACAGCAGGCTGAGAACCTTCGCACCAGGCAAGACAATAAAACAAAAGAGACCAACTCTAAAACTGGGAACTTGGAACGTCCGCACTATGATGACAGGACTCGCTGCTAACCTAAAGGACATCAACGACACCAGGAAGACTGCCATCATCAATAATGAGCTGAAGAGACTGGGAGTGGATATCGCCACTCTCCAGGAAACACGGTTAGCTGATGTAGGCACACTGAGAGAGAAGGACTACACGTTCTACTGGCAGGGAAAGGGCAGTGACGAACACAGGGAACACGGAGTGGGCTTCGCAGTGAAGAACACTTTGCTGAAGATGGTGGAACCGGGCAGCACTGGCTCTGCACGACTCCTCACCCTCCGCCTGAACACCACTGAAGGCCCAGTCACCCTCGTCAGTGTGTATGCCCCAACACAGACAGCCACACCAGAGGCAAAAGACGAGTTCTACGAGAATCTCACAACAACTGTCAGGATCATCCCCAACTCTGAACAACTCATTCTCCTTGGAGACTTCAATGCCAGAGTGGGTGCTGACCACGACTCCTGGCCCTCCTGTCTTGGACCTTTTGGCGTGGGCAGAATGAACGACAACGGACAGCGGCTGCTCCGAGTTCTGCACATATCACGATCTGTGCATCACAAACTCGTTCTTCAAGACCAAGCCCCAACACAAGGTTTCCTGGCAACATCCGCGCTCAAAGGACTGGCACCAGCTAGACTTGATCCTGACCAGGCGCACCTCACTGAAGAACATGCTAATCACCCGTTCGTTCCAGAGTGCAGATTGCGACACAGACCATTCATTGGTGTGTTGCAAGGTCAAGCTGCAGCTGAAGAAATTCCATCGTGCTAGACAACCTGGAAAGGCACGGATTGACACCAGCAAGATGGCCCAACCAGAACTTGTTGAGCAGTTTGCCTCCACCTTTGAGAAGGAACTTGGTGTACCACAAGGAGGAGAATCTGCAAAGCAGAAGTGGGAAGAGCTGCGAAACACCATCTACTGCACAGCCTTGGCTACCTTTGGGAGGAAGACCTCAAAGTCACAGGACTGGTTTGATGCCAAGTTGACCGAGATGACCCCCGTCATTGAAGCCAAGCGCTCAGCACTTGCTGAGTACAAGAAGTACCCAAACGAGAAGAATCTCCAGATTCTCAGGGCTGCAAGAAGCAAAGTTCAGCAGACTGCTCGGCGCTGTGCCAACGAGTACTGGACTCAGCTCAGCCAAGACATTCAAACCGCTGCCATAACAGGGAACATCCGTGGTATGTACGATGGCATCAAGAAAGCACTTGGTCCGGCTCAGAGCAAGACGGCCCCCCTCAAATCCTCCACTGGGGAGATGATCACAGAGAAGAACAAGCAGATGGAGAGATGGGGGGAACACTACTCCGACCTCTACTCTAGACAGAACACCGTGACACCGTCAGCCCTTGATGCCATCGACTGCCTGCCATCCATGGACGAACTTGACGCCGAGCCAACCATCGACGAACTCAGTAAGGCCATTGATAGCTTGGCCGCTGGCAAGGCACCCGGCAACGACGGCATACCCCCTGACCTGATCAAGCACTGCAAGACCGCCCTACTGCTGCCATTGCATGATGTCCTCTGCCAGTGCTGGAAGGAAGGTGCCGTACCACAGGACATGAGGGACGCCAAGATCATCACCCTCTACAAAAACAAAGGGGAGAGAAGCGACTGCAACAACTACAGGGGCATTTCCCTCCTCAGCGTTGTTGGCAAAGTCTACGCACGAGTTGTTCTCGTTCGTCTACAGAAGCTTGCCGAACGTGTCTACCCCGAGTCTCAGTGTGGCTTCCGCGCTGAGCGATCGACGGTAGACATGATATTCTCCATCCGCCAACTCCAGGAGAAATGCAGAGAACAGAACATGCCTCTGTACATCGCCTTCATCGACCTCACCAAAGCGTTCGATCTGGTCAGCAGAGAGGGCCTTTTCAAGATCCTGCCAAAGATAGGATGCCCACCAAAGTTGCAAAGCCTCATCGAATCGTTTCACACCAACATGCAGGGGATAGTGCAGCACGATGGCAACGTCTCAGAGCCATTCAACATACGCAGCGGAGTGAAACAGGGCTGTGTACTTGCGCCAACCCTCTTTGGGATTTTCTTTGCTATGCTCCTGAGGCATGCCTTCAGCACAACAACTGAGGGAATCTACCTGCACACAAGATCTGACGGCAGGCTTTTCAACCTCGCCCGCCTGAAAGCCAGAACCAAAGTACGCGAGGCTCTAATCAGAGACATGCTGTTCGCAGACGACGCTGCAGTCGCAACCCACACACAGCAGGAGCTTCAGACCCTGATGGACCGCTTCTCCCAGGCATGCAAGGACTTCGGGCTTACCATCAGCCTGAAGAAGACTAACGTCTTGGCGCAAGGCACGGAAGCACCACCAACCATCACCATTGATGACTACAAGCTGGAGGTCGTGAATCAGTTCACGTACCTGGGGTCCACGATCAGCAACAACCTCTCCCTTGATACAGAGATCAACAAGAGGATTGGAAAATCAGCCTTCACACTCGCTCGCCTCACCACACGAGTGTGGGAGAATCCCAAACTCTCTGTCAAGACGAAGATGGCAGTGTACAATGCCTGCGTCATCAGCACACTGCTCTATGGGAGTGAGACGTGGACAACATACGCCCGGCAGGAAAAGAGACTGAACTCCTTCCACTTGCGCTGCATTCGCCACATCCTGGACATATCCTGGCAGGACAAAGTGCCCAACACAGAAGTTCTGTCCCGCGCCGGCCTTCCCTCCATGTTCACTCTACTCAGGCAGCGCAGGCTCCGCTGTCTAGGCCACGTTCTCCGTATGGAGGATGGCAGAATCCCCAAAGACGTCCTCTATGGAGAACTGGCAACTGGCAGGAGAGACGTTGGCCGCCCACAGCTGCGCTTTAGAGATGTCTGCAAGAGAGACATGAAGGCCCTGGATATCAACACAGAGCGCTGGGAGGACCTTGCAACGGACCGCTCCAAATGGAGAGGCACCCTGACCAGACAGCTCAAGGCGGGTGAAGAGAGACTGACTGCTGCAGCAGATGAAAAAAGGACCCGCAGGAAGAGCCGCCACAGACCCAGCAGCACGGAGACCACCCACAAGTGTGACCTGTGTGACAGGGACTGTCATTCGCGCATCGGCCTGTTCAGCCACAGGCGGTGCTGTTCCAGCAGAGTAGACATTTAGGATTCTCTTCCATGGTCATCATAGACCGACGGAGGCCGACGGGGTGAGTGTGATAGCTTTGAGGAAGTGGTGGAGCTAATTGCATGACATTTTTGCGCCCCGGAAAATGTCATCGTACATAGGACCCAGTTTTGATAGCGCCACCAGCAGACTGACAAGTCGGTGTAACGGTTTGTGGCAGACCTGTGCCAGCTGGCCAAAGGCTGTCAGTTTGGAGCGTTGGAGGAAGAGATGGTCTGCGACAAGTTGGCAGAACATACTATTTGCCCGGCTATGAGGTCGAAGCTCCTTACGTACTCAGGTGAGCTGATGTTATCCAAGGCCATTGAGTGAGCTCAGCAGTTGGAGGCGGCAGACAAGCTATCACGAGAGCTCGGCAAGAGAGTGTCACATCGCCAGTTTGAACCACAGTCAACGGCGCAGGCAGTGGACCCGGACAGTGACGATGGCGTGGAAGATGAAGAAGGCTACGCTAATACTGTCAGGATGAGGGCCGCCCCGGAATTGCCCAGGTGTTTAGGTTGTGGGTTCACGAAGCACCGTTACAAAGCCAGAGAGTGTCCAGCAAGAGGGAAACACTGCAGCAAGGGCGGACACTTGCATCATTTCACCAGGGCATGTCACAAGTTCGAACGAGGGGATCCGAGACGTAAGGAGGACCTTCCCACTCCCACGGTTATTCACACTTTATCCCCGAGTACCAATGGCCGTTCCTACTGCATGGTGGAACTGGACGGGATAACAGTGCCATTGCTGACTGACACAGGAGCAGTGAGATCCGTGTTAAACTGGGCAACCATGAGGAGTTTTTTCCCACAGCATCGTGTTATAGGTGATTCAGCGCCGCTGTGTGGTTATGGTGGAGGAAGATTGGCTACAGTGGGATCGGTGGAACTGACAGCTAGAGCTGGAGAAGAGTGGTCGGGTTGCGGTTTGTGGGACCGGCCAGTTCCGCTGACGATGGACGGAGCTGTGTGGGACGAACCTTTGCCTAGTAATCTGCAAAATGAGCAGGACCAACCCCACCCAGGGCCATTGCAGGAGGGTTCTGGTGCCAGTGCCCAAGTAATCCTAGCTGAGGGAACTGGGCAGCACGGTGGGACGCCCATGACGGCGGGTGATGCCGAGTGGCTGGCTCCTTCTGCTACTGGATTTCGGCTGGAAGGGCCCAAAGAGCAGGGGATCACAACGGCGATGCCAGCAGCGGAAATGAAAGTGAGCGGTGCAGGACCAGCTGGCACGGTGAGACGATGTGCCAAACAGAGACACTGGAAGCCGAGTAGGGCCCCTCTGAAGGTCGCAGACGTGGTCCGACCCAGGGAGGAGGCCCGGTCGAGAGGTGTTTGGGTCAAGCATCGGAGAGAAGGTGACCAGGAGCGGCTGCAGGTGGTGGCTGTTAGGGGGGATGCCTACCTCCAGCTATCTGATGGCTCATGGAAGCATCCTAATGAGCTGCGGCACGCCCGGGAGAAGAAGGGGGTGTTTGGACCAGAATGTGGATCATCCTCGGGAGTGAAGAAAAGGAGGTGCACCGGAGTGGAATCATCTGATAGTTATCCGGGGGATGGTTTCTCTCCTGGGGCAAGCTGATGGTTGAAGAGTATGTGTAATGCATGTGTATGGAAAGGGGGCAACCGTTATGTTATTTAGTTCTGTTCATGGGAGGTTATTTTGTGTTTTTCTATTATTTTAGGAACACGGCAGTTATTTACGTTTAGTTGGACTGTTTATTTAGTACAGACAGCAGAATAATCCGCCTTGCCATGTGGGGGTGGGACAGTAGTCCACCTGTCCTCCCCTAGTTTTAGTTGTTTTGAGTGACAGTGATAGGCCCCGTTTAGGTATTTCTGTTTAGTTTTCTTAGTGCATGATTCAGGTTCCAAATTGAGGAGGGTCTTGATTGTATGCATGTTTTGGACCTTTTTGAACGGGGGAAGAAAGTGTTGTGTTGGGTTTTGGGGGGACCTGTTATTGTGTGATATGGGTGGTGGCTCCACTTTTCTGGTTCTGCCACCACCCGAGGTATAAGAAGGCTGTGAGGGAGAGGGGTGGTCTCTTGGCCTCCTCTTTGCCTGACGGATGCGTGTGTGTAGTGAGAGTGCCACTAATAAACCTGTCACCAACGGACTGGCGATCTGTCCAGTGTGTACTCTGAGGTTCCTACTCACATATGAGGCCATTTAAAACAAAACAAACCACAATAGTGGATGTGCAATGTTTGTAAAATGTTATCAATCTTTTCTTAGGGGGGTTTGTGCACTGAAGTGTTTGACAGTTCTTTTTTTATTCAACTAAATGCACTTTGTGATGTGCCAAGGTCAGTTATGATCAGGATGTAGTATATTTTAATTCAAAAGGGAAACAAATATTAATGTTACTAACAGTGCACATTGACTTTTTATGCACTTTGAAATATGCCTGAGTAAGATGTGACCAAAATGGTTATTTACAGAATTTTATTTTTTTATTCTATTTATTTAATTGTTCAAGGGGAAAAATATTTCTACTACTTCAAGTTCTGCTCAAACCCAGCACTGTTATTGTGCTTTCATGCACTTTTGATGTGCCTTTGTCATGTGTCAAGCACACATTTAAAACCAAGACAATGAATAAAAAGTGCATATTTTTCGTCATATTGATGTGTTGGTTTGAAATTTATCATATTCAACAGATCGTTGAGTATGTGCAGCCCAGTTACATGTCTTGATTTCAAATTGTGGCCCAACTGATTATGTAATTGAACAGCCCTGGAGTAGAAGATGGATGGATGGATGGATGGATGGATAAAATTATATTATTACATAAGGTTATATTTATAAAATTATAAAAATATAAAAAATTTATATTTTATATAATATAATTATATAAAATTATTATATTTTATATAATTTAAAATTTTATATTTTATATAAAAATATACAATATTTTATATTTATTTTATAATATAAAATAAAATATAAAATATTATAAAATTATATTATTACATAGACTTCCGGTGCCACATGAGTCGGCTGCCTTTTTGCAACAGCGGCTTCTTATTTACTATCTGGCTTCTTTCGCTAAACTTTCTGATCCAGCGACACCTTATCCATCACGGACACACAGCTCACCCCAAATGTATACCGAGCCGGCGGACGGAGCCACTGTTTATAGCAGGAGACAGTACAGCAGGGACCAGCTGTTAGCACTTAACAGGCCCACAGTGCTAACGCAAAAACTCGACATACCGGGAGAAATCAGATGGAAACGGCATGGATGTCGAGCTGGAGTAAGACGGCAGGCGAGGAATATAAGGTACAGACCCGTCCTCCCATCCGTTATCATGGGGAATGTACGATCGCTACTAAATAAGACAGACGAGCTAGCGGCCATGTCCCGCAACGAGAGCGTCTTCAGCGAGATTAGCATGATGACATTTACTGAGACATGGCTAACAGAACTAGCAAGAGATGCTAACATCGAACTGGAGGTTTTCCACGCAATACGAGCAGACCGGACACCAGACAGTGGGAAGGCAAGGGGCGGAGGAGTGATAATGTATATTAATAACAGCTGGTGTAAACGGGGTCACATCACGGTTAAAGAGCAACACTACAGCAAAGACATGGAGTTGCTAGCTGTTAGCATGCGGCCTGCTTATCTCCCGAGGGAATACTCACACATGATCTGCATTGTTATTTATGCAAATCCGACGGCGAACGCTGGGGCAGCGCATGACACCATCCACTCAGTCACTAGCAGGCTTCTGACAGAACACCCAGATTCTCTCCTCCTCATCTTGGGTGATTTTAATCATATCTCACTGTCCCCCATTCTGCCCACATTCACCCAGTATGTCACATGCCACACCACAGATAATAAAACACTGGATTTATTCTATGTGAATACTAAGGAGGCGTACACCTCATCGCCACTCCCCCCACTCGGGAGATCCGATCCCAACTTGGTTCATCTCCTGCCGGTGTACAAACCGCTAGTACACAGATAACCTCCGGTTACGCGCACGGTGAAGATATAGTCTGAGGAGGCAATGGACGTTCTAAAGGACTGTTTTGAAATCACTGCCTGGGAGCAGCTCTGCAATCCACATGGTGAGGACATCGACGACCTCACTCACACCATCACAGACTACATCAGCTTCTGTGTTGACAACACCATACCCACCAAGATCATACGGTGTTGCTCGAACAACAAACCCTGGATCAACCCTGAGATAAAATCACTACTGAGAGAGAAGAAAAGGATCTTCAGGTCAGGGAACAGGGAGATGCTGAAGTCCGTACAGAGGGAGCTAAGGAGGAGGATCAGAGAAGGCAAGGACAGCTTCAGGAAGAAGATGGAGGGCAAGCTGCAACAGAGCAACATTGGCGATGTCTGGAGATGTCTGGAGAAACCTCAAAACCATCTCTGGGCTCCAGAATACCTCCCCCCAGGCCACGGGGGGTAGGGAGTGGGTGAACAATCTGAACCTGTTTTTAATAGGTTTGACCAACCGCCCTCCCCTCCGCCTGCACAACAACCACTGCTGCCTCTACCGTCATTGAGACCTGCTGTCCACCCCCCCCCCCACTCCCAGCACATAGCCCCCCAGCCCCAAGTTGACCCTCACTAAGACCCAGGTGAGGTCAGAGCTGAGGAAGATCAAGGCGAGGAAGGCCTTGGGTCCGGACTGCATCAGTGCGAAGCTCCTCAAGTCCTGCGCAGACCAGCTGTGTGGGATTGTGGAGCACATCTTCAACCTGAGCGTGAAGCTGGGGAGGGTACCACAGTTGTGGAAAACATCTTGTATGGTACCCGTACCAAAGACTTCCAACCCCAGAGACCTGAACAGCTACAGACCAGTGGCCCTGACTTCTCACCTGATGAAGACCCTGGAGAGACTGCTACTTGCTCACTTTCGCCCCCTGGTGGGACCAGCGATGGATCCACTCCAGTTTGTCTACCAACATGGCATCGGGGTGGAGGATGCAGTGATCTTCCTCCTTCACCATTCACTGTTCCACCTGGAGAAGCCTGGGAACACAATGAGGATCATGTTCTTTGACTTCTCCAGTGCTTTCAACACCATCCAACCGGTGATCCTGAGGGACAAACTGCTGTGTGCAGGGGTGGACCAGCACCTGTCATCATGGATCCTGGACTACCTCACAAACCGGCCACAGTTTGTGAACCCAGGATTGTGTGTCCGACACGATCATCGGCAGTACGGGGGCCCCCCAGGGAACGGTTTTGGCTCCCTTCCTGTTCACCCTTTATACTGCGGACTTCTCACACAACACAACACACTGCCATCTACAGAAGTTCTCTGACAACTCTGCGATCGTCGGCCTCATCTCCAACGGAGATGAAGCTGAGTACAGAGGACTTATCCGGGACTTCATGGACTGGTGCCATCGGAACTGTCTCCAGATCAACGCGAGAAAAACTAAGGAACTGGTGGTGGACTGCCACAGGCAAGGACAACCCCTCACAGCACCAGTAAACATCCAGAAAACAGACATTGAGATGGTGACATCCTACAAGTACCTGGGTGTTCATTTGAACAATAAACTAGACTGGTCCCACAATACCGACGCATTCTACAAGAAAGGACAGCACAGGCTGTTCCTACTGAGGAGGCTCAGGTCTTTTGGTGTACAAGGGGTGCTCCTGAAGACCTTCTGTGATTCGGTGGTAGCATCAGCCATCACTTTTGGAGTGGTCTGCTGGGGCAGCACATCACAGCAGCCGACAGGAAGACACTGAACAAACTGATCAAGAAAGCTAGCTCTGTCCTGGGGCAGCGCCTTGACCCAGTGGAGGAGATAGGAGAGAGAAGGATGGTGGCTAAGCCGTCATCTCTGCTGGAGTCCGAGTCCCACCCTATGCAGGACATACTGAACGCACTGAGGAGCTCATTTAACAGTAGGCTAAATTATCCTAGGTGCACGACCGAGAGGTTTCGCAGGTCCTTCCTACCTACGGCTGTCAGACTTTCTAACCTAAGCAGGGCTGCTTGCAGAGATAGTAAAAAAAAAAAAAAAACGTTACGACCCAATAGTATTGAATGCAAAAGATGCAACAAACTTAGAAAAAATGGTCCCCCTCCAGTATACAACTATGACAATATCAATCACTACAGAGGGTGACTTTATGTATGGGTACATATTCATACTATGTGGGGTAACTAAATAGACTGTCATGCTGTTTATTCCATCTAGCTACAATGCTCCGCACTGTGTATATACTGTATATTTATGTGTACATATGTATATTCACTGCTCTTATTTTCTTATCTTCTAAATTATTGCTCTGAGTGTTGTTATCCCTGTGCTGTTGCAATCCTGGAATTTCCCCATTGTGGGACTAATAAAGGCTTATCTTATCTTAAGGTTGAACAGCTAAGGAACAAGGTCGTAGTTTTAAGTCTTTGTGTGGTCAGTTAGCAGCGACACGTAGGTGGTTTAAAAGGTCCTGCGATATTAGAGTGATGTCTGCCGCGGTATCCAGTAACGCTTCATATGTCATCACGTCTTCCAAGGTCAATGAAAGGAAAAATTTTCATGGTACCCCCCTCTCGGTCAAGTCACACAGAAATTGTTGGACCGGCGGTTCAACGCGGATTAAGGAGCCGTCTGTTTCGGGCAAGTGAAATTTTTCAGGTAGCTGGACTACCAGAATGGCACTGGACGGCGCTGGGTTCTCAGGCCCTTCTGGAGCCTCAGGTGGGGGATGCTCTGTTGTGTCCACTGTATCTCCCACCGATGCAGTAGGAGGTTCCTCACGGTCGGGTTTTGGCAGCCCTGAAGGATCGTTTTGGGTTGTCACAATAGTTATGGCTAGGACATCTTACTTCTTGTCCTCCTTCTTGTTCTTCACTTCGTCTAGTAGACGTTTTGAGAGCTTCCATGTCTTCTTGACTAAAAGTGGGTATTTCTTTCTTCTCCCAGTTTCTTGAGCCAAACTTACCAGAGGGAGGTCTTGTTTCCCTTGCTGAGTTTCTACGGCAGTCTGAGAGAGGTGACCATTTACCACGGTTATGTGAGTCCTGAAATTGATATCTGTCATCCCAAGTATCCGTACCGTATTCTCGTGACCTATCTGGTGGGCTTGGCCTCCGACAGTAGTCAGGCTTTGGTGACATTGATTTTGAGCTGGATGTAGAAGATTTGGTCGGGTTCTGACCCGACTTATCTTGGCTAGAGAACTATCGCGGTTTTACATGTGACTGTGGTGCAGGAACAGGGGCTGGCCTCGGGGTGCCCTCTAGGTCCAGAATGTCAGATGTGGTGTTGACAGCTAGTACCGTGGTAGGCTCGGCATGCTTCTGGTTACTTTGTCATTGTTTCTGGAATGCATAATGTATGAATTCTCTGAGCTGGTTTATTGAGTTTGACCTTGGGTTAGCCATGACTCCAAGGTGGTGGCTGACCATTGGATGGAGATTCTGAATGAAGAGAGCCTTAAAATTATAGCCTTCTTCCATCCCTGGCATGTTTTGAGATCCAAAATATGCACAAAGGAGTCACTGGTAGTAGGCCTATGAGGGCTCTGAGAGACCTTGTTTCACAGCTAGGGCTGTCGCTAGCCTGACTGTAGGCAGTCGTCGGAGAATTCCTTTTCAGTGGCTTCGTAGAGTCTCCGGTGGTTCATCCTGATATCCAATGGCTGTCGGTCTATAAATTTCAACACCCACCTAGATGTTAGCTTGATCAAATAGATGCGATCGCTGAATGTAGCGTCAGGGTATTTACGCAAGTAGTCGTCAATGTCTTGTAAATAAGCCCTGGTATCAAGTGACCCACTGGTGGAGGGGTCAAATTTGGTGATGTGGCGAGCGATCTTATCGAGGTCCCTATCGGATGGGATTTGCAGACGTCTTTCTCGTTGTCGTCTGGGTTTGCCAAAAGGGTCGGGCAAACGTGCGCCGTGGGAATCCCCGTCCGATGAGGGGATGCCTTCCTTTGTCGGTGGAACTGGCCTGTTCATGGCTCCTGGTCTTGGTTCTCTTTGTTCACGGTAATCTTCTAGCTCTTCTTTGATGTCCTGAAGGCCTTCTTGTGCTTCTCGTAGAAGCAGTTGACATTTCTTGTAGTCAGATTCTGTGTCGTCTAGTTGACCTTCAGCTCTTCTGAGTTTGTTCTCGGTGTCCTGAAGGGCAGTTCCTAATTCCTTGTTTTCGCTCCAAAACAAAGTATTGTCATCCTCCAGTCATTGCTTCTCTTGCTTTGCCTGGTCCAAATCTAGCAACACGTTATCAGAACTCAGAAAAGATTTATTGCCAAGTACATTAACAGATAACTGATAACAGATAACTGATAACATACGAGGGATTTGACTTGACACAGAAAACGACCTGCATTTCCGGTGACACCGCAGCATCTGTGAACATGCCTGTCAACAGAAGGGTACAGGATGCATAGGGAGAAAGGATAATACAATAGGAAGGAGCAAAAAAACCATTGATTGTCAGAATAGTGGTCATATATGATCAATATTATGATTACAAGAAAAAAAAGCCCTCAATGCACAGTTAGCAGACAAAAAAGTTCACAAGGACACAGAGAGAGCAGTGAGTGAATCATCTTTATCATCGGTTTTTTGAATCAGTGTGGGTGTAATGTTGAATGTAGGTGTTTGTATCAGTTATGAACCACAAGGTCTCTTTGGCAGGAGATGTTTTGTCTAGCTGCTGGCATTGTCCTTGGGCCATGCAGCTGCTGGCTGTCCGAAAGGCCGTGAGCTCAATGTTTTGAAAACAAAAAAACTGCAGATAATCTGGAGGATTTGTATGAGGGGAGTCAGATTCGTCGAATAGTACTGATCTCAGAGAGAAAAAACTTTATATTTTCTTACAGATTCAGTACTTAATCCTTCACTGCTGGACGTTGAATCCTTCATGGACGGCTCTAAGCGTAATCATGATGTAATCCACCTTCCTAGACAGTTCTCCGTTTGCCGCTATCAAAGTCCTCTCCATTTTTTCAATTTGATGGTTGAACCTCGCCTGGCCAGCGTTTTGATAGGTTGTGTCCATCTTCATCAATTTGCGGTACACCAGGACAATCCCAGATCCAATCAGAACGATCCCAATCACCATTACTACGAAGACGTACAAATCTTCTACATCTTCGATGGAAAGATCAGACAGGCACAAGAGTTTCCAATTACTTGTGTCCCTCAAATAGCCCGCAGCAGCCGTTCCTGCGGGACAAACAACCTCCCCCGGGGCACTTTTCCTCGTTGAAAAAATAGTGTCAATTGCGTTCAAAGCCCAGCTTATTAATTCCATAATTTCTTTCGATAATCAGCAGTAAAGACACGCAGACAGATGACAGCAAGCTGGGATCCAGTTAGTTAGGGGAGGAAGGAGATAAGTCAGAGCAGGAGAGAAGAAAAAAGGCGTCTGCTCTCTTTGGAGGGCGGAAGTGAAGTGAAGTTATCAAGTTCAGCTTGGGTATCTTCATGTTCTCGATGAGCTTGTTCCTGCTTTTAGACACCCACGGTAACATCACAAGGAAAAGGAAACCCCTGCCCCCCACCCACCCCACCCACACACACACAACAACATGAACCGGGCGGGAGGTAGGGGGGAAAGGAAAGGAAAGGAGGGAACACAACACACCCCGCACAGGGCCCACAATTAACCCCCCCTCCCCAAGTCCAAAGGTGCGGGGGCTCCGGAGGCCACCCGGAGTCTCAGGCCCAGCAGACAGTCTGGCAAACAGAGTCCGGTGGCCTGCCGGAAAACACGGGCCACCTGGCCCAGAGACTCCGTCCCTCCGGCAGTCGGCCAGCACTGTCAAGCCACCAGGGCCGGCGGAATGAAGCAGGAGGCGGCCTGCCCACCGGAAGGCTCCCTCGTGGGGGACTGGACTGTAGGAAGGAAACCCTCACAGCGTAGGACAGGGAAGAGAAGAAGGCTACGGTGTCCTCAGGCTGACCCGCAGCATCCTCAGTGGTCCTGACTTGGGACACCACTACACCCTCAGTGGACCTGGACCAGGACAATGCTGCACCCTCAGTGGACCCCGACAGGGCCAACGCTGCACCCACAGTGGACCCCGACCGGGCCAACGCTGCACCCACAGTGGACCCTGACCGGGCCAACGCTGTACCCGCTGTGGACCCCGACCAGACCAACGCTGAACTCGCAGTGGCTCCCGGCTGGAGCTCTGCAGCACCCGCGGTGGCTCCCGGCTGGAGCTCTGCAGCACCCACGGTGGACTCCAGCTGGAGCTCAGCAGCACCCGCGGTGGGCCCTGACCGGGCCAATGCTGCACCCACAGTGAGCAGGCCAACCCGCAGGAGCACCAAGCTGAGGAGGCAATCGACGGGAGAAGCCCTGATGACCCTGGCAGGAGGAGCTGGAGCAGCGGCGTCCTCCACTGGTCGGACCAGACCCACAACGACCTCTGGCAATGGCCAACCCTCTCCGGTGACCTTAGACGAAGGCTCAGAGACAGCAGGAGAAGAAAGGTGGTTAGGGTCGCCGGCAGCAGCAGAGCCCGACGAAGTGAGTTCAGATGCAGCCGAGGGCTGCACCCGACTCCCATCACCTAGAGCCAGGCAAGATCTCTCCAATACTGACATGAGAAATATAAGAGAGAGAACTTGCCTGAGCTGGAGCTCCACCGCCGTCCAGGACTCCGTCGAACTTAACGATGACATCCCAGGTCCGGCCTCGAGGAGGTCCATCTCTGGCTCCCACTCTGCTGCAGAAGCCTCCACAGCAGGCGAGATGGTCATTGCAGTCCTATTGTCCTCCTGCAGTGGCTCCAACGCTGGGGATTCCTCCAGTGTGGCTACAGGGAAACCTCTCTGTGCTGGCTTTGGGGCAGAATCCTCCGAAGCCCCCGACTCCTCCACTGTCTGATGGCTCTGCCCTTGGTTCAACGGGAGCTCAGAAAAAATAGGAGGAGACACAGAGAGAACAGGAAAAGAATAAGCATATGCAGCTGGAGGAGAGAGCCCAGCAGACTGCAAGGACTGGGCCTCTTCCTCGGGAGATTAAACAAGGTTCATCATAATTTAATGGAGTAAAATGAAAAAATACTTGCCTGTCACCCCAGTGTTCAATGTTGGCAGCTGCAGTGGGCGAACAGTCATCCTTCTCCGTGTCTGCGGTGATCTGGCTCTTTTCCAAGGTCTGTGGAGGAGCCATCTCCATGACTACGGAGATGGACATTCCCAGGGCAGCCCTAGCAGGCCTCATGACAGCTGTAGGCGAGATGATGGTTGCCGAAGATGAGGAGGGCCTCTCTCGGTGTCTCCTTGCGGGATGACGCTGCCTCTGGGCGGCCAACGCTGATGGTGAAGCAGGTGAGAGAATGGCTGCAGGCTGCGGAGTGCATCCCCGCTTGGGCGCTGCGAAAAATGCCGCTCTCTCCACATCAGGAAACATGCGATGGAGCGCGTAGACCAAGGCGATCAAGTTTGCATACTGAGGGTAATTCCAGAGTCCCGGATGCGCTTCTAGAATTACCTCAGCTGCGTCCAGGTTGCTCCACTTCGCCTTGGGTCCACGGACTTTGTGGGCCTCGTCCATGAAGGCTTGAATGTCCGCAGCTGCCCACTCCTCCTCCACTGTGGGTTGCCTCGCCACCAGTCTCCTTCAGCCAGTGTGGGAGCAACGCACCAAAGGCATGGTCAGGCAAAAACAGGTGGGTGAGGAAAAAATTACAAAAAGGGAAAAAGTGATGTGAGGGTGTGTCCGCTAAATCCTTTTGCTGGCTGGATCATTCTGTTATGGTTCCCCATGCACTTTTACACAGCGCATGGAGGAGTGAGGGGAAAGGATGGATTTACGCTTTGGGTACACCACAACACATTTATTAACATAAAGACAAAACAGTTCCAAAAAGGTGAAGATTTACAAAAACACACTTACAGTTGGCGTTCGGGAGCTGGCATTGCCCAGCGAACGCAGGTGGAGAAACGGATTAACCACAATGGCGTCCCAGAGCCGACATCGCTCAGAGGACACCGGGAATCCACGGGTAGACGAGGAAGTGGCTAATCTGTAACTTTGATGAATATGACGAGCCACATACAGTGATTAATGTCCATATAGCACAGCTCAATGGCCCAGCAATGCTTGACTGGCAAAGGCCACCTATGTACAAGCACTGCTGGACAACAGATGGAAAAAACAGGAAAAAATGAGAATATTGTCTAAATCGATGAAAACGAACTGATTAACCATATCGCGGAGGACATCATGAATGAGTCACTGGATGACGGCAGGGGCGTTAGTGAAACCAAAAGGCGTAACCATGTACTTAAACTGCCCCAGGTGAATTTTAAAGGCCTTCTTCCACTCGTCCCCCTTGCGAATACGGACTAAATGATACGCATTATGTAGGTCGAGCTTGGTAATCACCCATGCACGCTGAAGGAGCTCAAACTCGGAGTTTATCAGAGGCAGAGGATATTTATCTTTAACGGTAATTGCATTTAATTCCCGGTAGTCAATGCACGGATGCAGAAATCCGTCCTTCTTACTGACAAAGAAAAATCCTGCCCCAAGCGGAGACGAGGAAGGCCAAATGAGGCCGGCGTTCAGCGAATCCTTAATATATCTCTCCATCGCTTCCCTCTCCTGGCCTGAAATGCTATAGAACTAGCTGGACAGCAGCCACGCACCCGGGAGGAGATCTATAGCACAGTCGTACGAGCGATGAGGTGGTAAAGAGAGTGCTCTCAACTTGCTAAAGACCTCCCCAAGGTCATGATAGACCTCGGGTACAAGGGTGAGGTCTGGCGGCTTGGCCAGAGGGGAAGAGATGGATAAGGATGGCGAACACTCGGCCAAACAAGATGCCAAACAATGCGGACTCCACGAAGAAATTGAATTCTGTGTCCAATTAATTATGGGATTATGCCTCCGGAGCCATGGGTACCCTAGGACCACCGGGAAGGAAGAATTTGGGAGGATGAGGAACGAAATCTCCTCCCGGTGGTTCCCGGAAAGAAGGACGGGTATCGGCACCATGCATTCAGTCACTGAGGCCACATTTTTGCCCGATAAATTGGTGACGTTCAGAGGGGTGGATAGTTTGGTGATGGGAATACCCATCTCCTTGAATGAGCCAGGATGAGATAAAATTCTGTTCCACCCCCGAATCAATTAAAGCCATAACCCTCCTCTCGACCCCCGACAACTGAATAAGGGCCAAAATAGATAGATTACCGGGGGGATGAAGAAAAGGTCCGCCTGTCAGACCCCCCACGGCCACTGACGGGCCGCGTCTTTTTGGCGTCAGGTAGCAATTATCCAATTTATGCTCCAAAGAGCCACAATACATGCATGCACCAATCCTCCTCCACTGTTGGTGCTCCTTCGGGGTCAAACTGACCCGGCCGAGCACCATTGGTTCGGAGGAGGAGTCGGCTCCACCTGAGTCAGCAGCCTGGATGGGCCCTCGCCCGAGAGGAGGATTTGCACTCCTTTGCACGCTCGCGGTAACGGTTATCCAAACCGACAGCTTGGTCAATTAAACCGTCCAGAGATGAGGGAACAGCATGAACCGCCAGGTCATTGTGGAGGTTTGTGTTTAAACCCTGGAGGAACGTGTTGCGTAATGCAACATCGTTCCATCCAGAGTCCTCCGCGACCACCCAAAACTCCACTGGGAAGTCGGCTGCAGACTGGCTTCCCTGGCAGAGAGACAAAAGGTGACTCATGATGTTGCCCTCTCTCTCAGTCAAAAGTACGGGAAAATTCAGTGACAAAGCAATCGAATGTGTAGGTGGAACCCTCCAGACTGTCGAGTACGGACTGAGTCCAACTGAGGGCTTGATCCCGTAGCAGGAGAACCATAAAATGAATTCTGGAAATCTCGTCCGGATACTCCCCACCCACCTGGCCCAGAAAAAGCCGAACCTGACAAAGAAAGTCCTTACATTTCCCCACCTCCCCTGCATACAGGGCAGGTGAGGGAACGGAAGTTGTTCGGCGTACGGTGGAAGGAACAGGGGCCGCAGGTGGAGCGGAGGGAGCGGGAAGAGAAATATGGGCCAAATGTTCGGTGACCGTGCCCAATTGCTGCGTAATAGCCTGCAGCTGTTGAGTGAGCGCGGTCACCTGTCTCTCTGTGACGTCTAAGTGGTGGAGAGCGGAGTATTCCGCTAATGCAGCTCCCGCTGAGCCTACGTTGTGGCTGGCTCGTTCTGTCATAATGATAGAATGATCAGCTCACGTGCAGGGAACCACACCAGAGAAAACACTCATGACACAGAGAAACGTTTGAACAGTTTATTGATTTCAAAAATGGAAAGCACTGTTATGGAAAACGCCACTTTGCCAGAGGTAGACTAAACCTGTGGAGAGAGGCGAGAGCGAATTAGTGGAGGATTGCAGCTATAGAAGTGGACAGTCAAACTGCCACTTATGTGGGCTGAGCAGAGAACCCAACAGAGAAAGGCCCAGCAGAAATAGACGAACCAGCGAGGTGAAACTGGTAGGAACAGGTAGGGAAGGAACTGGGTGGTGTCTGACTGGGTGGCGAAGGCTGTTGAAGCGGGATGAGGTTAATGGGGCAGGTGAGCGCACAACAATCCCCGAAGATGCACCACGCAGATGGCAGCAACCTGAGAAAGGAAGAAAACATAGGAATTAATTAGGTTATCCTCATCTAAGAATTGCTTATACTTGCTGAGGCAGTATACCCAACGAGCCAGTGCCAAAGTCTCCGCTTGATGGTCTTTTATGCGCTAGCGAGGCAGAAGAGGCAGATGCGTCTAATCACACAGGTGAAGTGATTGCCTGAGAGGTCGGGGAAATTCTTCTCAGGAAGGAGGGGGCATGCGCTCACCTGAACATGACAACAACTGTGTTTATTTGATTTTGATTTATTTATTTCAGTTTTACTGTGTTTTTGGTTTGACTTTTGGACTGTATTTTGTTAGTAGCCTACATAATTTTGCAACGCAGCACATGTTAAAAATAAAACTGTATGGATCATGCACAGACGGGACAAGAGTGTGCTGCTGCTGCTGCTGTGTGTGCCCCACTGATTAATGCCTGTCTTTCGTAGAATAAAGTGCCGGCTGTGAACCCACTGTTGGAGTTATTTCCCTACACAACACAACGCAGACGCAGACAACAGTTTCAAGTCCGCTACATAAATGTGGTGCCGTGACTCGGATCAACTGAATCAGCCGCTGTCAATTGCTGGGGTTAAGCTTTGAGCTCGTGACGCCTGGGATGTCAGCCTGACTCTGTCTGGATCCTTTTCAAGTGAAAAAAAAAAAATATGGAAGAAAATATTTTGTCTGTAGTGTTTGTATAAATGGTGTATACTGAGTGATTTTGACACGTTTTGCATTTACTGTGTGATAAGCATATTTTTTTTTCGAGTGTTGCCAATTAGTTCTCATTTACTGTTGTGTTAAATGTATAGTTTGTGTTTGAGATACGACTGGTAGAGATCAAACCACATCCAATATGTTTACACCAGATATGGGAGGGGTCGAGGTCTTTCTGGGGCACATGAGGTTATTAGAAATCATTCTCCCATAATGTTGCATGATGATCACAATCAAATCACATAAAACCCAGCCTTGCATTTGGACCCCAGTCCTCCACTCCCACGTCCAGTAATGAAAGCACCCAAAATGAGCTACATGAGCTTATCACTGAGCTGGGAAGTCAAATTGGGGAGTCAACTGCTAACCGCCTGTTGGCAAGTTAAGCCCTGCCTACCATAAATGAGGCACCCCCACCCCAACCGTGCAAAGTTGGAACCCCTGAAGCCGCACTTGACCTCTCCAAAATGAGCTTGGTTGTCAGGCCAGATATTAAAGGCCCTCCTATGTATAGAGGTGATGGCACTAATAAATACTCCATTCAAGAGTGGACAGATTTGATGAAAATCTGTCCACAGATGAGAGGGTTCTCTGGTGACATGCAAAAAGAAGAGACCCTGAACCATCTTCTTGGCAAAGCTAAGAACATTGCCAGAGTGGGGTTGAAAAGTAACATGTCCTCTGGTGCAGTCACCAACCCTGAAATCATTTATGCTATATTAAAGTGTTACTTTAGTGAGAGCCCAGAGTCTTGCCAGCCATTAACTGACTTTTATGCTCCCACCCAGCTGCCAAAGAAACACCAGTAGACTATTGGGTGAGGTTAAACATTGTTGCTGAAGCAACTGACAGGCACTTGCAACGTCAAGGAACCAAGATGGAGAATATGAATGCAGAGGTGGCCATGATGTTTATCAGAAATTGCCCAGACCCTAATCTTGCCTGTGTGTTTAAGTGCAAGTAAGTATGTAAGTAAATGGTCAATAACAGAAGTTCAAGAAGCCATTGATGAGTATCAAAGAGAAAGTTATGCAAAAAGAAAGCCCCCTGTCTCAGTGGCCACCGCAACAATCGATGTCAGTCCCCCTGAGCTTGGATCGAATGTTGCTCATGTGAACACAGCAAAGTGTGCCCAAAGTAATCCAGCTAAGCATGTGAAACTGCTATGTCAGAATCAGGTGCTCTGGAACGTGTGCTCAGTATGCTAGAGAGGGTGCTAGAGCATAATAACCAGTCTGCGATCCCCACAGTAAGAGCACGACCTCTAGCCCCAGCCAGTTTCTCCCAGTGCAGAGCTTGGGGTAATAATTCACATTCCTCACCCACTGTTGGAGTTATTTCCCTACACAACACAACGCAGACTCAGACAACAGTTTCAAGTCCGCTACAAATGCAGTTCCAAGCGTGATAGAAATAAATAATTGATTTTTGGAAATGGACCAGTGGGCCGCAGTGGATGAGGGGGCGGCCAGTTACCCATCCTTGGTCAACATTAAAGTAAGGGGGGATGTTTTAGGGTGGAAGTATTTTATTGTGTTTTTTGGGTTTTATATCCACCTTATTCCTAGCCCCCATGATGCCTTGCGTGAATTATGGGTGCAACGTCCAGTACTAGTTTAGAACGTGTGGTTGTCACTGAAACGGGACCCTTTTCCTTGTTAAAAAACAATGACTTTGGCATCAAAAATGCGGGAACACGGTTTTTTGCACCTCAAAAAAATACAATCATACAATTTCCCATGACTATAGAGGGATGAGAAGATGACCTTAAAAAGTGGCCCGGCCCTGTGGTCCTGGGCCGGGTGTGCGCCAGTGGTGCGGGCCGGCCCCAGCGCATCCTTGCGAGGCAGGGTTGTGCCCTCCCCGGGGCCCTGGCAGCGCTCTGAGGTGGGTGCCTGCGTCCTGGGTGGTCACCCTCTCCATCCTCCGACGCCTGTAGATGTGGGTGTGCGTGTGTGTGATTGTGTGTGCGCATGCAGGCACGCGTGAGAGTGGGTGTGACTGGGTGCATGTGTGTGTGCTGGTGCGGAAGTGGGTGCGTTTGCATGTATGTGGATGTATTGTGTGTGGGCATGTGTGGCTGTGTGTGGGTGTAGGTGGGCATGTGTGATGGTGAGTGTGTGTGTGTGTGTGTGTGTGTGTGTGTGTGTGTGTGTGTGTGTGCACATGAGGGTGGGTGGGTGTGTGTGTGTGTACCAGTGCGGATACCTGTGGATGGATGTGTGGGAGTGGAGGATGTGTATGTGGGTGGGGGAACCTTGTTGGGAGTGGGGGTGGGGCAGACCATCTAGTGGCATGGGGGTTGGCAATTTGGGGCCTGCTTGTCCCGGCCATCCTGCCGTTGTGTCACGGGGTGGGGCGTTTTGTTGCATTGCCCCTGTTGTCTTTGGCACCGGGTGTGGGTGGGTGGGTGGTCGGGGGGGGTTGGTGTGGGTTGGTGGCCGTGTTGTCGTCGGGCTGCTCCAGGGTGGCTGTGACTGCGGGGCAGCCTGCTGCTGTCGGTGTGTGTCTGGGGTGGGTGGTCGGTGGGCTTGCGGTGGGCGCTCGGGGGTGTTGCTTAACGTGTGGGGTATTGTATGGGTCCGGCCCATTGTTCACTATTGTGACTATTGTTGTTGTGCATGTTCATGTGTGCAAGATGAGTGAAAATGGGTGTGGCTGCTCCATCATGCTTGTGGTGCTGGGAGCGCCGGGGCATGACGCTGGTGGGTCCTGGGCTGGTCAGCCTGGCGGCCCTCGCCCTGAGTTAGGATTTGGGGGCATTGGGTTGCCTCCTGAACCAGTTTGAGAGCTGGCTTCTTGGTGGTGGTGGTGGGGGGGCTCACTTTTGGACCGCCTCCCTCCCAGTCTTATTTCCTGCCGGAGGTGTGCCGCAGAGGGGCTGCCCTCACCTCAATTTTAATTGCATTTTAGACACTGAGGGCTTGGGAGAATGGGAGCCCCACTGCCTATCGCAGCGTCTGGTGGTGCTCCAACCACCTTCCCCCCAATTTTAACAGCACTATGGTAGTTCACACACCTGCACACAATCACATCATACAACTGACACACACCTATCATGATTTGTGCAAGGGGGGGGGGGTGGGAGTCTTCCCCCACCCCTGTTGCCCTCCTTCTGCCGGGGGCCTGGGGGCCCGGCGGAGGGCCTGGGACCCGTCATGTTGTCAGAACCCCTGGGTGCTGCTGAATGAATGGATGCGAGCAAGGGAGTGATGAGTGGAGATGGTGATGGTTGGTCAGTTTTGTGTGGCGCTTTGTGTGCCGGGTGGCATCTCGGGGCACCTGCGGTGGTCTGCTGATCAGTCACTCAGGTGGGCACTGAGGGTGGGGGTCTGCTTCTGTAGCCACAGTCGCCCTGGGGTGGGTTGGTGGGGGTGTGGCTGCCGGCCTGCGCCAGTGGTCTCCCTGGACACTGCCGGGCGCTGGTGCGCGTTCAGGCTCACTGCATCTGCATTGCAGTCACCCTAAGAAATAAGGGTGAATGAGGGTGGGTGAGTGTAAGGGGGAGAGCACAAATGGATGTGAGTAGGTCAGAATGTGAGTGAGAGTGTATGTATGAGTGAACGTGAGTGAGTGTGGGTGACCCCAAGGGCGAGTGCGAGCGAGATTGAGCGGGTACAGGAGTGAGAGAGAATGGGTGGGTCTGGGAGTGCGATTGTGGGACTGTGTGGGTGAGTGGATGAGTGAGAGTGAATCAGTGCATGTGGGTGCGTATGAGAGCATGAGGGTGTGAAGGTGTGGGAATGGGTGTGTCTGCTAGTCAGGAGGTGCTGGATTGAGGGGGTAGTGCCTCTTGGCTACATGGGCTCCCCTGGGTGGGGGGGGCTTCTTTGGGTGTGGGGGTCCCCGGGGTGTGTGGCAGTGGTGCTGAGGGAGGTGTCTGGGGGGGGCTCGCACTGGGGGGTGGGGACGCTGGCCTCCCGGCGCCTGGGGCCCAGAGGCTGGTGTTGGCCCTGCTGGGGGGGGGGGGGGGAGGTTGGTGGGCCCGCCACGCCAGCAGCCTGGCCTCCCTTGGCCATCCCTCCGGGGGCGGATGCCTGGCTTTCCTGGGGCTTGTTGCCCTTGGGCATTTGTGACCTGTGGGGGTTGACAGCGCTGCCTTGACTGCTCGGGGTTTCCAGGGGATGGGGGGGTGCTTCGACCGGCCCCTCTCTTTGTAGGTTTCCTGACAAACCACTCATATGCACACATTTATTTTGCATACGCTCTCATATACACACACAGGGAAGCACACACACAAATATCTCCCCTTTAACAGGTGCGGATACCAGACTCATGTTGAGACCTCTTCGGTGGAAGAAGCAGTCTGTCTTCTGTTTGTTTTAGTTGATTTGTTTGTCTTTTTTGTCTGTTCCTCCACAAACTTCCTTTCCCCATTCCCCATCCTGTCAGGTCCTTCATGGGTAAAATATTTGAAATATAGTATTAAAAGTTATTACAGGAGGAGTTTACAACAATATACAGTACATAGGTACTGTATAAATCTCCTTCTGGCAAAATAAATCTGTTTTGGCCAATAATGGTAGCAGATCTCTCTTCTGCTCACCTAACTGCCTGACAGGACAAGGAGGGGAAAAAAAGTGGCCTGGCAGCATAGTTGCCAAGTCCACTAATTATAAGCAACTTTGGGCTTATTTTTTTCTAAAGTCGCTTGCCAGTCTCATTGGTTGCGGTTTTGGGGCTTGTTTTCTAACATGTAGTTGTTTATTTGGGCTTGCTTTGCTGGTTGTGCAGTGTTGCCAGATAGGAAATGTTGAAGTACTGAACTACTGCTGTTGTTGTTTTTCCAGCCTTATTCCTTTTTCTTTTTATATTGTGCACACCACTGAAGAGAGAGAGAAAAACACCATTTCAATTTTCCAGTATGTCCTGTACATGTAGTAGTATTGACAAATAAAATCTTTGAATCTTTGAAGTACTGTACCAGCGGCTTAAAATTATCGTATTTTGAGGACAATTATCGTACACACTCAGTTTTCATTCTGACGTGGCTCAGGACCATCCGCTTCAGTAACATATTATCACAGATTGTGCATATTACAGCCTATAACGCAGTTTTACCTTTAAATAATCTAACAGATCAGTTGAAAAAAGCACCTCTACCTGTGTGGAGTACAGGATGAGCCTGTACTGAACAGCCCAAAATATCAGTCGTACTTAACCATCTTCTATATGTCTTCTGTTGGATCATCATACAGTACATTAAGGTCTTGCCTCATAAATATTTTGAGAAGTATTCTGTTTATACATTAGAAATAAACAATCAATCCACCTAAACTGCTGCTACAATGCCTCTGATAATTGAAGCAGAAACCTGTTTCAGTTTTATTGAGAACTACAATTCAGTGACATTTTTGCAGACATTTGCACGTTGCAGCAGCGACAGAAAGCTTTATTACTAATGCCAACAACAGGTTTGAACCACCCAGTAAAACTGGGGTCTGATTATAAGCTGTGTCTCCATACCAAGAAGTTAAAAATCTGTTAATTTTTGGGGAAGTTATTGAGGTTAAAGTCGGCCCGTCCGACTCTACTCGGCTCTGTACTCATTAACGGGGTGTGACCTATCCAGGTTTTTTTTTATACAGATCAGTGCATACGAGACCTTAAATTGAAAAAAATTCTCCATTGAAATGATTGGCAAGAGCAAAATTATCTATTGATCCCGATCAAATTTTGCTATGAGTTACATATACATTTGTCAATTTAAAAGATAATTTTCTGACTTCCGGTCTGGACGCCATGGCGACTGCAGCTTAACACTGAAGCTCTCAGACCCAATCCAGGATTACACCTTGAAAATCAAACTTAACGGATTTTTGGAGGAGTGAAAATCAAAAGACAAAATCATCATGTCTAAAGGAAAACAGAAGAAACTGAAATTCTCCAGGCCAGGACACGTATCGGCCGGAGAATCTGAACTGGAAGATCTCCGTTCAGAAGACGAGGAACTGGTGATAGCTAACAAAAGGGTTAGCCTGAAATCACTATTTGAGGAGCTACGACGATTTCGCCGAGATGTTACGGCCGAATTTTGGGAATTCAGAGAAGAATTGAAAAGGACAAACAGCAGAGTGGACCAGGCCGAGAACCGAATCTTGGAAACAGAGGATCGAATAAAAGTGCTCGAAGATTCTGTGCTAGACCTACGCAAAAGACAAGCAGCTATAGAGGCTAAGCTAACCGACCAAGAAGGAAAACAAAGAAGAGACAACATAAGAATTCATGGTCTGATAGAAGGAACCGAAAATGGTTTTAACTCAATGGCAGAATGCGTGGAATCCTTACTAAGAGAGAAATTGGATATTCCACAAACCACCGACTTGAAGATAGAAAAGGCACATCGTTCATTAGCCGCTAGGCCGGCGGCGGAAGCGCCCCCACGTTCGGTGTTGGTAAGATTTTCCAATTTCAAAATAAAACAAGAGGTTGTAAGACTGGCCTGGCAGAAAAAAGGATTTATGCACCAGGAGAGAAAAGTCTACGTGGAACACGATTACGCCCCGGAGGTCCTTAAAAAGCGCAGGGAATACAATGACGCGAAAAAGGTGTTAAGAGAGAAGAAATTGTGCTTTCAGACACCATTTCCTGCAAAGTTAAGGGTCTTCTACGGCGATGAAACGTGTCTCTATAATTCGGCGGAAGAAGCAACAGCTGACATGGCGAAAAGAGGGCTCCCGGTAACGGTATTTAAACCCGCAGCAGACCCGAGTGAGAAGATCAAAGCGCAAACATGGACAACACAAAGACCCTCAAAATCCACGGACCAGCAGCGGGAAACCCAGCACCAGAGCGTCGCGGATAAACTATCCGTTTTCAGGTTGGAATAGCGACCTTTTTTTTTTTTTTTTTTTTTTTTTCTCTTGAATCAATCCGCACATCCAACCCCCCTCATACAAGGTAACAAACATTAAAGGAGATGCATATTCAGCATGTGGTAAAACATTTCATGGAACAATCATATTATTTGAAACAAATAAGTCTTTGTAATAAAAAAAAAAAAAAACTTGTTAAAATAGAAATGTGACAATAATCCACATGTTCTCCTCATACTAACAAATACTGTTTTTGCGTGAATGTTTGATGTGATGGGGGTGGGAGGGTGCACACAATTTCACAGGGTTTAGGCATAAAAGGAAAAAAAAAAAATCATTACAAGTTTGGATTGGGTTCTGAAACTCATGTTAAAAGCATGGGACTACTTTCAGTGGTAAGAGAGGGCCCTCAACACGTAACAGAGTTTGAGGAATTTCCCTCAGAGCCTTCACTCCATCAAGGCTCTTACAGGGTCTTTAAAAAGACCTCAGCTCAGGAAGTTCTTATGACAGCTTTTTGTTTTAAAGTTTTTTACACTATGTTCTTAATGTTTTTCTTGTTTTTAATGTTCTTTCAGTTTCTGAGTAGCACAAAAGAGGGCCACCACACAGTTATACTAAACAAAACAACACAATGAAGAAACAGGGTGTAACCAAAATAATTTCATATAATGTAAAAGGAATCCTGAATCCAGTTAAAAGATCCAAGATTCTAGGCAAAATGAAAAAAGACAAAGCAGGAATAATACTTTTACAAGAAACCCACCTAACAGACGTCGAACACAATAAACTCAGTAGACAAGGGTTTAAAATGATCTCTTCATCTTCATATAAATCAGGGAGGAGGAGGGGAGTAGCGACATTGATATCAACCAAAATTACATTTGAAAAAAAATCAGAACACAAAGATAAAGAAGGGAGATACAGTTTGGTAACTGGGCGGCTAGAGGGAGAAGATATCACCCTGCTGAATGTGTATGCTCCCCCAGGGGCTAACTGGAAATTTTATAAAAATGTATTCGACCTAATGATAACTAAAGCTCAAGGTTTAGTGATATGTGGTGGGGACTTCAATCTTAGACTGAATCCATACTGGGATGCTTCTGGTAATTCCCCACATCAAAATAACACCCAAAACAGGAAGACTCGGATGCTACTAAAAGAATTGGGAATCTGTGACGTGTGGAGGGAACTCAACCCCAGTGTAAAAGACTATACATTTTACTCAACTCCACATTCATCTTACTCAAGGATTGACTATTTTTTTATGTTTAATAGAGACATTGGAAGAGTAAAAACATGTAAAATAGGACTGATGGATCTCTCCGACCACAGTCCGATCTACATGGACTTAAATATCCAAAAATACACAAATAATACATTTTCTTGGAGGTTAAATTCAAATGTCCTGAAAGGACCATTGAAAGATGAATTGGAATCAGATATTCTCAGATATTTGGAAGATAACGATAATGGAGAAGTATCCCCTTTAATACTGTGGGATGCATGTAAAGCTGTAATAAGAGTAAGATTATTGCAAAACTGGCAACCCAAAAGAAACTAAGACAAGAAAAACTATCCACATTAGAGTCAGAACTTAGGAACCTAGAAAAAGAACACAAAGGCAACACTCATTCTACTGACTCGCTCAAGATTAAGGAAATTAAAAACCAAATAAATGAGATCTACACAATAGAAATCCAGAAGAAACTTACATTTCTGAAACAAAAATACTATGAAGCAGGCAGTAAATCGGCAAAATTGCTAGCCTATAAATTGAGGAAACATCAAACAGAAAGAGCAATCTACAAAATCAGAGACCCAGTATCAAAGGAAATAAAATTCAGAATTCAGGATATTCTTAAAAACTTCGAGAATTACTATAAGAACTTATACTCCCACAAAAAACATAAAAACGCATCCGAGGCATTCCTAAACACATTAAACCTTCCCCAACTTACGGAGTCACAAAATAAAACACTACTGTCAGAAATACATCCTAAAGAATTGGAAAAAGCAATTATGAAACTTAAAGCTAACAAATCCCCAGGAGCTGATGGCTATACAGCAGAGTGGTACAAAACCTTTAAACAGCAACTATCTCCTCTCCTCCTGAAAACATTTAATTATGTCCTCCACACAGGGGAAATCCCCCCCTCCTGGAGAGAAGGGGTCATTGCAGTTATACCTAAACCTGAAAAGGATAAACTAGAGTGCTCCAACTACAGACCAATCAGTGTACTAAATCAGGACTATAAGCTTTTTACCACTATCCTTGCCAAAAGGTTAGAAAATATACTGACAGACCTAATTCATTTAGACCAAACAGGTTTTATAAGACAAAGACAGACACAAGACAACATTCGACGCACTTTACACATAATTCATCATATAAAAAAATATAACTTAAATGCAGTCATATTGGGATTAGATGCTGAAAAAGCATTCGATTCGGTTGACTGGTCTTTCCTATATAGAATCTTATCCAGTTTCAATTTTCATAACAACTTCATTAGAACTATACAGGCATTATATAAAAAACCAACAGCTAAAATAAGGATTAACGGTAATTTATCATCATCTTTTGAACTGGAAAGAGGATGTCGTCAGGGCTGCCCCCTGTCTCCACTGTTCTTTGCAATCTTCATAGAACCTCTGAGCCAATGGATAAGACAAAACCAAAAAATTCAAGGTATTACACTTGGTCAGAAGGAACATAAAATAGCACTCTTTGCTGATGACATTTTAATATACCTAGGGCAGCCGGACACTTCTTTACCAGAACTAACCTCAGTTTTTTCAGAGTATGGAGATTTATCGGGGTACAAATTAAATATGCATAAAACCCAAGTTTTAACATTCAACTATGACCCAAATCATTATTCACTAAGCAAACTCAAAACTAACTGGGAGTCGGAATCTATGAAATATCTGGGGGTCAATATCCCGAAACAACTCAACAAAATTATATCACTAAACTATGATCCACTGGTGACAAAAATAAAATCTGACCTAGCAAGATGGAATATGATACCATTCTTGGGTACTGCACAAAGAATTGAAGCAGTCAAAATGAATATACTTCCACGTCTTCTATACCTTTTCCAAACAATACTGGTAGAACCTCCCAAAAAAACATGGCAGGAGCTGGACAGAAGGATCTCAAGATTCATATGGCAGGGCAAGAGACCTAGAATCAGATATAGAACCCTACAGCTAAACAAAGACAAAGGTGGGCTCGCGCTGCCAAATATCAGGGACTACTTTAAAGCCGCACAAATTAAAACTTTAGTAGAGATATGTAACCCAGTCTACACTGCACAATGGAAGGAAATCGAATGCCAAATAACAAGTGACATCCCCCTACAGGCGATAATAGGGAACAATGCCTTACCTAAGCTTTTGAATAACACTAACCCGTGGATAGAGACCCCGCTAAAAATTTGGTTTAAGATAGTCAGAGAGAATCAAACTAAAGAGCCCTATCGACTTCTGCAATGGATCGCCTATGATCAGGACTTTACTCCTAATAAAACAGACACCAGATTTAAAAAGTGGAAGGAGAAAGGGCTGATAAAATATTACGATTTTTTTAAAGGGCAAATCTTAAGAAGTTTTGAAGATTTGAAAAAACAAGGCCTAATAAATCAAGACCTTTACAGGTTCTTCCAGCTTAGACACCACATAAACAATATACTTAAAAAGGAGGTTTTGGAAAGGGCCCAGTCAGGTGTTCTGAAGGTCTTCTTAATGGCATATAAAGGGATCCCAGGGATCAGATACATTTCTAAAATATACCAAGGTCTTCAAGACTTAAAAGGAGACAACACATCTTATATAAAAGAGAGATGGGAAAAAGAGGGGAATTTCACTTTACAACTGGAAATATGGGAAAAGCTAAATAAACAGCAATGGAAAAGTACCTCATCCCTGCAGTGGAGAGAATTTGGATGGAAAAACTTGGCAAGATTTTTCAGAACACCTGCACAAAACAAATTTACCCATAAGGGATTGAACTGTTGGCGCTTGTGTGGTGAAAAGACTGCAAATCATTTTCATGTGTTTTGGTCATGCCTAGTTATCCACCAATATTGGACCAAGGTACAGACAATATTGGGGAAAATATTCAAAATTACAGTTCCCTTTTCTTTTGTAACTTTGTATTTGGGTTTACTACCGGATTCACTGGAAAGACGAGGAGAAAAATACTTATTCAATGTTTTAATATTGGCAAGCAAAAAAGCTCTAACTAAAAAATGGATGTTGAAGGACTGTCCTACACCTGAAGATTGGACTAACGTGATCCAAGACATTTACTCGATGGAAAAGTTGACATTCGCACTGAGACAGGACATGGATGGGTTCATGAACTTTTGGCAACCCTGGACCGCATATGTGTCTTCCATTAGATCTAATCTTTGACAAATACCATTTCAATAATGGTTCCGCTCTTTGTTCCAACGCTACTCAGATGCTCTTTTATCTTTATTTACTTACTTTTTCTTTTTGTTTGTTTTTTACTGGTTTGTTTGTTTGTTTTTTGTTATTTGTTTTTTGTTTTTTTTTTCTCTTTAATTTCACTTTTTCTTTCACTTAAAAAAAAAAAAAAAAAAAGGGGTGTTGTAAGAATTAATCTTCCAATGTTGTCAGATATCAGAAAATAAGGGAACATGTGATGAAAATGTAAACACTGCATTGCTGTAACGACCTGTATACCCTTTACAAAAACTTAAATAAAAAAAAAAAAAAAAAAAAAAGATAATTTTCTGCACAATTAAAGTTGTCGGCTGTCATATAATAACAAAGTAATATTTAGTTTTTGTTTAAACGACAAACGGACGACAACTCCCATCATCCCACATCACTAAACTGTAATTGTGTTTAGTGCTGTTGCTTATGCAGAATGCATATGCATTTTCCTTCAATTAGAGTTTATAAAATTCCATTTTTCAATGCTGACTGTGTTTACAGTCATTTCACTGCAAACAAAAATAAATCGATATATCGATATATGTTATCAAACAGCCTTTCTTTTACACAATGTGATATGTTGCCTGTTGTTCATTTTTGGGGCTTGTTTCAGTATAGCTGGTTGCTTGTTTCTCTCGTGCAACCTGGCAACACTGCCTGGCAGACAGTGGCTCCGTTAGTTAGCTCCGCTGCTAAGATGCTAACGCTGTAAACAAATTAAAGCTTGTGGAGTGTGTGAAATAGGAGGCAGATTCATGGCAGACGGTTTATTACACACTTCACATCTCTCAAGCACAGAACAGAATGAAACATTTCAGCAGGCACTCTTCTTTTACCCAAATCTCTCCTCACAAGTTTCATGGCATTTCTCCACACACAACATGACATTTGCATTACATTGCATTCAACCCCCTACGTCCTTGACTCCTTCCTGCTATCTCGCCAGGAACCTCCTGAGCATTGTTCTCCCATGCTTATCCACTGTCTCTTGTCTGAGATGCTAAATAATCTGACTCCCCCAAGGTGCTACACTGCCCCCCCCCCCAGCATCTTAGATAGAACAATAGAACATTAGTCCACATGCCGTTTGGGCTTCCGTCTCCTCCCGTATCTGCTGTAACTGGGGTTTACTGCCTCCGTGGCGCTGCTGTGCCAGTGGGGGGCTGCTGGGAGTGTATCTGACTGCGGGTGGGCCATGACGAGGGGGGGGGGCACTTCGGTCTGTCCGTGTGGCTGCTCTGGTGAATTGTTTCCCTGGGGAGCTCTCCGTGGGGGTCTTCCACGCCAAGGGGCCCTGGCCAACAGCACTTGCTCGTCCGCCACAACGAAAGCGGGTTTGAGTCTGTCTATGCCAATTCTCTCCCTTCTACCCCCCCAAGTCTAGCAAAAAATGCTTATCCCCGGTTTCCAACACTCTGAACAGTCCATCATAGGGTGGGCGCAATGGAGGGCAGTGGGCATCGTGTCTGACGAACACGAACTCCGCGCTCTTCAAACTTTTAGGCATGAAAACATGCGGAAAACTGTGGTGGGCAGGGCCCAGCAGCATGCCTGTGTTTGCGCTAAGCTGTAAAAGCTGAGACGGGCAGCTGCCCGGCGCAGGATTATCTGGCAGAAATTCCCCGGGCAGCCGTAGGGGCTGCGCAAAAACGAGCTCTGCCGGGGAAGCTTCCAGATCCTCTTTTGGCGCGGAGCGCAACCCCAATAGAACCCACGACAACCTGTCTACCCAATTTGCATCTGTCAGTGAAGCCCTGAGCGCTGCTTTCAGTGATCTATGAAAACGCTCGCATAAACCATTGGTCTGTGGGTTGTATGCGGTTGTGCGGTGAATTGTAACGCCCAGGCTGTGGGCCATCGCGGACCAGAGTTCAGAAACAAATTGAGGGCCCCTGTCGGACGTAATGTCCGACGGGACTCCAAAACGCGCCACCCATGCTGTTAAAAAAGCGCGTGCTACATCTGCGGACGTGGTTGCCGCCAGCGGGACCGCTTCTGGCCAGCGCGTGGTGCGGTCCACCACTGTCAGGAGGTGCGTGCACCCCTGTGATGGCGGGAGTTCCACGTGAACATGGTCGAACCTTTTAGCCGGTACCCGAAACAGCTCCAAGGGAGCCTTCGTGTGTCTGTGTACTTTGGCTCGTTGGCACGCCATGCAGGCTGCCGCCCACTCTTTCACTTGTTTGCGTAGGCTCGGCCACACAAACTTCTCTCCCACCATTTTGACCGACGCGCGCACTCCTAGGTGCGCCAGAGTGTGAACCGACTCAAATACGCGGCGGCACCACACAACCAGGACCACCGGACGCGGGCGTCCCGTGGAGACATCACAGATTGGGGGGGGCGCCATCTTGCAGCACCCTGCTCTCCAGCCTTAACCCTGTTGGTCCAGACTGGAGCGCATGCACGTCTGCATCACTAATCTGCTCCGTGGCCATGGCTGCGTAATCTATTCCCACGTAGACCGGGGCCACCACGGCGCGTGAGAGGCAGTCCGCCACCACATTCAGTTTACCCGACACATGCTGAATATCGGTAGTAAACTCTGAGATCGCGGCCAGCTGTCTCTGCTGCTGGCCCAACCACGGTTCTGAAACCTTGGCCATCGCGAACGTCAGTGGCTTGTGGTCCACGAACGCGGTGAAGCTGCGCCCTTCCAGCCAGAACTGGAAGTGGCGTATGGCCAGGTGGAGAGCCAGCAACTCTCTGTCAAACGCGCTGTATTTACGTTCGCTGTCACGCAAAGTTCTGCTGAAAAAGGCGAGCGGCTGCCAAGCCCCGGTGACGCGCTGCTCCACGACAGCCCCTATGGCCATGTCTGAAGCGTCGGTGGTGAGCACTATCCGGGCCGCCGGGTCCGGATGCGCCAGCAGTGCGGCGTTTGCCAGGGCTGCTTTAACTTCCGAGAACGCCCGCTCTCGCTCCGAGGCCCATTCGACCTTATCTGCGGGTTTCTGTCTCTTGAGCGCGGCGTATAATGGTTGCATGAGCTGCGCCGCGCGGGGAAGGAAACGGTTATAAAAGTTCACCATCTCCAAAAATTCCTGCAGCGCCTTGACCGTCTGAGGCCGGGGGAAATCTGCCACGGCGCGCACTTTGTCGGGCAACGGGATCGCTCCTTCCGGAGAGACGCGATGCCCCAAAAAATCAATCTCCATCACGTCGAACTGGTATTTCGCCGGGTTGATTATTAACCCGTGCTCCTCCAACCTCCGGAAAACCGTTGTGAGGTGGGTTTTGTGTTCGTCTTCGGACGCACTGGCTACCAGGATATCGTCCAGGTAGATGAACACGAACGGGAGATCACGCAGCACTGCATCCATCATGCGCTGGAATGTCTGTGCCGCGCCTTTTAACCCGAATGGCATGCGCAGGAACTCGAATAGACCGAACAGAGTTATTACCGCTGTTTTGGGTACGTCCTCCACACGCACTGGGACTTGGTGGTAACCGCGGACCAGGTCTATTTTGGAAAAAATACGCGCTCCGGCGAGGTGAATGGAAGAATCCTGTATGTGGGGAATTGGGCAGCGGTCGTGCGCTGTGGCGTTGTTCAACCTGCGGAAATCACCGCACGGTCACCACGATCCCTCAGCCTTAGGGACCATGTGTAGCGGGGATGCCCATGGGCTGTTCGAACGCCTGATGATGCCCAACCTTTCCAGGTTGGCAAACTCCTCGCGCGCTATGGCCAGTTTAGCTGCGTCCAAGCGCCGAGGTCTTGCAAAAATGGGCGGCCCGGTGGTGGTGATAAAGTGCTCCACCCTGTGTTTAGCGATGGCCACCGAAAACGTCAGGACCTTGAGTGCTGGGAACTGAGTGAGCAGTGTGTGAAACTTACCGCCTGGAGCTGTGACGTTGGCTTATGCTGTTGGCTGGGTCACTCGAGCTATACAGGGGAGAGATTCAAAGGACAGTGCATTAACCAGGCGTCTGTTAGCAACATCAACCAGTAAACCATGTGCACACAGAAAATCAGCCCCCAGGATATGGTAATTCAATGCTGCTACGACAAAAGTCCACTCATATGTACGGCCGTGTAGAGATAAGATCAGTGTCCTCTCACCAAAGGTCTTAATTTCCGAGCCATTTGCTGCCAACATCTCCGGGCCGCTAGGTCCTGCCAGCCGGTCAGCGTAGGTCGGCCGGATGAAGCTCTTCTGGGCTCCGGTGTCCACGAGGAAACGCCTCCCCGAGCGCGCGTCCGTCAGGTAGAGCAGCTTGTTCTCTTCACTGAGGGTCGCAGCTGCTACCGACCGCCGGCCTCGGCGTTTTCCCGAGCGCTTGAATTGGCATGGTGGTGCACATCTGCGTGCGTTCTCTCCGAAGCGGCGGTGGTAGAAGCAGAGCGTGTCTCTCTGGCGCTCCTTGGCCCCCGCTGCTGCTACCGTCGGTGGCTCCTCACCTCCTCTGGTCGTCTCGCTGGGCTCCGCCGCCGCCGCGTGATCACCCGGCTGGTGAGGATGATCCAGTCTGCCTCCTGGGCTAGCGCACGGTAGTCATGCGCGGCCAGCAACGGCGAATTGACCAGAACCGCTCTCGCCACTGTTGGAAGGTTCCGGAGGAAGAGGTGGGCAAACAGAAAGTGCCCGTCGTCCGTGCCCATTAACGCCAGCATCTTCTCCATCAGGTCTAAGGCCGAACCATCTCCTAACTCGGCCCGCATCAGGAGCCTCTCCGCTCTCTCACATTCCGAGAGGGTGTAGCGCCGGGTGAGCGCAGCCTTGAGCACCTCGTATTTGTTGCTGGCTGGAGGCTGATCGAGCAGGCTCGCTACCTGCTGAGCTGTGCGGGCGTCCAGCGCTGCGACCACATGGTAGAATCTGGTGTCGTCTGCCGTTACTCCCCGGAGGGCGAACTGGGCCTCGGTGTGGTGGAATCAAGAGCGCAGGTTGTGCTGCCAGAAATCCGGTAGCTTGACTGAAACCGCACACGCGTGGCTGGAGGTTCCAGTCCGGGCTGTCTGTGGGATGGCTGCCGCCTCGCTGGAGCTTCCTGTCCGGGCCGGCTCCGGGGTTCTTGCCTCGTGTTCCATAATACGTCTTGGGTCACCAGTGTGGAGTGTGTGAAATAGGAGGCAGATTCATGGCAGACGGTTTATTACACACTTCACATCTCTCAAGCACAGAACAGAATGAAACATTTCAGCAGGCACTCTTCTTTTACCCAAATCACTCCTCACAAGTTTCATGGCATTTCTCCACACACAACATGACATTTGCATTACACTGCATTCAACCCCCTACGTCCTTGACTCCTTCCTGCTATCTCGCCAGGAACCTCCTGAGTATTGTTCTCCCATGCTTATCCACTGTCTCTTGTCTGAGATGCTAAATAATCTGACTCCCCCAAGGTGCTACAAACTCTGAGATAAATCAATGTCTCCACTGTAATAAAGTCGGATGCATTTTGTTAAAAGATGTTGGACATAATCAAATTTATCTCAGAGCAGACATAGAATCTAGTCAGAGCCACAAAGAACCAGTGTTCTTGGGTGTTTTAATTTTGGGGTAAAATACTCATGCTGCTGTCATGCCATCAATGCTTGTTATTTAACTTAACACGTACAGACCTTTTCTGACAATTGTTCAAAATTGTATTGATCTATATTTTGTGATCATTTGAAAATTAATGCATGCTGAAGCTGCCAATATCAAGTTCATATTGTTCCAATGCAGTGCAACGAATGCAAAAAAACCCCACCTATTTGGTATCTTTCTTAAATCTTAAGCCTTAGGAAGCAAACGGTTACTATTTTTTATTTATTATTTTACTTCATGCAGCCTTGCATCTGGTGACATATATAAACATCAGATCTGCGACATGCATACAAGTGGAAACATACCTGGTCAGTGTTGTCAACTTGGCGACTTACTCGCTAAATCTGGCGAGTTTTCAAACCTTCTTGGTGACTTTTTTTGTCAAAAGCAAGTAACGACAAATCTAGCAAGTTTTTCTGGCGTTATCAGAGACTTTTCTGGTGTTTTGTAGACTGATGTGCAGGGCTTGGCGGGTTGTAGTTTCCTTTGACGGCATCTAAAATAAAACCTGTAATGTGAGATTACGAAATAACAACTCCCAGAAGCAATATCTGCACATAGTGTGTGCTCGTTGGTCCACTGTCACCTGGTTGGTCTCCTGTCCTGCCCCAGTTCACACCGCAACCCAAGTAGGGGTCTCCCGCAACCCAGTGTGAAGAAATGCTTTGTCTGAGCGGTGAGTAGCCCCCAACATCAGCTCCTACCTCTGTGGTTAAACATGAGTATTTTTAGAGCAAGAAGCTGCATTTAATGTCCACAGTTGTGTAAATGTAAGTTTTCTTACCACACAGAGAAAAAGTGACTGTGATTGTTGCTATAAAGAACAAATGAAGCTTCTCCTAATGTAAACTTTCATTAAGCTGTGCTTTCCATTTTATTTTATCTTATTCATTTACATGCTGTTGTGATATGCAACGATTTCATGGAAGTAAATCCTCTAAATATGTATTTTTAATGGGCTGGTCTAGGGGTGTCAAACACATGGCCTGTGGGCCAAAAACGGTCCACCAGGGGGTCCAAAATTTTCTCTGTGAATTTACAACTTTATTTCTGGTAAATTTCTGACTTTCTACTGATTAGAATAGTTTGTGTAAATTTGAGACATTTTTCTCTGTAAGATGAGACTTTTTTCTCATCAGTTTTCTTTTTCCTCCTTTTTCTGATGTGAACAAGGGGCCCCTTGATTTCAAGGACCAAGGAGCAGGCAAAAGGGAAAGGGCAGAAATGAGAATTGGGATGGATCCCAAATCTACCTGTTCTTCACTCTCACATTGCAAATATTTTTTTCGACTGTTTTTCAGTTTTTACTGCTGTTAATAACTACATAAAGAGGCAGTGTTTCTCTTGCTATTGTTATGTATGTATAAGGGCCATTGTATTTAAAAAGGTTGTACATTTAATTCAACTACATTTTAGCATGCGATAATCAAATTTGATCATCCATCCATCCATCCATCTTCTTCCGCTTAATACTTTTCAGGTCGCGGGGGGGCTGGAGCCTATCCCAGCATCTTTGGGCGTATTAAACATAATTTTCCATCTACAAAATTGTGGCTAGTGAAAAGGCTGAGTGGCTAGTAACTTTGGAAAATAACTGGCCACAGTGGCCGTTGAGCAAAAAAGTTAATGTCAAGCCCTGCTGACGTGAAACAACTATTGGTCTGCAGTTACTATCCACAACAAACAACGGGTGCTACCATGAGCTTCTCCCCATCCCAAAGCACTCACAAGAGGTTAGTCTCACAATAGCTTCGTGCAGCAGTTAGTTACAGTCAGAGAGGAGACCCACACCCATGCCACTCACGTCCAGACTGCAAATGAATTGTACCTGCACAACCCCACCACACACCAATCGATGTAAATGTTTTTTCATTGTCAGTGTCACACTAATAAATCACTGCATTTGACTAACAGCCTAAGTCACGTACTCACTTTGTCCACTGTGTGTGTGTCTCTTTGACCTAAGCTAAACATCTACAGCTAGCTCATAGATAGATAGATAGATAGATGGATAGATAGATACTTTATTTTGAACAAAAAAGTATAACAAAACAAAACAAATGACAAATGCAATAAAGTAACAGTCTACAGTGTTCGAAAGGGAGAAGGAAGAAGTGAACACTTATTAATTCCATCTCCTCTTTTCCATAAATACACCCACCTGAGAGGCTGCGCAAAAACCAACTCTGCTGGGGAGGCATTTAAGTCCTCCTTGGGCGCAGAACGCAACCCCAATAAAACCCATGGTAGTTTGTTTACCCAATCTGCATCCGTAAGCGACGCTCTGAGGGCTGCCTTCAAAGACCTATGAAAACGCTTGCATAAACCATTAGCCTGGGGGTGGTAAGCGGTAGTGCGGTGAATTGTCGCCCCTAAGCTGCTGGCCATCGCTGACCAAAGCTCAGACACGAATTGAGGTCCTCTGTCAGACGTAATATCCAACGGGACCCTGAAACGCGCTACCCAGGCCGTCAAAAATGCACGGGCCACCTCTGCAGCCGTGGTCGATGCCAGTGGGACCACTTCCGGCCAGCGTGTGGTTCGGTCCACCATTGTCAAAAGATGTGTTAACCCCTGCGACGACGGTAGGGGGCCCACGAGGTCAACATGCACATGGTCAAATCTCTTGGCCGGGATGTGGAATGGTTCTAAGGGGGCTTTTGTGTGCTTGTGAATTTTGGCCCGCTGGCAAGCCATGCAGGTTCTTGCCCACTCTTTCACGTGCTTGCGCAGGCTCGGCCAAACAAACTTCTCCGCTACCATTTTCACAGAAGCGCGCACCCCCGGGTGCGCCAGGGAGTGAACCAAGTCAAAAACACAGCGGCGCCACGGCCGGTATCTACCGGGCGCGGCCGCCCGGTAGATACATCGCAGATTAGGGGGGCATACCGGTTTGCAAACTCCTGCTCTCCAGCCTTAACCCTGTTGGTCCAGACTGGAGCGCGCACACGTCCGCATCTCTACTCTGCTCTGCTGCCATGGCTGCGTAATCTATCCCCACGTGAACTGGGGCCGCGTGCGCTTCCGCGCTGCTATTTTGCCCTGCGGCTGTGGTAGTATAATCTACCTCCGCGCGGACTGGTGCTGTTACTGTGCGAGAGAGGCAGTCTGCCACTACATTGAGTTTACCCGCTACGTGCTGAATATCAGTAGTAAATTCCAAAATTGCGGCCAGCTGCCTCTGCTGCCGGCCCGACCAAGGTTCCGAAATTTTGGCCATCGCAAAAGTGAGCGGCTTGTGGTCGACAAACGTGGTGAAACGCCGACCTTCCAGCCAGAACTGGAAATGGCGAATGGCTAAGTGGAGCGCTAACAGCTCCCTGTCAAACGCGCTGTATTTCCGCTCGGCTTCGCGCAAGGATCTGCTGAAAAAGGCCAGCGGCTGCCAAACCCCGGCAACATGCTGTTCCACAACCGCCCCTATGGCCAAATCTGACACGTCAGTGGTGAGCGCTATGCGGGCCGTTGGGTCTGGGTGAGCTAGCAGTGCAGCGTCTGCAAGGGCTTTTTTTTTACCTCCGCGAACGCGGCTCCCGTTCCAGGGACCAATCGATCGTATTGGAGGGTTTTTGCTTTTTAAGCACGGCATATAATGATTGCATGAGCTGCGCTGCGTGGGGTAGGAAACGGTTATAAAAATTTACCATTCCTAAAAACTCCTGTAATGCTTTGACTGTTTGTGGCCGGGGAAACTCTGCCACTGCGCGCACCTTGTCCGGTAGCGGAACTGCCCCTTCTGGGGAAACGCGGTGCCCCAAAAAATTGATCTGCGCCACACCGAACTGGCACTTGGCTGGATTAATTATTAACCCGTGCTCTCCCAACCTCCGAAAAACTGCCGTGAGGTGTTTTTCATGTTCCTCCTCGGAAGTGCTGGCGACTAAAATGTTGTTGAGGTAGACGAACACAAAAGGGAGATCGCGTAACACAGCATCCATCATGCGTTGGAAAGTTTGCGCAGCGCCTTTGAGGCCAAACGGCATGCGTAAAAACTCAAAAAGTCCGAACGGGGTTATTACCGCTGTTTTGGGAATGTCCTCGGCTCGGACTGGGACCTGATGATAGCCGCGGACCAGGTCTATTTTAGAAAAAATGCGTGCCCCTGCCAGATGCACCGAAAAATCCTGGATGTGTGGGATTGGGTAGCGGTCATGCGCTGTGGCGTTGTTTAACCTGCGGTAATCACCACAAGGTCTCCACGAGCCGTCAGCTTTAGGGACCATATGCAGTGGGGAGGCCCATGGGCTATTCGAACGGCGAATGATGCCCAGCCTTTTCAGGTTGGCGAACTCCTCGCGCGCTATGGAGAGTTTAGCTGCATCCAAGCGCCGAGTAGTCAAAAATATGTGAGCCACACCCATGTGAATTATATACAAATTACCACATTTAAGACCCCAAGTAAACAATTAACTGTATTTTGTACGTATCAACATTAACACCCATCCATCCTAACATACATTGATGTCCATACATCAAAACCAGCCTCAAACAACACAGATATACACAGTGCTGTCCCACCCACCATTCCATAGTGTCCCATAGTGTCCCAGAGTGAGCATAGTGAATCGTACATATAAATACTACCCTTCTAACATACTGTATATCCTTTCAGCAAATAATGTTTGTACCTCTTTTTGAATTGATTTCTGTTTGTACATAGTTTCAGTTCCGGCTCCAGACTGTTCCACAAATCCACCCCACAGACAGATATGCACATACTTTTCTTGGTTGTTCGTATCTTGGGTTTTGTAAAGTTTAAGTCTCTTCTCAAATTATGATCATAAGATAAGATAAGATAAGATAAGCCTTTATTAGTCCCACAACGGGGAAATTCCAGGATTGCAACAGCACAGGGATAGCAACACTCAGAGCAACAATCAGAAGGCAAGAAAAAAAACAAGCAAGCAAGAGCAGCTAATATACATATGTACATATTACTATAAAATATATTATACACACACACACACACAGACACACAGTGCAGAGCATTGTAGCTGGATGGAATAAATATATGAATATATGAACACACAGTGCAGAGCATTGTAGCTAGATGGAATAAATATGTAAATATATAAACACCCACAGTACGGAGCATTGCAGCTAGGTGGAATAAATATGCAAGTATATAAACACACACAGTGCGGAGCAATGTAGCTAGATGGAATAATATGTAGATATATAAAAACACAGTGCGGAGCATTGTAGCTAGATGGAATAAATATATAGATATATAAATATAAACACACCCAGTGCGGAGTATTGTGGCTAGATGGAATAAATATATAGATATATAAATATAAACACACCCAGTGCAGAGCATTGTAGCTAGATGGAATAAATATGTAAATATATAAACACACACAGTGCAGAGCATTGTTGCTAGGTGGGATGAAACAGCATAACCGTCTATTTAGTTATCCTACATGGTATGATTATGTGCCCATACATATTCTCACCCTCCATAGCGACCGGTATGTTCCTAGTTGTATGCCGGAGAGGACCATTGTGTAAGTCTATTGCATCTTTTGCATTCAAAAAATAAAAAAAAAAAAAAAAAAAAACTATTAGTTTGTTACGTCTTTTTGCTATCTCTGCGAGCAGCCCTGCTTAGGTTGTACAGTCTGACAGCCGTTGGTAGGAAGGACCTACGAAACCTCTCGGTTGTGCACCTGGGATGATGTAGTCTGCTGCTAAATGAGCTCCTCAGTGCATCCAGTATGTCCTGCATAGGGTGGAACTCGGACTCCAGCAGAGATGACAGTTTAGCCACTGTCCTTCTCTCTCCTATCTCCTCCATCGGATCAAGGCGTTGCCCCAGGACAGAGCTAGCTTTCTTAATCAGTTTGTTCAGTCTCTTTATCAGTTTGTATCATTGTCTCTTTTTTAAAATATTCTTTGTATATTAGTTGGGAGTTGATTATTAATTGCCCTGTACATGACTTGTGCTGTCTTAAATTTAACTAAATCGATGAACTTTATGACATGTGACTTTAAAAACAACGAATTGGTATGGTCTCTATATCCTACATTATTTATTATCCTTATAGCTCTTTTTTGTAATGTGCATATTGACTGTAGGTTGGTCTTGTAGGTGTTTCCCCAGACTTCTACACAGTAGTTAAGATAAGGTAGAAACAGTGAATTGTACAGTAAGACCAATGATTTATAGTCCAAGACGTGTCTTGTCTTCCCCAGTATGCCTATACATTTTGCCAACTTGCCCGGATGTGACTGATGTGAGGTTTCCAGCAGATTTATTGTCTAGCGTCACCCCCAGAAACCTTATTTTCCTGTACTGTTTCTATTCTGGTATCATCTATCGTTACCATTATTTCATGATTTATTTATAATTTCCAAACAACATAATCTTTGTTTTTTTAGATTTAGAGATAATTTATTTTTGTTGAACCACTGCGTTAACTTTTTCATTTCAGTTGTGACCACCTCTAAAACCTGCTGCAAATTCATACCAGTGCAAAGGATATTTGTGTCATCCGCAAACAAAATAAATTTCAGAATTTTTGATACTTGGCATATGTCATTTATATACAAAAATAAAGAGTTTGGGTCCCAAAACTGACCCCTGGGGCACACCACAAGTGATGTCCATGAAGGGTGATTTGTGCTCACCAATTTGTACAAATTGTTGTCTGTTACTTAAATAACTTTCCACCCAACTCAGTCCGACCCCTCTTATCCCATACCTTTCCAGTTTCCTTAGTAGTATTCTGTGGTCAATGGTGTCAAAAGCTTTCTTTAAATCTATAAATACTCCTACAGCAAACTTTTTTTTATCTATACAACTAGTAATTTCTTCTATAAGTTCGATCAGTGCCAAAGATGTAGATTTATCTGCTCTAAAACCATACTGGCTGTCTGTAAGGAGGTTGTGTTTTTCAATGATATCATCCAGTCTCTTAGTGAAGATTTTTTCAAGTATTTTGGAGAATTGTGAGAGTAAAGAGACTGGCCTGTAATTTGTGAAACAATGACTGTCTCCTGTTTTGTATAGAGGTATTACTTTTGCTATTTTCATTTTGTTTGGAAATTTACCAGTTTGAAATGACAGGTTACAGATGTGGGTGAGTGGCTTAGCAACTCCTTCAATTACTTTTTTCACTATTGTCATGTCAATTTCATTCCAGTCTGTTGATTTTTTGTTCTTAAATTTACTCACAGTCTCGATAATTTCCTTTTCAGTAACTGCACCCAAAAAGACTGTGTTGTGGCGTAACCCCCACAACAGACTGGGTCAGGCACAGCGCTCGACTACAGCAATTAACAGAACAATGAAATGTGTGTATTAATGTCTACAGACAGCCCGCTTCTCCTGGCTTTTTCTGGCTCACCACTGTGATGTTAATGTGCCATTCATGCATTGTGTTCACGCTTCCTGCCCTTACTGTGTCTCTCAAATGCAAATGTCTCATGCCTGTTTGCAGTCTCTTTGATGATACCATGCCTTTCATGTATCGTCTGTAACTGGGTATATAAGCTCACTGAAATCCATGTTCGCCCTCTCATTCCTTCAACTGCTGCTGACACACACATCCTGTGTCTCTTTGCTGAGAGCCTGAGGACCCCGCTCCAGTCTGCTCACACAAGGGCTGGAGCGGAGTTCCTATGATGGCGGTATGATTTAATAAACCTACTTAAAACCTCACTTCGCTGCCTTTATTTTATCATCCGCCTCACTGGTGACCCCAAGAATGCACACGCTTTGTGCATCGCAACCTTCTGGTTTGGACAGCCACGCTGATGTCCTGATGGCAACGAACGCAGCACCCGGCGGTGATTCTCCGACGACAAGCGAACGCGGCAGCCTGACTGATCTGCCCTCCCTTCTGCTTCAGGGAGACCTCGACGCAGAGTTTCCAGGCAAAACTCTCCAGAGACCACCCACGACCGGGAAAGCTGAGGAACATTTCATGGTGAGATCTGCATGCCTAGATCGGCACATCCACGCTTGGACCGGCCGCTCTCACAGCTTCTGACACACGATTCTGTGTCTCCTTACGAGAGCGCACGCACCTCGTCCTTTCTCCACGACGGAGACCTCCACGGCCGACGGAGTACACGTGGACCTGAACGCACCATGACCCATCTACTGCAACTACAACAGGGATGATTAAGCTCCCTGACCCTGGCTCTTCCTCTCCAGCTGGCCCACCCACGCACGGAGCCCCGGCACACGCACCGGGGAGTTACGAGGACGGCGCACCACGCATGGGACACATACGGCTCCACTGACCGCCTTCCTTCTTCGCCGCTGCACACTGGCCCTTCAGGCTTGCTCATACACCTGAGGCACGTATGCAGCTTGCTCACTGGATTTTATGGTCTTAGCCATGGCGCACAACGGGAATTCAGCAGTCTGCGGTCCCCGAAGGCTTTAAGGTTGTGCCCGCACCTAAAGTCAACACGCCAAGTCCCCTTGCTTTTGTTTTTTTTTTTTTTTTTTCCTTACAGCCGCCACGCAGCCTCGTTGCTCCTGTTTTTTCTTCACGGCCGCTATTAATCCTTGCAGTACTTAATCGCGAGAGGAGCCAGTGACTAATTTTTCTTCTTGTGGACCTCTGCACGTTCAACGGGACAGCCCTTCAACATCGCGGACCCACAAGCAATTTTTGCACAGCTCAGACGATTTCACCGTCCCTGGCCGGCACTTACTACCCCCACCCCCCTCCACCTCTACCTGCACAGAGCTTTCCCTGCTCGCTGCCAAAGTTGGACTATCAAGGCCTCGGCTGCCTGCCGAGCCCTCTGGGGGGGAGCGTGTGGCATAACCCCCACAACAGACTGGGTCAGGCACAGCGCTCGACTACAGCAATTAACAGAACAATGAAATGTGTGTATTAATGTCTACAGACAGCCCGCTTCTCCTGGCTTTTTCCGGCTCACCACTGTGATGTTAATGTGCCATTCATGCATTGTGTTCACGCTTCCTGCCCTTACTGTGTCTCTCAAATGCAAATGTCTCATGCCTGTTTGCAGTCTCTTTGATGATACCATGCCTTTCATGTATTGTCTGTAACTGGGTATATAAGCTCACTGAAATCCATGTTCACCCTCTCATTCCTTCATCTGCTGCTGACACACACATCCTGTGTCTCTTTGCTGAGAGCCTGAGGACCCCGCTCCAGTCTGCTCACACAAGGGCTGGAGCGGAGTTCCTATGATGGCGGTATGATTTAATAAACCTACTTAAAACCTCACTTCGCTGCCTTTATTTTATCATCCGCCTCAGTGTTTGGATTTCTATCTTCTATTTCATTTACAGAACCACTGTTGTTTGTTTCTGTTGTTACTATTGATTTTGCTAATTCAGGACCAACGTTTACAAAAAATTTATTGAAACCACTGACCACATCCTCCATATTATTTATCAAATTGCCATTTTCAATAAAATATTCTGGATAATTAGCATTCTTAGGTCGATTACTAATAATCCCATTGAGTACTTGCCATATTCCTCTTAAGTTATTTTTATTATCCTCTAATATTCTGTTGTAATATTCTTTCTTACAGGTCCTCATTATATTAGTAAGCTTATTTTTATATCTTTTATATTTGATCTCAGCCTCCACCATTCTGCACTTAATGAATTGTTTATATAATGTATTCTTCTTTTTGCATGCATTTATTAACCCCTTGGTGACCCAAGGAATATTTTTCTTTTGTTGTCTGTCACTGTTTTGTTTTATAGGACAGTTTTTATTGTACAATGATTGAAATATTTGTAAAAATTTAACATGCGCTTTATTTATATCATTTTCATCATAAACCATCTTCCAGTCTTGTATTAATAATTCCTTTGTCAGTAAATACATAGATTCTTCGGTTCTTATTCTTTTATATTTAATATTTTTGGTATACTTTTTCTTCCTATAATCACATTGATAGACAACAAAAATCGGCAGGTAGTCACTGATATCATTCAATAAAAGCCCACTCCTGATATTATTTTCCATAATGTTTGTGAATATGTTATCTATTAGTGTGGCACTGTGTGACGTGATTCTGCTAGGTCCGGTAATTGTTGGAAGTAAGCCCATACTGTACATTGTGTTGATAAATTCTTCTGTCAAACTATGTTGTTTTGAATTCATCAGATCTATATTGAAATCCCCACAGACGAACATAACTTTATGAGTTAGATTTGCATACATTTTTTACATCCAGTCCTTAAATAAGTCAATGTTTGATCCAGGTGTTCTATATACACAGCTCACTACTATATTCTTCACATTGTCCAGACAGATTTCTATTGTAATAAATTCAAATAAATCATCCACAGTTACTGACAGATTTTCAATAACCTTGTATTTCAAGCTCTTGTCAACATAAATTGCAACTCCTCCTCCTTTTTTCACTTTTCTATTTATATAATTTAATTCATAGCCATCCATGGTAAAATCCACTCCTTTCTCTTCACTGAGCCACATCTCTGATATTGCCACAATATTGAATGGCTCTTTAAACTGATGTAAATAATCTTTAATGTTATTAAAGTTGGCATAGAGACTTCTGCTGCTGAAGTGGATCATAGAAATATTGAAATCAGATGTGACCATTGTGTTAAACTGTTCATCCGTGTAGTAACTACAGTCATTATTGATGGAGCTAAATAAATTATTATCAGGGTCTATGTTATATTCTACGTCCTGTGGGTTGTGATCCGTATATTCAAAAACTTTCAGTTCCTGTTGTTCCTGTTTGTTGATCTTTTGTTTCATGTTGTTAAATGTCTTGTAGCAAATGAGTATATCCCTTCAGTGTCCTACAATTGTTTCTTGTTGCTGTCGACTCCATTTCATAATATTCATTGTTATTTGTCCAGTTCCATAATATTACGGATGTTAATGACCTTGGCTTCTTCAGGTGATCCGTTTAATTTGATGTATATTTTACAGTTTGATGTCCAGGTGTTTTGAATCTTTTTCTGCTTTCTCAGGTATCTTGCTTTTCTGGCTATTTCTGCGTTTTCTTTTGTGAGGTGCTCGTTTATGTACATGTTCACTCCTTTCAGTTTCCTACCTTGTTTTAACAGCGCAGTCTTGTGTTTTCTGTTGACAAACCTCATGATCACAGCTGGTTTGTCGCCGTTTTTCCTGGGCAGAGGGTGGCATGTCTCAATGGTGTTACAGTCCAGCTGGATTCCTTTGGACTGCATGAAGGCCGCCACTTGTTGCTCTGTGGGTTTGTCTTCCAGCTCACCGAGCCTCCCTCCGCTGTCTGCAGCCACCGCTCGCGTGTATGATCGTGGTTTAATGTGGAGCCCCGTGATGATCGCGTCGTTCACCCGAGTGTTCTGCTCCAGTTCCGACACTCTGCTCTCCAGATACGCCAGCCTCTTGTCCTTCTCGGCGTTCTGGATCCGCAGCGCTTTCACCTCCTCGACCAGGTCCAGGATGTTTCTTTGCTACAGCTTAACAGCAGAAATCTGTTAAGCTGATCATGTTGCTCATCATGTTGCAGTCTAAACTGTACGCTCAAAAATACAGAAAGGAGTGGGAATCAAACCTTGAATTCAAAGGCTGGTTGAAGCCGTTTATTGGAGATGATACAGAAGTGATGGCCTATTTAAATGCCAAATTAAAACAAGCAAACCAAGAATCAATAGAAGAAAGTTCATTTGTAATTCTAAAGATATTTAGGGTATTTTTAACTCACTTTTTGTCTCTCCCATGACATTATTCTTCTGTTCTACAGCGCCCATTACAGTTACGTGCAAATGACCAATTATGCAAATTAGGCAATGACATCATTTAGTGACTTCTAGCAAGTTTTAGGACAGCCAATAGTTACTTTCCTTACTGAGGAGTTAGCAACAGTGTACCTGGTGCTGTTGTGTCTGTCCTGTGTCTGTACCACTGATCACATGAACAGTCCTTTCTAGTTTTCAGTGCATGATCTATGCATTGCTGTTGAAGCCAGCACAGATTTAGCTGAGGTTTAGGAGTCTCACACCATGAACAGCGGCAAGTACCAGAACTATGCAAAAACATTCAAAAATACAAAAACTACAAGTGCTGAAATTATCTGCCACTTCACTGCAAAACAGGTATGTGGACTATACGTTAAAATTAATTTAAAACACTTTTAAAAATGCTATTTTAAATGCCCCACTACTCCACTCTTGCTGACTGATTTAACACTACTTCAGCCGAAACCAGAAGTTGCACCCATAATCGTTTCTACAGCAGCGCCCTCAGGAATAAGGTGGATAGTTTTTATGTATATGTTGCATATTTTATAACATTGCATGTTTTGTAGTTTTTGTATTTTGACTGTGTGCTTTTTATTGGAAATGTTGTCTACTTCCACCTTGTGCTTCCCCCAATTACTGCTCAGTGACACCCGTGTTGATTGGGGATGTGCAGCCACATTTGCACCTCCTCCACCGCATTGAACTTGCACTACCAGTATTATGGTATTACTGTACAGAGGACTGATGTGCATTTTTTTGTTTTTTTTTAATCTTTCTTTGCACAACAGGTAGCATTACTGGACATAGACTGCTGTTGTTGTTTTTATCCTTATTCCTTCTTTTCTTATATATTACGCACACTACTAAGAGAGAGAGAAACGGCATTTCGATTTTCCAGTATGTCCTGTGCATATAGAAGTACTGACAAATAAAAACCTTTGACTCTTTGAATACTGAACCATTTAATAGTTTGCCCAGTTAGCTTAGCAGCTAGCAGCTATCGTGTTATGTCTCTGCCATTCCAAATACCACTGCATGGGCTGTAATAGACCTGTGTAATGAACATGTATTGTGTGAAGTCTTTACACAAGCTCATTCACATTCATTTGAGTCCATGCAATGTTATTAGGAGTGAGTCAAAGTTTATTAGGAGAATAAATAACACTAGCAACTGGAAGCTAACTAGGCCAATATCAATAATAGTAATGATAACAGCAATAACCAAGGGATTCTGCATACATAAAGTAATATTAAAACAAGTCAGGTAACAACTGGGAGTCAGACATCCCCCCCCCCAGCACAAGCTATAATTTAGGCATTGTATTTTGGGCTAAATCAGATCCATCAGTCCAAGCCTTAATTTAGCCCACAAATAGACATTGGGTGAAAATTGGGCTGTGTTTAGTTCATCTAATATGGACCATATTTAACCCAAAAATAGATGTTAAAATTGGGTTGTATTTAGCCCATCTAATAAGGACGATATTTAAACCAAAAAACTGATATTAAAATTTGGGTTGTGTTTAGCCAGTTCTATGGACCACATTAAACACAGAATAGATGTTGAAAAATGGGCTGTGTTTAGTCCATCTAGTCAAGACCATATTTAACCAGAAAACAGTTGCTGAAAACTGGGCTGTGCCTGACCATATTAACCAAAAAATAGTCCAATAATTGTACTGTTCAGTCCACAGGATTTGGTCCAAATTTATCCTCGAAATAATTTTGGGCATTTGGTGATGGTGGTCTGGCTCTCAAGAGTCAAATACACTTTTACAACCATTGGGACTCTTTCTTAAAAGTGCTTTATAAAAAAAATGTATATTTTTTTAACATATTTAACTTTTTTTAAGTTCAATATTTTGTAGTATTCCAAAGTTGATGCACACTCTCTCTCCTCTGCTGTCTCTGCTAATTGCTAATTAAGACCTGCTGCACTGATTACCACCTACCTCTACCTGCTGCTATAAAGATCAGTTTGTCTGTCTTTGGACTCTGTTTGCTAGAGAAGCAGCCGCCTTCAGCCATGTGTGCCAATCTAGGATCTCTCCTGAGCCTTCACCTCTACTTCTCCATAGTGATGTTATGCTCAACACCTCCCACTCGAGACTCACTCGAGCAATATAACAGGGAAATGTCATGAACAGAGTGTCGAGCACTGTGTCAACATGCCCACAGTCACGTGACCGTAGCAAGCGAGGCCTTGTTATGTTGGTCACTTCACGTGACTTGAGGGCTCGCGGGAAGTTTGAGAGGGAATTGGGTTTTTTTTGTTTGTTTGTTTGCTTTGTATTGTTTGTTCCTCCATCCAATTCTGAAAAGATCTCGGATGGCCAAATGCTAAAAAAAAAAAAAAAAGTATTGAGATTTTTTTCAGGTTTTTCAACTCTGATGCAGTCGGGATGGGCGATACTGTGGGGATCATGAAATGATGAGACTGGATAATTTCTCAGTATGGTTTATTCATCTCAACTCCCCAGCTCTCTCTCTCTCAGTCAGGAAAAAAGAGGAAGAGCTGCGGTAAACCCACATACATTTATACCCACACATCAAACACAGAATCACACAATCAAGTCACATCCTTCTATTTACACTTAATCACTTCAAAAGTCCTCTTTGCTCTTCTGTCTGACCCCAGGAGGTCAGACAGTCCTTTCAGGCTCACGCTCCAGATCCTCTGACTTCCTCCCAAGTCCACAGGTGGTCCAGACTCATTGTCCATCTGAGGCGTGATGTCAATACACACCGCAAGCTTAAAGTCCTTCTATGCTTGGGTCTCTGCAGTGAAATATGTGAGCTACATAATGTTACCATTATGGGCGCTACATCACTCCCCCCCAAACGCCAAAGAATGGACACACCCGATAACCTTATCCTAATGGCAATACAGCATATGTCACCCCCCACCTGCGGAATTTACAGCACGGCCTACACAGTTTGATCGAAACACACATCACTCTGCCTGTAGTCTGGGCTTCAACCTCCTCCCAAACTTGCTGTACGCAGGTTTCACAGCCTGTGTTGTGCCGTCTTGCGGCGAATCTGTGGAATGAGGGGGAGAAAGGTTATTTGTCCCCTGCGGGGGCTCCAGGGGCCGTTCCCTGGGTGGTCTGCCGCGTCGAGGCGTCCTCGCCGGTCGTACAGACTCGTCATGCAACACAAAGGCAGGCTTTAATCTATCAATACTGATTGTTTCTTTCCTGTCCCCCAAATCTAGCACAAAATATTTCTCCCCGGTTTCCAGGACTCGAATAGGACCGTCATATGGTGGGCGGAGACTGTGTCGCTGAGCGTCGTGCCTGACAAAAACAAATTCAGCGTTTTGTAAAGCCTTGGGAACAAAAACACCCGGAAAAGTGTGATGAGCGGGGCCCGGGAGCATTTCTGCTCCCGTGCCAATCAGAGGTCCCCGCACCGGGGGGGCGCCCTGGTGCCGCATGGGCTGGTAGGAACTCGCCGGGCAGCCTGAGAGGTTGCGCAAAAACCAATTCTGCTGGTGAGGCATCTAAGTCCTCTTTGGGTGCCGAACGCAACCCCAATAAAACCCATGGTAGTTTGTTTACCCAATCTGCATCCGTGAGCGACGCTCTGAGGGCTGCCTTCAAAGACCTGTGAAAACGCTCGCATAAACCGTTGGCCTGTGGGTGATAAGCGGTAGTGCGGTGGACTGCTGCTCCTAAGCCGCTGGCCATTGCTGACCACAGTTCCGACACAAATTGAGGTCCCCTATTGGACGTAATATCCGACGGAACCCCGAACCGCGCTACCCAGGCTGTTAAAAAAGCGCGAGCCACCTCTGCCGCTGTGGTCGACGTTAACGGGACCACTTCCGGCCAACGTGTGGTTCGGTCCACCATTGTCAAGAGATGTGTGAACCCTTGTGACGGCGGCAGGGGGCCCACTAGGTCTACGTGCACATGATCGAATCTCTTAGCCGGAATGTTGAACGGTTCTAAAGGGGCCTTCATGTGCCTGTGGACTTTGGCCCGCTGGCAAGCCATGCAGGCTTTTGCCCACTCTTTCACGTGCTTGCGCAGGCTCGGCCAAACAAACTTCTCCGCTACCATTTTCACCGAAGCACGTACTCCCGGGTGCGCCAGGGAGTGCACCGTGTCAAAAACGCGACGGCGCCACGCGGCCAGTACCACCGGGCGCGGTCGCCCGGTGGATACGTCGCAGATTAGAGGGGGTGAACCGGTTTGTAAACTTTTGCTCTCCAGCCTTAACCCTGTTGGTCCAGACAGGAGCGCGCGCACGTCTGCGTCTCCGCTCTGCTCCGCTGCCATGGCTGCATAATCTATCCCCACGTGAACAGGGGCCGCGTGCGCGTCCGCGCCGTTACCCCGCCCCGAGTCTGCGGTAGTACAACCCGCTTCCGCACTGACAGGCGCTGTTACCGCGCGTGAGAGACAGTCCGCTACTACGTTGAGTTTACCGGCTATGTGCTGAATATCGGTGGTAAATTCCGAAATTGCGGCCAGCTGTCTCTGCTGCCATCCTGACCACGGTTCTGAAATTTTGGACATTGCAAAAGTGAGCGGTTTGTGGTCGACAAACGCGGTGAAACGTCGCCCCTCCAGCCAGAACTGGAAATGGCGAATGACCATGTGGAGCGCTAGCAGCTCCCTGTCAAACGCGCTGTATTTCCGCTCAGCATCGCGCAAGGACCTGCTGAAAAAAGCGAGCGGTTGCCAAACCCCGGCAACTTGCTGCTCTACCACGGCCCCTATGGCCACATCTGACGCGTCGGTGGTTAGCGCTATGCGGGCTGATGGGTCTGGGTGAGCCAGCAGCGCTGCGTCTGCCAGTGCTTTTTTAACCTCTGTGAATGCGCGCTCCCGCTCCAGGGACCACTCGATCGCATTGGAGGGCTTCTGCTTTTTAAGCGCGGCATATAACGGTTGCATAAGCTGCGCTGCGTGGGGTATGAAACGGCTATAAAAATTTACCATTCCTAAAAACTCTTGCAACGCTTTGACCGTTTGTGGCTGGGGAAACTCCGCCACTGCGCGTACTTTGGCCGGCAGAGGGATTGCTCCCTCTGGGGAGACGCGGTGTCCTAAAAAATTGATTTGCGCTACGCCAAAATGGCACTTGGCTGGGTTGATTATCAACCCGTGCGTTCCCAACCTCTGAAAAACCGTGGTGAGGTGTTTTTCGTGTTCCTCCTCGGAGGCACTGGCGACTAAAATATCGTCCAAGTAGACAAAAACAAAAGGGAGGTCGTGCAACACGGCATCCATCATTCGTTGGAAAGTTTGCGCGGCGCCTTTAAGGCCAAAAGGCATGCGTAAAAATTCAAAAAGTCCGAACGGGGTTATTACCGCTGTTTTGGGAATGTCCTCTGGTCGAACGGGGACCTGATGATAACCGCAGACCAGGTCTATTTTAGAAAAAATGCGCGCCTTCGCTAACTGCACTGAGAAATCCTGGATATGCGGAATTGGGTAGCGGTCCTGCGCTGTGGCATTGTTTAACCTGCGGTAATCACCACAAGATCTCCACGAGCCGTCAGCCTTAGGCACCATATGTAGTGGTGATGCCCAGGCGCTCTTCGAGCGGCGAATTATGCCCAACCTTTCCAGGTTGGCGAACTCTTCGTGCGCTATGGAGAGCTTAGCTGCATCCAAGCGCCGAGCTTTCGCAAAAACTGGTGGGCCACGTGTGGTGATAAAGTGTTCCACCCCGTGCTTCGCAACCTTAGCTGAAAACGTGGGAACTGTGAGTGCTGGGAACTGGGTTAGAAGAGTGTGAAACTTACTGCCTGCTGTGGCGACGTTGGTCTGTACTGGCGGCGGGGACACTCGAGCTGCACAAGGGATAGAACAAAAGGAGAGTGCATTTACTAGGCGTCTATTAACCAGATCCACTAACGAGCCATGTGAGCACAAAAAGTCAGCGCCTAACATGTTGAAACTCATCGCCGCTACTATGAAGGTCCATTCATAGGTGCGGCCGTGCAAGGACAGGCGTAGAGTCCTTTCCCCGAACGTTTTGATCGACGAGCCGTTCGCCGCCGTTGCTCCATCTCCGTGGGGCCCCGCCACACGATCCGCATAGGTTGCGGTGATGAAACTCCTCTGGGCTCCGGTGTCCACAAGGAATTGCCGCCCGGAGTCCGCGTCTGTTAGATAAAGCAGCTTGTTCTGTTCACCGAGAGTCGAAGCTGCTAACGACCCCCAGCCCGGGCGTTTCCCTGTTTCTTGAAACTGCACGGCGGGATGCATCTGTGCGCCTTCTCAGCGAAGCGTCGATGGTAAAAACAGAGGTCGTCCCCTCCTCTGCCTTGGGACCACGCCGCTGCCGTCGTCGCTGGGGTTGCTCCTGCTGCCTCCGGCTCCTCCCTGCCTCCGGCCGCCGCGCCGAGGTCTGCTGCTGCCACGGAAGTCTCCTGCTCGTCGCAGGCGTCGAGGAGCCGCTGCGCTTCCCTGGCCAGCGCGCAGAAGTCTTGCTGGTTCACACACCTCATGCCAGACAGGGTACCTCTCATGTGTGCTGGGAGGGTCCTCAAGAAGATGTGTTTGAACAGAAACGCATCGTTGTCTGTCCCGATCAGCTGCAGCATGTCCTCCATGAGGTCGGTCGCTCTGCGTCCTCCTCTGTTGCGCAGGTCCAGAAGCTGCCTGGCCCTCACCTCGGCTGATGGCACAAAACTCTCGATGCGGGCGGCTTTCAGCGCGTCGTACTTGCCAGCAGCGGGCGGCTGCTGCACCAGGCTCCGCACACATCGAGCTGTGCGGCTGTCTGAGTCTTGCGATGACATTATGAAACTTGATGTCATCTGCTGATATTCCCCCAAGCACGAACCGCGATTCCGCGTGTTGGAACCATGAGTGCGGGTCGTCTTGCCAGAACTCGGGGAGCTTAATCGAGCCTGTGCTCGTGCGGTCGGTCTCCGGTGAATCCGGGTCAGGGTAACGTTAACCCGGCATCGTACGTCTTGGTCACCAATGTGGGGATCATGAAATGATGAGACTGGATAATTTCTCAGTATGGTTTATTCATCTCAACTCCCCAGCTCTCTCTCTCTCAGTCAGGAAAAAAGAGGAAGAGCTGCGGTAAACCCACATACATTTATACCCACACATCAAACACAGAATCACACAATCAAGTCACATCCTTCTATTTACACTTAATCACTTCAAAAGTCCTCTTTGCTCTTCTGTCTGACCCCAGGAGGTCAGACAGTCCTTTCAGGCTCACGCTCCAGATCCTCTGACTTCCTCCCAAGTCCGCAGGTGGTCCAGACTCATTGTCCATCTGAGGCCTGATGTCAATACACACCGCAAGCTTAAAGTCCTTCTATGCTTGGGTCTCTGCAGTGAAATATGTGAGCTACATAATGTTACCATTATGGGCGCTACAATACCAGCATTTTTCCTTTCGATACGATATCATTAATTTATGGGACTTTTTCTTCGATTCCGATACTCTTTGCCCAAAATAACAATTGCAGTTTCATTAACAACTTTATTGTAAGGGCAATATGAAATATGAATAAAACGTATGAACATAAACACTTGAAAGAAATGCTTATAAAATGATAATAATAATAATAATAATAAGTTTATTTATAGAGCACTTTTCACAGAGAGTCACAAAGTGCTTAACATGGTAAAAAACAAAATAAAAACACAGGCACATAAAACAGTAAAAAAACAAACAAGGTAGACAGTAAAAGCGCATAAAAATACAATCAACACATAGTTAATTAAAAAGCCAGGCTAAAAAGGTGGGTCTTTAGTTGCTTCTTAAAAACACCAATGGAAGGTGCAGATCTAAGTTCAAAAGGTAAGGAGTTCCACAGTCTGGGAGCAACAGCAGCAAAGGCTCTGTCGCCTTTGGTTTTTATTTTTATTTTATTTGTTCATTTGACAGGGACAGTGCAATAAACATAGACAATTAATCTAATGACAATCAATCTAATGTGTTGCACAAAGAGTGTATAGCTACTAGCTAATTTGTAACTCTTGTCCCTGGATGGGCTTTAGAAAGAAGAAACAGGTAAAACGAGAGAAAGATAAGAAAAAAAAATGAAAACAGAATAAACAATAACCACATACATCAATGCAAACAAGATTATAAATACACAATATAAAAACCTGGTTCACATTTGCCTATTTCAGGTCTCCCTCCTTTCGTCACTCACTATAAACAAACACATTCATTCCTTCCCTTCATTCACTCACACCCTGCAGACAATCATTTCATACATGGGTACATTCTTGTTTATTTTTCAGCCAGTTTCTAACCTTTGTAGTAAATGTTTTAAAGTCCGTTATTATTTTGATTTCATTTGGCATTGTGTTCCAGATATGACTGCCCTTTATAGCGAAAGCTGTTTGTCCAAATGTGGTTCTGCGGTGGGATATTTTACAGTTATTGTTAACAGAACTCCTGGTGGCTCTGCTGCTGTCCTGTCTTTGGATGAATCCAGCAAGTAGCTCTGGCACTGATTTATGGAAACATTTGAAAATTAATTTCAGAAAACAGAGGTCAATGAAACTCTCAAAACTCAATAGATTGTATTTTTTTTAAATATAACAGTGATGCCACCTAATGGGCTTTTTATCCAAGATTTTTAGAGTTTGATTATATAATGAACCTATATGTTTTATTGTGGAAGGAGCTGCTTGAGCCCAGACTGTCAAACAGTATGATATATGAGGAAAAAACCATAGTGTAGAGGATGACTTTCACAAACGAGACTGAATTTATTTCTCAGGGTTGGTTTATTGCAAGATCACATCCTCTAACAAGAACGGGATCTCAGGAAAAGAGGCAGAGCAATCATCCAACACAGCTCTTATAGTCTCACCAGACACAAAACCCCCCACATCAAATCACACACCCCCAACCCACAGTCTTGGGTAAACATCCAGCGCCCGAGGCTCCTTAGCGTCTCCATTATGCTCTGACCCTCTAGCGTCTGGGGCTCCTGCTGGGGCATTCTCTCCAGCTTCACATCTCCTGCAAGGCCAACTTCACACCTCCCGTAGATCCTCACAGGGTCAGGTCCTCTTTGGTCCTTAAGACGTGAAGCTTCTGGAATATGCACCGTCATTCCTACTAGGTGAATGCAGGGGATATGAATACAATATATGCGCCTTAAATATGCGCCATAATAGAATGCATATACAGTACAGCTGCTTGGTATGGTATGTAATATCTAATTAATTTAAAGCAGTTCAGATTTTTTTTTAGTGTTTTAGAAATTTTCTTTATATGAAGATTAAATTTGAATTGAGGATCTAGTACAATGCCAAGTATTTGAATTCTGTAACTAAACTGATGTCTTGATCATGTATATTAACTTTAAAATGTTGCAGGTTACATTTTTTGATTGAAAAGCACATTGAAACTGTTTTCTGAAGGTTCAGCAATAGATGGTTCTGGAAGAGCCACTCTTGGACATCAACCATACTTGTAGACAGTACATCTGTAGCCTGTGCTGGAGTCTTGGCAGCTGTGTAAATAACTGCATCATCTGCATAAAGTTGACATGTTGCAGCTGAGCAGTGTAGTGGCAAGTCATTAATAAAAATGCTGAAAAGTAAAGGACCAAGAATGGACCCTTGTGGGATACCCATACGATTATTTAAAAATAAGGATTTATCCTGGTGAACTTTTACACATTGTTCTCTATTCTGGAGATAAGATGCAAACCATTCTAATGTATCTGGAGAGAAGTTAAAAGATACCATTTTGGATAAAAGCAAACTGTGGTTTACAGTATCGAAAGCCTTTTTGAGATCCAGAAAAACAGCCCCTACCACATTACCCCTGTCCAAGGACTGTTTGACATTTTCAATAAGGCAACAATTTGCTGTTTCTGTTGAGTATCCTGGTCTAAAACCAAATTGGTGTGGATGAAGAAGTTGACTGTCTTGTAGATAGTCTATCAGCTATGTAGCTACAACTTTTTCAAGAACCTTAGACAGGACTGGTAAAATAGAGATTGGGCGGTAATTGCATATAGTGTGGGGACACATATTCGTGACCTGCTTTTGGACTCACATTTTAGACCAGAGCAAAGGCAGAGCTTCTGTGGTTATTACAGGAAGCTGCAGGAGAGTTAGCTTTGGTATGCAAAGCTTGAGACTGTGGGATATAATGAGGGGATGCATTGTAGATAGTGGTGTGATATCATGCAGAGAGGATGCATTGTTGCTGTCTTTATAATGCAATGGTTTTGTGAGATAGGATTAATGAGGGGATGCATTGTAGATAGTGGTGTGATATCATGCAGAGAAGATGCATTGTTGCTGTCTTTATAATGCAGTGGTTTTGTGAGACATGTGACCTGTTAACTGTAAGAGTCCTGGTATTTAAGGACGAGAGTTCCCTTTGTCGTTCTCTTTTTATTCTGCTTCGTGATGTTGGAAGATGTGAATAAAACTGACTCAAGAGAAACTCTGCCTCGTCATTTTCACATCTCCACACTGGTGACCCTAAGACGTATCATGAAAGAGGAGAATTTCCCCGGGCCAGCCTCGTCAGGAGCCCCCAGCCAAGAGAATGCTGGCAGAACAATCCACGCTCCTGGTTCAACGTGGTTGAGGCGCAGTTCAATCTCCGGGGGATATCGGTAGATGCCACAAGATTCTACCACGTAGTCGCAAAGCTGGACAACAACACGGTCCAGCATGTGGAGAGCCTGATCCACCAGCCGCCGGACAACGACAAATACGGCACGTTGAAGGCTGCACTCATCCAGCAATTCACCCCCTCAGCGGAGGAGCGAGCAGAGAGGCTCCTGGGGCTGACGGAGTCGGAAAATGACATGCCCGCGAACCTGATAGAGAAGTTGTTGAGGTTGAAAGACTGACGACGATCACTTCATTTTCACCCACCTCTTCCTCAGGACTATACCGTCAGCAGCGAAAGTGACCCTCGCCTGTTCGCCACTGTTGGCCCAACGGGACTACCGTGCGCTGGGCCGAGAAGCGCAGCGGATTGTCAACGCCACAAAGTGGCGCGCAGCCGCGGCCGCTGCAGCAGAACTCAGCGCGGCGACCGGAGATGACAGGAGGCTAGAGGCAGCGGTACCAGACTCATCGACGGCGGCGGCAGGGGCCAGGGAACGCGGATCGGACGTCCTCTGTTTCTACCATCGCCACTTCGCAGAGAGGGCACGCAAATGTGTATCACCGTGCCAGTTCAGGCATTTGGGAAAACGCCAAGACCGGGGGTCGGTAGCAGCCGCGGCCCTCGGGGAGGAGAACAAGCTGCTATACTTGTCGGACGCACGCTCAGGGAGGCAGTTCCTCATCGACACAGGCTCCCAGTTGAGTTTCATCACGTCTTCCTACGCGGACAGACTAGCTGGTTCCGGAGGTCCCCAGGTGTCAGCAGCGAACGGCTCGGAGATTAAGACCTTCGGTGAGAAGACTCTGCTTCCGTCTCTACACGGCCGTACATTTGAGTGGACTTTTGTTGTAGCAGCAGTAAATTTCAATATGTTGGGGGCTGATTTTCTGTGCTCGCATGGTTTGTTGGTTGATCTCGCTAGCAGGCGCCTGGTTAATGCACTTTCTTTTGATTCTATCCCCTGCACAGCGCGAGTGGCCCCGCCTACAGCACAAGCCAACGTCACAGCTGCAAGCGGTAAGTTCCACACACTGCTCATTCAGTTTCCAGCACTCACGGTCCCCACTTTTTCGGCAACAGTCGCTAAGCACGGGGTGGAGCATTTTATTACCACTACTGGACCGCCCGTTTTTGCAAAAGCTCGGCGCTTGGACGCAGCTAAGCTAGCCATAGCGCGCGAGGAATTCGCCAACCTTGAGAGGTTGGGCATTATCGGACGTTCAAACAGTCCGTGGGCTTCCCCGCTGCACATGGTCCCGAAAGCCGACGGATCATGGCGACCTTGCGGGGATTTCCGCAGGTTAAACAACGCTACAGCTCATGACCGCTACCCAATCCCACATATCCAAGATTTTTCCGTTCATTTGGCAGGGGTGCGTGTTTTTTCTAAAATAGACTTGGTCCGCGGTTACCACCAAGTCCCAGTGCGCGCTGAGGACATACCCAAAACAGCGGTAATAACTCCGTTTGGCCTCTTTGAGTTTTTACGAATGCCATTCGGACTTAAAGGGGCGGCTCAGACGTTCCAACGCATGATGGACGCAGTGCTTCGCGATCTCCCTTTCATGTTTGTCTACGTGGACGATATTTTAGTAGCCAGCGCGTCTGAAGACGAACACGAAAAACACCTGGCCACAGTTTTCCGAAGGTTGGGAGATCACGGGTTAATAATCAACCCGGCGAAGTGTCAGTTCAGGGTGGCGCAGAGCGATTTTTTAGGACACCGCGTCTCCCCCGAAGGAGCAGTTCCGCTTCCTGATCAAGTGCGTGCGGTGGCAGATTTTCCCCGGCCACAGACGGTCAGGGCGTTGCACGAGTTTTTGGGAATGGTGAATTTTTATAACCGTTTTCTCCCCCGCGCGGCGCAACTCATGCAGCCGCTGTATGCCGCGCTCAAAAAAAAGAAACCCGCGGATAAGGTCGAGTGGTCCCCGGAGCGGGACCAAGCGTTCTCGGAGGTGAAAGCAGCTTTGGCAAGGGCTGCGTTGTTGGCACACCCAAACCCAACTGCCCGCATAGCGCTCACCACTGACGCTTCAGAGGTGGCCATAGGGGCGGTCGTGGAGCAACATGTAGCCGGGGTTTGGCAGCCCCTCGCTTTTTTCAGCAGGACCTTGCACGATAGCGAACGTAATTACAGCGCGTTCGACAGGGAGCTGCTCGCTCTCCATTTGGCCATTCGCCACTTTCAGTTCTGGCTGGAGGGATGCTCTTTCACCGCGTTCGTTGACCACAAACCGCTCACATTCGCGATGGCCAACGTTTCCGAACCGTGGTCAGGCCGGCAGCAGAGACAGCTGGCCGCGATATCAGAGTTTACCACTGATATCCAGCATGTGGCAGGCAAACTCAATGTAGTTGCAGACTGCCTCTCGCGCGCCGTAGCGGCCCCAGTCAGTGTGAGAATAGATTACGCAGCCATGGCCGCGGAGCAGGGTAGTGACGTGGATGTGCGCGCGCTCCAGTCTGGACCAACAGGGTTAAGGCTGGAGAACAGGGTGCTGCAAGACGGTATGCCCCCCCTCATCTGCGATGTCTCCACGGGTCGGCCGCGACCAATAGTACCAGCTGCGTGGCGCCGCCGCGTTTTTGACTCGATTCATTCTTTGGCGCACCCGGGAGTGCGCGCGTCGGTCAAAATGGTAGGAGAAAAATTTGTGTGGCCGAGCCTCCACAAACAAGTTAAAGAGTGGGCAGCAGCCTGCACGGCGTGTCAATGAGCCAAAGTACACAGGCACACGAGAGCTCCTTTGGAGCCGTTTCACATTCCAGCCAAGAGGTTCGACCACGTTCATGTGGACCTCGTGGGCCCCCTTCCGCTGTCACAAGGGTGCACACACCTTCTCACAATGGTAGACCGCACCACGCGCTGGCCTGATGCGGTCCCACTGGCATCAACCACGGCCGAGGAGGTTGCGTGCGCGTTTTTAACAGCTTGGGTGGCGCGCTTCGGCGTTCCATCGGATGTTACATCTGACAGAGGCCCTCAATTTGTTTCCGAGCTTTGGTCGACAATGGCCCGCAGCCTGGGTGTCACAGTTCACTGCACAACCGCGTACAATCCGCAGGCTAACGGGTTATGCGAACGTTTTCATAGGGCATTGAAAGCAGCTCTCAGGGCGTCACTGACGGTGCAAATTGGGTAGACAAGTTACCGTGGGTGTTGTTGGGGTTGCGTTCTGCGCCTAAAGAGGACTTAGAAGCCTCCCCAGCAGAGCTCGTGTTTGCGCAGCCACTCCAGCTCCCTGGGGAGTTTCTCCCAGATAACCCTGCGCCAGACACCTCCCCGTCTCAGCTGTTGCGGAGTGACATAGCATCAAGCACGCTGCCCGGCCCCGCGCACCACAGTTTTCCACGCGTTTTTGTGCGTAAAACTTTGAAGAACGCAGAGTTTGTTTTTGTCAGACACGATGCGCGCCGAACCCCGCTGCGACCGCCTTATGACGGACCCTTCAAAGTGCTGGAAACAGGGGACAAGCAGTTTTTGCTAGATTTGGGGGGTAGGGAAGAGAAAGTTGGCATAAACAGACTCAAACCTGCTTTTGTGGTGGCAGATGAGCAAGTGCTGTTGGCGAGGGCCCCGCGGCGAGGCAGACCCCCGCGGAGGGCTTCACAGAGTAATGTTTCCCCAGAACCCCCACAGGTGCTGACAAAAGGTTTCCACCCCCAGACGGCAAACCCCCAGCGTGACAGCGCCGCGGAGACGTCCAACCCCAGCTACAGCAGATATGGCAGGAGACGGAAGCCCAGACAGCTGGTGGACTAATGTGTATGGATACTATCACGGCATGCATGTTGTTTTTCCCTTGTTTGTTCTAAAATGCTGGGGGGGGGGGCTTTGGGGGGGGGACACACATTCGTGACCTGCTTTTGGACTCACATTTTAGACCAGAGCAAAGGCAGAGCTTCTGTGGTTATTACAGGAAGCTGCAGGAGAGTTAGCTTTGGTATGCAAAGCTTGAGACTGTGGGATATAATGAGGGGATGCATTGTAGATAGTGGTGTGATATCATGCAGAGAGGATGCATTGTTGCTGTCTTTATAATGCAATGGTTTTGTGAGACAGGATTAATGAGGGGATGCATTGTAGATAGTGGTGTGATATCATGCAGAGAAGATGCATTGTTGCTGTCTTTATAATGCAATGATTTTGTGAGACATGTGGCCTGTTAACTGTAAGAGTCCTGGTATTTAAGGACGAGAGTTCCCTTTGTCGTTCTCTTTTTATTCTGCTTCGTGATGTTGGAAGATGTGAATAAAACTGACTCGAGAGATAAACTCTGCCTCGTCATTTTCACATCTCCACAATATCGTCTTTACTCCTTGATTTATAAACTGGTATGACGACAGCTTTTTTCCAACCAGATGGAAATGTACTAGACCTAATGGAGAGATTAATGAGATGAGTCAGTGGTTTGATTAATATTTTGCTGTGCGTTTTGAGAAAGGAAGTGCTCATATTGTAGATATCATTAGTTTTCGAGTTTGACAGTGTTTTAACAATGCCAGCAATTAACTCCTCATTTACCTCATTGATGTGAAAAGAAACTGTTAAAAGTATTGATTTTGTGTTGTTGAGCACATTTGGCAGCACAAAGTTTTTTGTTAATTCTTCCACTGAGTCCACAAAATATGAATTAAATTCATTTGCCAATATAGCCTTGTCACTGATGGTCTTGCCATTGATTCTAAGTTCCTTTACCCCCTTCTGAACATTTTTTTTATTAGTTAAGTTATTTAAATGCCTCCATAGGGAACTGTTGTTACCCTTTTCATGATCTATCAGTTTATTGTAATAAGATACTTTTGATTTTCGCAGCTCTTGTACTACTTTATTTCTTCAACTTTTGTACACAAGGTGATCATTTTGTAATTTAGAGGTTAATGATGTTTTCAATGCAGAATCTCGCCTCTTCATAAGTTTTCTTATTTCATTATTTAACCATGGTAGGTTAATCTTCTGTTGTCTACTTTTAATTTGCTTTGTAAATTTTTCTATAGACTTTGTAATTGTTGCAGTTATAAAATTACAACAATCATTTACTTCATATATTGACATGAGCTGCTCCCAATTTTGATTCTCTAAGTAATGCTCAAACTCCGCAGTTTTGGATTTGGGAATAATAAAATTTACTTTGTCAATATCAACTCCCCCAAAATACTATAGTCGCTTTTTAGTAAGTTTTCTGACAGCAAGAACCATGTTATGATCTGAGAGACCAGTTACAAGATTATAGGTTCTAGTTATTCGTTCTGGTTTATTAGCAAATACCATGTCAATAAGTGTTCTAGATTGTTTGGTTATCCTGGTGGGTCCTTTGATCATTTGTTAGTAATTAAATTCAGTCATGAGGCTTTTCAATTTCTGTTTGTCCTTTTTATCAGACCAGTTAATATTAAAGTCACCATAAAATATTGTTTCTCTGCTCCTCTCAAGTTGTTTAACCAGATCACTTAATTCATTATAGAAAGAAGAATTGTAAGACGGTGGGTTGTACAATACTGCAATGTTGAAATTCATTACCGGTGAGAGACATACATTAACAGCTAAACATTCAAGTGAAGTATTCAAATCAATCAATTGACATTTAAATTTCTCTTTGATGTAAATTAAGACACCTCCTCCCCTCCCTACCTGCCTGTCTTTTCTAAAACACTGATAACCCACAATATCGATCATATTAGTGTCTATGTTCCTGTGTAGCCAGCTTTCTGAAAGACAAAGATAGTCCAGATTTGAGTCCAACAACAACACCGAAATCTCATCTCTTTTGGGGATTATGCTCCGTATGTTTAAATGTCTGCCGAGGATCCCCTTTGGTTTAGCCTTTGTATCCCAAAGAACTCGTGCATGATTAACAGTTTGAAAAATGTTGTTTTTGCTTTTGTACAGCTCGGTTTTCGGATCTCGCCTCATTTGCATTTTGTTTAACTGCTCCTGCTTCCAAAAGTTTGCACGTAGCACAGCTGTTTACAGCAGGATCAGATATGTGAGTCTGTCCCGTGCAATTCGACTCACCCGACTCGCTATGTCCAGCTGTACTGAGGCGAAGACCAGCATTATGCTGCTCCACCAGTTCAGGCGTTAGCGGGGCCGTTGACAGCAGCGGGCGACCAGCTGGTTCAGATGTTAGCGGGGCCGTTGACAGCAGCGGGCGATCAGCCGGTTCAGATGTTTGTGCTAACCCAGTGGCCTTCTGTTTGATAGTGGCAGGTCCAGGGTTAAGGTGAATATCCGCTGCCAGAAGTAGCAGTACTAACAGTACTTTAACTGTATAGCCTCTGCCATATTGTGTTATTTGCTTAACAGCCATGTTTGCCTTATTTTGGATACTTTTTCTCAGGCCTTTTGAAGACCAGATAGAGTACAGGGTGAAATAACCATGTCCATATCCATATAAATAAAACTTTATAGATTCACCTTTAATTGAGTTGGCCGGAAAACCCTTCTTGTTGCAAGTCCAGACACACAAAGACAATAAGAAGAAGTAGATAAGCAAAAAGTGGCTAGAAGTGGAGCCCATCAAACTACTCCTCACTCCGGTGTCAGCCATCTTGACTTGCTGTTTTTCACTGTACCCTGCACAGATTCGAGCCTAGTGCTAGGGACTACCAATAGATTCTGATGAGAAGTCCTGAGAGACCTGCTGGGCTGGTGTAGAGAGAGCAGGTCACTAATATAAAAAGGCGCCTCTTCATGAATGGCTTTGTAAGGCTTTTGTAATAATAAAATAGAACAATGAGCAAAGTGTGGGTGACCCCCACAACAGACTGGGACAAGCAGAGCGCTCAGCTGGAGCAATTGGCAGAACAATGAGATATGTGTATTGATATCAATAGGCAGCCTCCCTTTGTCTAGCTCTTTCCTGCCAGTAATCTTCCTATTGTTATGGGTGACTCTCAAATGCAAATGTCTTCCTGTCAGTAATCCTCCTATTGATGTGGGTGACTCTCAAATGCAAATGTCCATGCCTACTGCTGTGAATGCATTGTCTGTAGTGGGGTATTTAAACTGCATCGCTCTGTAACTCTCTCTCTCTCTCTCTCTGACTACGGCTTCTGACACACGCATTCCGTGTCTCCTGACGAGAGCTTCCGGGCCCGCTCCGGCGCGCCTGCACGGCGCTGGAGTGGGTGTTGTGATGGCAGTATGATTAATAAACTCCCTCAAAAACTCTCAGTTCGCTGCTTATTATTTCATGCCGCCACAAAAGTAAATAAAAAAAATAAAATGATTTTTTCCAATTATAATAAAAAATAATTAAGACTTAAAATGAATGCAAAATTAATTCAATTTCTTAATTTGATGAAGATTCTCAACTGGATTCAAGTATTTTTTTTTTTAGTTTGCTTCTGAATTGTTTCACCATTCATATATGTGTATTTTTTTCACAATGCAACGTTGTTTTATTTTATTATTTATTTTATTTTTACACTATTATTTTACAAACTTAAATAGTGCTTATTTTGTTTTGTTTTTTCAAATTTTATGCTGTTTGATATCAACATAGAATTTGGATGAATGGTAGAACACTTCTGCCATCCCCGACGTTGTAGTTGGGCAGATTAGTGAAAGAATCTTTCACTTGGTGATACAAGCACCAAAATTGGCACAAATGAAGTTCAGGACCTACTTTTTAAGAAAAGTAGACTCTCCAGCTGAAAATCCAATATGGCCACCATTTTTTCAAGATGGCCGCCTCTGATATGGGTTTACAGCAGTATTTGGCTTAAATTCTGACGATATCATGCTACTTTTATGATCTATATATCAAAATATATGTTTTTGGAGACAAGAAATCCAATTTTGCCTTCCAAATATCATAATTATCAACTACTATGATGATATATTGAAAATATAATGAAGAAACACTACCTGAGTGAAGATACTGATATGATGTGATGTATGTTTCCTACCACTCAATACAGAGATGTAGTACAGACTGAACTGGCTAGCTTGAATTGACTCTTGGTCACCTGTTTTACTCCTTGCATTTGCAGGAACACAGTTGTGTACATTTCAGGGTGCGGCGGTAGCATTTACATGGTCCACGACATTCACCCGTGCAGCGACATTTTGTCAGCTGCTGGCAAGACTGAGCAATGGGTGGCAGGGTTGACCAGACAACTGCCCAGACTTCACCATTCTTCTGCCAGCCCCAGTTGGCAAGGCTTTCAGGTTGCATTTTGCACGATGTTGCCTGGCTCCATATACAGGCTGCCTGGAAGACAGAATGTCTAACATGCTGAGTGAGAGATGCACTGGTTGGTGGAATAGAATCGTAAGATCTCTGCTTCCGAGCAAACAAGTGCAGTCTTGCCTCATCGACCTTGATGGTGTTGCTGTGCTTGTCGTACATGGTGACAACAAATTTCTCAAGGATGTTGAGGTCAGCATCTTCTATGATAGGTGGGTATTGACTGAGCTTCTTGAAGACTGGGCTCACTTCAGGACAAAACCCCCATGTTTGCCATGCAGTTGCCTTGCCTCTACCTCGAAAGGCTGACACCACGTCGCAACCAGTGAAAGCATGAAAGAAGCACATACCACTAGCTTTCTCTGGACCAAGCTTATCTACCAGATCGTGAATAGGAAACCATCTTATGGACTGACCCTGACCAAATTCTACCCACACCATTTACAAGCCTGCATCCTGAAGAGTTGCAAAGACACTGACTGCAATAACCAGAATATCTGTCACATGCTTTGATCAAGACAGACTTCGTCTGTTGCTTTGCTGCATGAAGGGCATGTGTGAATATCCTGGAGTCAGCTTCTTCATGGTTGCAAGGACTTAAGCCATCAAGGTTGAAGGTCTTGTTTGACAATGCCCGATCATCCTTGGTCACAATTACAACATTGTTGGGACACATGGATATAATCTTGTCTGCAAGGTAGTGAAAGAGCTCAGTCTTGTTGTCACTGTCTGTCAGGAAGCTTGACCAGATGGGTGGTAGTTTGGTTTTGTCTGTCACTCTACGCCGAGTTCCCTTTCCTCGCTTTGACCTTGTTTCAGCTTTCAGGCTTGATGTTTTGTATACATCAAAAACTATGTCTGTGCGTTCATACTTTGACGAGTAAAACTGGATCTTTGGTACTACATCACGTACAGCATATTCCTCAAAGGTCTTTGATGTCTTTGGAGACAGTGAGTGAACAAGAGCAGAACCATCAATGATGATAGCATCACATTCTGGTTGAGTGTCAGGGAGAGAAATGGCATCTTCCAGACGGTCAGCAAGGTCAGACTTCTTTCCAAAATGGAGATTCCCCATGTCACTCAGTGCTGCAGGAAAGGACTGATTCTCGTGCCTGAAGAACTCCAGTAGATCACACTCTCGAGCTTGACATGATATGAAAAGCTGCGAGAACAGATTGCAGTCACTTTTAAGTACCTCCTTCTTTTTGTCGCTGGAATCTACAGCTGCCTGTTGCCGAAAGAAGTCAGTTTTGTTCTTTTTGATTGGCTTGTAGAAGGAAGCCTCATCACCCAGACCATTGAAAAAGTCTTTGAAGGCAACTTCACCTTTCTCAAAATGAGTCCTAACAAGCTCTGCAGCACTGGGATGTGCGATGAGCTTTGTGTCCAGTGTGAGCAGATCCTTGGATTCCTCCAGGAAAGGATTGCCCAGGTCCTTCATCACACCAAAAAACTTCTTGACCTTGTCAGTGAAGGACTTCTGAGACTGGCTGTTCTGCTCATGATGCTTGATATCTTCATTTGCAGCTTTAACCTGTGAAGCCAACTCATACTGGTTAACTAACTGGCTAACTTCTGGTCCAGAAACCATCCATCGCCTCAGTGCAGATGGATCCTCAGTAACTCCAATGGCACCACCATCACCTTTCACGACAGCATTGGCCTGCTCATGAGCTTGGTCAATGGCTATGCCGGAGAATTCCCTGTGAGTCTTGTGGACCACAAACTTTCCCGGCTGAAATTCGTGGAACACTCCAGGGTGACTTTGCTCCAAAGAAACCATGTCTTTGAGGCGGATGGGGAGCCATCGAGCATAGTTCACATTGAAGCGGCATGATAAAATAAAGGCAGCAATGGAGTTTTTAGTTGGTTTATTGAATCATACTGCCTTCATCGGAACACCTCCCCAGCCCTCGTGCTGCGGGCTGAGGTGATGTCCTCAGGCTCTCAGAGAGGAGACACAAAGTGCGTGTCTGCAGCAGTTGAAGGAGTCAGTGAATGAGAGGCAGATTTACAAAACAGTGCAGCATATATACCCAACTCAGACAATACATCAAAGACATTCACAGCAGTCGATCTGGGCATTTGCATATCAGAGGTACAGACAGGATGCATGAACACAATGCATGGATGACACTTTAACCTCACAGCTGTAAACTCAGCATGCAGCGGAAAAAACCCAGGAGTAACGAGCTGACTATCTTTGTGTGTTGTGGGGGGGTTGAATCAACCCGCCACACGCTCCCCCCCCCCCAGAGGGCACGGCAGGGGGCCGAGACCTCAATGTTGCAGTTTGGGCAGCGAGCAGGGAAAAGCTCTGTGCAGGTGGAAGGGGAGGGGGAAGGGGAGGGGGAAGGGGGGTAGTAAGTGCTGCTCCGCGATGTCGAGGGGCTGTCCCGTTGAACTTGTGGAGATCACCAGAAGAAAAATTAGTCTCTGACTCCTCTCGTGGCCATGAAGAAAAACAGGAGCGGCGAGGTTGCGTAAACAAAAGCAGAGGAACTTGGCGTGTTGACTTTAGGTGCGTGCGCAGCCTTAAAGCCCTCGGGAAAAGCAGACGGCTGAATCCTTTGTGCGCCGTGGCTGAAACCATCAGTGAATCCTGTGAGCGTGCTGCGCGCGTGCTTGCTTCAGGTGAGCGCGCAGCCCTGAAGGTTCTGCGTGCAGCTGCGCAGGACGATGGCGGTCTCTGGAGCCATTCTTGTTCCGTGCGTGTTGCGCCGTCCTCGTCACCCCCGGTGCGTGTGCCGGGGCTCCTTGCGTGGGTAGGCCCGCTGGAGAGGAAACCAGGGTCGGAAACTTGGTGGAGACGCCGAAAAACATCTATGATGAGCCGTGGCTGCAGATTAGTCATGGTGCGTTGGTGCGTTGAGGGGAGATAGACGATCTTTGTCCCTCAGGCTGTCCCGCATGGACGCCCCGATCTCAGCGAGGGTCGCGCCATGACGTTTACTGCCATTTACCCGGTCTTGGGCGATGTCCGGAGAGTAACTCGCCTGCCGTGGGCTCTGCGTTTGAGGCCTCCCTGAAGCCGCAGGGAGGGCTGATCAGTCAGGCTGCTACGTTCGCTCGTCGGCGGAGCATCACTGCCCGGTGCTGCGTTCGCCGGCAGCTCGTTTTCTTCAGCGTTGGGTCGCCAGCGTGGCTGTCCAGATCACAAGGTTGCGCTGCACAAAGTGTGTGCATGTTCGGGGTCACCAGTGAAGCGGCATGATAAAATAAAGGCAGCAATGGAGTTTTTAGTTGGTTTATTGAATCATACTGCCTTCATCGGAACACCTCCCCAGCCCTCGTGCTGCGGGCTGAGGTGATGTCCTCAGGCTCTCAGAGAGGAGACACAAAGTGCGTGTCTGCAGCAGTTGAAGGAGTCAGTGAATGAGAGGCAGATTTACAAAACAGTGCAGCATATATACCCAACTCAGACAATACATCAAAGACATTCACAGCAGTCGATCTGGGCATTTGCATATCAGAGGTACAGACAGGATGCATGAACACAATGCATGGATGACACTTTAACCTCACAGCTGTAAACTCAGCATGCAGCGGAAAAAACCCAGGAGTAACGAGCTGACTATCTTTGTGTGTTGTGGGGGGGTTGAATCAACCCGCCACAACATTGTTGTTAGCAAAGAGAATGGGATTAAAGCAGACAGTGCTTGACAGTACAAGTTGAAGTTAGCCTCTCTGAAAGATCTGACCAACGAGAACACCACCAACTCCATTGACAGGACAAGCTCCCAGAATTGAAACTGTGGACTTTCGTTCCTGCGTGTCTCACACCATTCATCAAAATTCAGGGCATCATTCTCCTCTGCACAGTGATACTCATATGCCTCCTTTTGTAGCATGTAGAGGCAGCTTGCTGTGACTTCATGCATATGGCGTGTTTTTGTGACATTGGAGGCTGAAAGAAAGGATTGGTTGTGCTTTGACATCCTGGTTGTGCTTTGACATCACTCTCATAAAAGCAATAAACTAAATTGAATAACATTTTATCACATCAATGAAATAAGTAACCATGGACTTTTAGGTTTTGGCCGCATAGCTTACAGAGACAGATTTTCAGCTAGAAAACTGCAATTTACAGCCATTTAGCAGCCGCCATTTTGAAATATGTTGGTCATATTTAAATTCAGAACATAGAAATGAGATAAATGTATTAAAATACATGCAGTTTAATGTTCAGATCATTCAGAAACAATGCATATTGGATTTCCACTTCGCAAATAGAAAATATCGGAGATTGACACGGTCGCCATCTTGAAAAATGGCGGCCATCTTGGATTTTCAGCTGGAGAGCGTATTTTTCTTAAAAAGTAGGTCCTGAACTTCATTTGTGCCAATTTTGGTGCTTGTATCATCAAGTGAAAGATTCTTATGAAAAATTGGCTTAATCTGCCCCACTATTGCTCAGCTCACTGCACAGGAGTGCTTGACTGCGCAGTGCGCTGTGAGTCTTCGGCTCTGACATCTGATAGGCTGTCATAATCACGTGGCACAGCAGACCAGCTTTAAAATATGCTTGGGAGGCAGCGCGGTAGCGGAGTGGTTAGCACTACGGCAGCACAGCAACTCACCCTTGGCCGGGGGATCCTGGGTTCGATCCCAGCCCCCGACCAACAGTGATCTGTGTGGAGTTTGCATGTTCTCCCTGTGTCTTCGTGGGATTTCTCTGGTTTCCTCCCACATGCCAAAAACATGCAAGTTCGGTTAATTGGCATCAAAACTGGGAATTCTAAATTGTCCTTAGGTATGACTGTGAGAGTGAATGGTTGTCTGTCTCTCTGTGTTTTCCCTGCGATGGACTGGCGATCTGTCCAGGGTGTACCCTGCCTCTTGCCCAAAGATGCTGGGATAGGCTCCAGCCCCCCGCGACCCGAAAAGGATTAAGTGGAAGAAGATAAATGAATGAATGAATGGTTTTCACACAATAATTTAATGCCTAAAACTCTCAGAAGTGAAAACAAATAGCACGTTTTGTATTAACGTAGTGGTATCGCGATATTTAAAAAAGTATCAACTCCAAAGTATCGACCAGCTAATATTGAAGTATCGATACTCTAGTATCGATGTGTCTGTCCCTATGATTCAGTTTTAACAGTCAGTCACCAGATGGCAGTCTTTATTAGATGTTTCATAACACTGTGTTGCTCGTAAAGCAATTGTCTCAAAGTTGCTCATTGTTTCAGAGGCCTCGGTTTTAACATCACTACTTCTCCAACGTTGGACCTGTGTAAGGAAACCATTCCATCTCAACTTAATTTTCTCCTTAAATACCTACAGTGGATATAAAAAGTCTACACATCCCTGTTCAAATGCCAGGTTTTTGTGATGTAAAAAAATGAGACCAAGATAAATCATTTCAAAACTTTTTCCACCATTAATGTGGCCTATAACCTGTACAGCCCAATTGAAAAACAAACTGAAATCTTTTAAGGGGAAAATAAAAAACTTACAATAACCTGGTTACATAAATATGCACACCTTCTTATAACTGGGGATGTGGCTGTGTTCATAATAAACCATTCACATCCAAACTCATTAACTGGAAGTCAGCACACACCTGCAACCATTTAAAGTGCTGTAAAACGGGGCTATAAGGGATGGCTGGGTAATAAGGGACACTTTTCTGGGAAATGTTTTAAATGTAATTCTGCTTTTTTTATTTTGAGCAGGACGCTGAGTTGTGCTGTTATTGTCAAATATCCATGAATCCTTAAAATATTTGACAATAACAACACAACTCAGCGTCCTGCTCAAAATAAAAAAAGCAGAATTACATTTAAAACATTTCCCAGAAAAGTGTCCCTTATTACCCAGCCGTCCCTTATAGCCCCGTTTTACGGTGCCTCTGATTAACCCCAAATAAAGTTCAGCTGTTCTAGTAGGCTTTTCCTGACATTTTTGTAGTCACATCTTACAGCACAAGCCATGGTCCGCAAAGAGCTTCCAAAGCATCAGAGGGATATCATTGTTCAAAGGTATCAGTCAGGAGAAGGGTACAAAAGAATTTCCAAGGCATGAACCTTTAAACACTCACAGGTGCCAAATGGCGCCAAACCCTCTAGTGGTCAAGAGTGGTAAAGATTTTTGTCAAGGGCTGCACGGTGGCGCAGTGGTTTAGCACTGTGGCAGCACAGTTTACCCTCGGCCGGGGGATCGCGGGGATCATGAGATCGTGGGTTCAATTCCAGCCCCCGACCAACAGTGAGCTGTGTGGAGTTTGCATGTTCTCCCCGTGTTGCGTGGGTTTACTCCGGGATTTCTCCGGTTTCCTCCCACATACCAAAAACATGTAGGTTTAGGGCGCTCGCGCACGCAGCGACCAGCAGCTGGTGGCTTGTCACCAGACTGCAAACCAAGTCTACCTACAGGTACAAATAAGTAAAAAAAAAAAAAAAAAAAAAAAAAAAAAAAAAGGAAATATCCAGTTTAGAGATCACAAATTCCAAAGGCTGTAACTTGAAAGTGGGAAGAGATAATGGCTTACTGTCAATTAGAAAGATGTACAATATGATCCAAAGTTTGAGACAGATGTAAATTTATGCATCTAATTTGCATAATGCCACAGCACCCATATCGAATAACATAACTGTCAGTCAAAAGTGGACTTTGGACATATTTACACAAAGAATGGTTCTACTTTTTGTCATGGTTTCTTGTTTGGGGCATTTTGTTATCTTATCTTCAAAGTATATGAACCAGAAAATCAGTACAATGTAAAGAAACCAAGAAATTTGTCACTTACAGCTGGTGAAGGCGGCTCCTGGCTTCGTCCATTTCCATCCATCCTGGTCATTATTTTGCCTTCTGTCAGCCAATTGCGCTTTTTCTTCCACATCCAGAAACTCTTGTGATTATCCCATCTCAGTTTCACTTGTATTCCACGGCAATTCATCTTACATGACGCCTTCTATATGACAACGCAACCGAGTGATTGTTCTGTAGTCACATGGCGCTGTGGAGCTGCAGCAGGTGAATACAGGCAGCATCGCGCTCCCTCTGTTGTAACAACATGTAAACATTTACCTTCATAAGCTAAATAATCTCTTTTTTGAATCATAGTTGGCAAATTCGCGAACAAATCCTCCATTTCAGTCCATTGACAGTGATTGATAGTGTCCATATTGGATTGTCTTCTTCTACTACTCTCGGTTTCTCAAAGAAGAAGAAGAATTTCTTCTTCTGTGGTGTATTCCGTGTCGGCCATGATTCCTCCAACATGTCTCTGCCACCTTGTGAACAGGCATAATCGGTACAAATCCCTAGTACAACTGGGCAGTGTTTCTGCACATCTTATCACTTGACAGGTACAGTGCTGTGCTGTGCCACTAGGGGCACGCGACCTGTCCATGAAATGTGGGCAGTTAAAAGGTTAAATATACCATGGAATACAGTGAAGACAGTCATCATCAAGTGGAGAAAATATGGCACAACAGTGGCATTACCAAAAACTGTATGTCCCTCCAAAATTGATGAAAATACGAGAAGAAAACTGGTCAGTGAGGCACCCAAGAGACTGACAACAACATTGAAATAGCTGCAAGAATTTCTGGCAAGTACTGGCTATTTAGTACATGTGACAACAATCTCCCGTTGTCTTCATATGTCTGGGCTATGGGGTAGGGTGGCAAGATGGAAGCCTTATCTTATGAAGAAAAACATCCAAACCTGGATACATTTTGCAAAAGCACATTTGAAATCTCCCAAACACATGTGGGAGCTTCCAAAGCATCAGAGAGATCTCATTGTTCAAAGGTATCAGTCAAGAGAAGGGTACAAAAGAATTTTCAAGGCATTAAATATACCATGGAACACAGTGAAGACAGTCATCAAGTGGAGAAAATATGGCACAACCATGACATTACCAAGAACTGGGCGTCCCTCCAAAACTGATGAAAAGACGAGATGAAAACTGGTCAGGGATGCTGCCAAGAGGCCGACGGCAAAACTGAAGGAGCTCCAGGAATTTCTGGCAAGTACTGGCTGTTTAGTACATGTGACAACAATCTCCTGTCTTCTTTATATGTTTGAGCTATGGGGTAGGGTGGCTAGACAGAAGCCTTATCTTATGAAGAAAATCACCAAGCCCGGTTACATTTTGCAAAAACACATTTGAAATCTCCCAAACACATGTGGGAAAATGTGTTGTGGTCCGATGAAACCAAGGTTGAACTTTTTGGCCATAATTCCAAAAGGTATATTTGGCACAAACGCAACACTGCTCATCATCATACCTACAGTGAAGCATGATGGTGGCAGCATCATGCTTTGGGGCTGTTTTTCTTCAGCTGGAACTGGGGCCTTAGTCAAGGTGGAGGGAATTATGAACGGTTCCAAATACCAGTCAGTGTTGGCACAAAACCTTCAGGCTTCTGCAAGAAAGCTGATGAAGAGGAACTTCATATTCAGCACAACAATGACCCAAAGCACACATCCAAATCAACAAAAGATTGGCTTCATCAGAAGATCAAGGTTTTGGAATGGCCCAGCCAGAGTCCAGACCTGAATCTGATCAAACGTCTGTGGGGTGATCTGAAGAGGGCTGTGCATAAGAGATGCTCTCACAATCTGGCAGATTTGGATCGTTTTTTGCAAAGAAGAGTGGGCAAATATTGCCACATCAAGATGTGCCACGCTGATGGACTCCTACCCAAAAAGACTGAGTGTGTGGCGGGTTGATTCAACCCCCCCACAACACACAGGACAGTCAGCTCTCTTCTCTTGGTTTTTCCCGCTGCACTACTGAGATGTAATGTGCCATTCATGTATTGTGATGTAATGTGCCATGCATGTGTTGTGATGTAATGTGCCATTCATGTATTGTGATGTAATGTGCCATTCATGTATTGTGATGTAATGTGCCATTCATGTATAGTGTTCATGCATCCTGTCCTTACTGTGACCTAGAGGCTGAGATCAATATGTAGATGTGCCTTGTAACCTCTTTGTCCTGCACCTGGAGCAGAGGCTAGCAAATCTGCCTATTGTTATGTAGGTCTCTTAAATGCAAATGTCTCATGCCTGTTCTGCAGTCCCTTTGATCGTACCAACTGCTGTGAATCTGCTTTGATGTATTGTCTGAGTTGGGTATAAATACTGCACAGGTTCTGTAACTCGCTCTCTCAATTCCACTTCCTCAACTGCTGCTGCTGGACACAGACTTTGTGTCCTCCTTCTCTGAGAGCCGCTTGGGCTCGCTCCCGGCGCCGTGCATGCGCGCCAGGAGCGGAGCTCGTGACGGCGGTATGATTCAATAAACCTGCTTAAAACCACAGCATCGCTGCTTATTTTTTCATGCCGCTGCAGAGTGCTGTAATAAAAGCCAAAGGTGCTGCAACAAAGTATTAGTTTAAGGGTGTGCATATTTATGCAACAAGGTTACTGTAAATTTTTTATTTTTCCCCTTAAAAGTTTGCAGTTTGTTTTTCAGTTGGGTTGTACAGGTTATAGGTCACATTAGTGGTGGAAAAAGTTATGAGATGATTGATCTTGGTCTCATTTTTTTACATCATAAAAACCTGGCATTTGAAGAGGGGTGCATAGACTTTATATCCACTGTACCTTCTCCCCAGGACTTTCCACTGAGTTCAGTTGCTGGCAGACAAACCCATTCACTAAACTTGGATCATTCTGACCTTCAAGTAAGTCTCGAGCAATATTTGACTAAATCTAAAGCCCCTTTTCCACTAGTACCTACACAGCACTACTCGCCTCGACTCTACTCGGTTTGTAGGGTTTTCCATTAGTACCTAGTACCTAATACCAGGTACTTTTTTGGGACCTACTTCAGTGAGGTTCCAACCATGCTGAGTTGAGCTAAAAATGTGATGTCAACAGATTGCAGGCCACTAATTGACCGGAGAGTAATGTCACTTGATGACAGCAATGTCTTCACAAGAGTCATAACCGCCATTTGTTAATTTGGTCATGAGATTTTATTATTTTTGTGATAATCAACAAAATAAATGGCTACACACAAATCAACAGCATCACAAAACACTCACCATCTTCCCCGTGAGCAGCCATCAACTCGGCAACCTCCTGGTATTTCATTTCGGGTCGCTCCGTCGGCGACAGGGCTGAAAGGTTCATAGGCTGAAAAGTTCATATAGTGGACAAATTTGACCAAATATGGTTATTTTTCAATAGTCTACCCATCAGTGTACACAGTTCTTCCGTTGGTGTTGCAGCGCTTGGATCCCTGCGCTTGAAAAAAAAAAAAACAACAACATTTGGTTAAATTTGACCACTATGAACTTTTCAGCCCCATCAACAGTGGAGTGACCTGAAATGAAATATCAGGAGGTCTCCGAGCTGATGGCTGCTCAAGGGGAAGCTGGTGAGTGTTTTGTGATATTAAGCATCTTTTACATTATTTATCCCATTGGTGGCAAGCTCACTTTGTCATGAATCCGGGTTTGGAGGCCAAACCCGGTTCTGACTTATTGTTATGATTTGTCCTAGTTTCCTCCTGACAGCTCTGGCACGCGCCCTCCTCTTGTCAAGCACCATCAGCTGCACTATCACCGGTGCTCACACACATACACACACCCACGCGCACACACACACACATGCACACGCTCCATTCACTCTCATTCACACGCTCTCTCACACACCTGGTGTCAATCAGTTCTGCCCACACATTCTCGCACCGGCAAGCTCTTTCCTTGTTAGCTTCAGGAGTGTATGTTTACCGCTTCTGAGGAGGGAGGTTGTCAGGGCATTCACCTCTATACGCGGCAGCTAGTTCTCCCCGTATATTGTCCACTCCCTTCATTGTTCTCCAGCCCGTCACTCCTGTCGGATTATTTTCCTTGGTGTTTCGGCTTACCCTGCTTCCCTTCCTCTTCCTCCAGACTGCTCGGTTTGCCTCGGATCACTCCAGCCCCGTAAGTGTCATTTTGTTTCGCCTTTCTTTTCCGTGCTGTTTGCAGCCCTGCAGCACTAGGCTTATCGCCTTTCCTTTTTGTGCTATACGGTCCCGCAGCACTAGGCTCTGTTGACCAGGCTGTAGAGCATCCAGTAGGCACCCTGTATGTTTGGTGGCCTCATCCTGCCATTACACCTCTCTGTATTTTTGTGAACTGAAACGTGGTGATTACTGAACCATGTTTTTTGTGGTGAACTTAAATAAACATGGCACTCTCTACTTCTGCAATTGGGTTTTTCATTCTCTCCTTCGTGTGCCATGTTATGGCCCATGGGGGTTTGTGACACACTTTGAACAAGGATATCGCCGTTGTCTCCTGTATGCAGACAATGAGCTAATTAGTTTGCTACCTAGCTAGTCATCAACGCTAACTCCGTGCTTTGCTTGTATTTTGCACTTGCTGTAATAAGTATTATTCATTCATTCATCTTCTTCCGCTTAATCCTTTTCGGGTCGCGAGGGGGCTGGAGCCTATCCCAGCATCTTTGGGCGAGAGGCAGGGTACACCCTGGACAGATCGCCAGTCCATCGCAGGGCCAACACAGAAAGACAGACAACCATTCACTCTCACAGTCATACCTAAGGACAATTTAGAATCCCCAGTTTGATGCCAATTAACCTAACTTGCATGTTTTTTTGGCATGTGGGAGGAAACCGGAAAAATCCTGGAGTAAACCCATGCAGACACGGGGAGAACATGCAAACTCCACACAGATCACTGTTGGTCGGGGGCTGGGATCGAACCCAGGACCCCCCGGCCAAGGGTGAGTTGCTGTGCTGCCGCAATGCTAACCACTGCGTCACCTTAGTATTAATTAATTAGTATTAGTAATAAGTATTCGCTTCTGACAGCAAAACGTCAGCATGTCAGCAACATAACGGGCCGCCTTCCTGTAATGAACCCACCTTGAGGTGTTACTCAGTTGTAATGGAAAACAACCTAAACCGTGTCGGGCCAAGTAGATTTGAGTCAGGCTGAGTAGGTGCTAATGGAAAGGGGCCATAACTCTCCCCCAAGTCCCCGACTGGGGAAAACTCCTACCTTGTCCGGATTACCTTCGTTACCTTATCCAACTCTGCACAACCTAAGAGGAGGAAGAGCAACAATCTGCAAAGACTCTCACCGTGTGGTCTTCATCTCCACGTGTAAGAGAGACAATCCTAATATTACCCACAATCATAACATTATCCAATATAACCTGTATAGAGGGGTTGCACGTGATGTCAGTGGTCATGTGCCACATTGTTTTTCTGCCATTTTGGACGGCAAATAGCTGTAGACCCTGTGTTGAGAATAATAATAATTCAACTAGCACCTACTCATCCCGGCTCAACACAGTGTTGTTCGTTATCCATTACGACTGAATACCACCTTAAGTGAGTGAGATCTTTGCAGCAAGGCGGTCCAACACTCCTACAACATCATTTGTATGTGACAAGCAAAACACAAGATGGATATGGAGGTAAGCCTGCTGCTTGCTAGCTTTTTGTCAGAGTCTGCTGCACGGGCTGCACGGTGGCACAGTGGTTAGCACTGCGGCAGCACAGTTTACCCTCGGCCGGGGGATCGCGGGGATCATGAGATCGTGGGTTCGATCCCTGCCCCCGGCCAACAGTGATCTGTGTGGAGTTTGCATGTTCTCCCCGTGTTGCGTGGGTTTACTCCGGGATTTCTCCGGTTTCCTCCCGCATGCCAAAACATGCAGGTTAGGGATACGGGGCGCTTGTGCACGCAGCGACCGGCAGCTGGTGGCTTGTCACCAGACTGCAAAACAAATCTACCTACGGGTACAAAATAAGTACAAAAAAAAAAGTAAAGGCAAAAAAGGAGAGCCAGAGAAAGCTACAGGCAGACAAAACTCTGGAAAAGTACTGGAGCATTTAGGAAGCCATGGGGCAGCGGAAGATGTGAGGATATGAACTAGATCACATATGAAGGTAAGCTAATAATTGCTAATGCTAGTTAAGCACTAATAAGTCCTCTGTACTACATTGTAATCACGGCAAGCTATCACTGTTAGGTACTAAAATATGCATGCTGTGTGTGTGTGTGTGTGTGTGTTTCAGATGGCTCTCTTGTGGCAAAATTATTGCTTCAAACAGTCGGTCTGGCCGAGCATCTCAGTGGTGGGATGTCACCCCAGCTTCATGAACCGCAGTGATTGCAGAACTTCAGAATGTCTGTACAAACGTTTAGCTTCCTGTGCTACAAATTGCTCTGATTGTCATGTTGCCGGGCATGGGTTTCAGCTGTGCCCGGTCCTTGTTGCCCAGTGAACATTTTGGCTGTTTATTTTCAGTTCTTTTAGTATTTTGAGTTTTGTTATCTCTGTAGTTTCTGTTTCCGGTTTGTTTATTTTGACAGCGCTGTGCAGCTTCCGGCTGGCTTTCCCTCTGGGCCTGCACAGCTCCTGCTCTGACTACTCATGAGCTACACCTGTCTGTAATTATGTTTGAGTATTTAAGGAGCACAACAACATCAACTGTTGCCATGCCATTCCTTTGGTTTCCTGCCTGCACCCTGCTTCTGTGTAGCTAGGTCCTGCTGCTGAGGTAAGCTGTATGCTCTGTCGTGGTGCCTTTTTCTCTCTCTGTTTTTTCTCTGCTGCCGAGCCCCATTTTTCCTCGGGGTTTCCGGCTCAGGCGTTCCCTGTTTTTGGCACCACAGACATTGAGCCCAACTTTCCTCCAGCATTGGTTTCCTCATTCCATGTTTTCATATTGTATGTATCTTTGCTGCTCACCAGTCTGCTTGTTGGGGCACAAAGATACATTCCATATTATCTCTAAGTGCTCGCCAGTCTAGCATGTTGGAGCACTTTAAATGTATTCATTATTTTGCCACAAGCTCTACCAGATAGTTTGGGAGCGTTTTGTGTTTATTTGTCTTATTTTGGTTCACCAGTTAGTTTGGGAGTTTTTTGTGTTGTCTTTCATGTTAATAAATGTGCAAAACCTACAGCGTGCATTTGGTGTCCTATATCTTGCCCGTTAAATGGGCAATTCATGACACTGATCTGCGTGAAAATCATGGAGAGACTTTTGAGACATCATGGGATGTACATGCTCCAGCCAGTGGTGTCATGGCAAAATGTGATCAGCTGCCAAAAATTGATCGCCAGGTGCCATATTATAGTTATGGGGTTATATTAGCTGTAAAATATATATTTCAACAGGTGAACAGTACTGAGTTAGGTATAATAAAATATATTTAACAATTATGATGTATTTTTAACCCAAAACAAACTTCATCTAGGATTAAAAGCAATTAAAATAATAGTCACAAGGTTACATGGAAAATACATGGATTTACTGGATATATACATGTAGCTACTGTATAAATATATATTCTATATGTGAATAATGTCCTATGTACTCCTTTTGTATTGCACTAGGAATTTTTACAATAAACTTTTGGGCCTTTTGCAGATATGTCTCCACTTCTGTTTATGTTTTATTTGTAAAGGTTACCAAGATTTAGTGACATAAATTAAATGCTAAAAGATTGGAAAAGCTACCTAAATAATTCAGCAGTTTGAGAAATCACTTTTGGTTTGGTGTAAGTCTGTCAACAGAATTATGAACCATAAAGTAGTTTGTGTTAAAACATGTTAATTAACCTCTTGCACTTCGGGATACTGTGGGCGGTCACGTCTCTGCGTCCTAGCGCGTCCTCGTGCGCACTAGGATGCACACTGTGCGTCTCAGAGCGCACTGAAAAAAAAAAAAGCTGCATTTCCATTCTTCCACTACAGACACAGCTGCGAACAGAAAGCAAAAGGAGTGCTTTGATTGGTTTAGATTTGATTGACCACTCATTCGACTAATAAGAGCCTTGAATTGGGTTTCTGAAACCTTGAAGAACCAATGACTGAAAACCTAGCAAGAAGGACCCGCCTACCAACGGCTGCGAATACAGCGAGCCAATTGAAGCAGAGAAGTTCGACGATTGAAAGCGTGTGTCCCGTGCGTAAAATCTGTTTTGTGTAAGCCGCTGGGTGACACACACGCATTCGCCAGTCTTTTTTTCTTACTACTGTTCTTATTTGTTTTGAAAAATCGTTCGCCAAAACCGCAATCATGGAAGCGCAAAACCGCAATAATGGAATCATGGTTTGACCAGGTTGCATGACCAGAACCACGAGTCGTAACAAGCGGACCAGCGTTGCGTTCGTCTGACAATGAGGAAGAAGTTCGCCAGCAACACTGCTGTTGTGGACAGGTAAGTGTTATAAGCTAAATTATTCTTTATCCCTGAAAATTGTAATCAAAATGACTTTTGACCAATCGGTAAATTACAACTGTGCGTCATCGCCACATGACGAACCGTGTCCGGTCCGTGCGCCGCGTCCGGACCGTGAACGCCCCCCCCCCCCCCGCTACTCCTCTGTAGCGGATTGCAGATATATTGCAGATATTTTAGTACAACTGTGCGTAGTAGACCGCGGCGCACAGTCCCCGCGGTCTGTCATGTGGTAATGGACGATGTCCATCCTCTGTAGCGGGGGGGGGGGGGAGTTGTTATCCTCCACATTATAGATATTTTAGTATAATTTTTATTGCACTGTAGGTTATTTTTTCTTGTAAAAAAAAGCCACACATTTTTTACGTGGCATGCTTCTTTGTGTGTGGGGGCTTGTTTGTTCATTCATTCATGAATGAATGAATAAACAACCCCCCCCCACACACACACACACAGCCCTGAGTGTCACCTTTCATTAGAGCCCAAGATCAAGCTTCTATATTGAATCATTCAAAAGTTACAGACGTTTTTCCAAACTGTGCCATTTGGCACAATTTGGCACAGTTCAAAAACGCCTGGGAACAACCTGACAAAAAAGCTGTGTAATATATTCATTTTTTGTGGTACTGTTACAAAATTTTGACCTCAGCTGGATAACACTTGGTTCTACATTTCTGTTGCATTTTCCAGCCCGGATCTGACAGCTGTGTGTTATTTGCAAGCATTTGTATCCAAAAAAAACACCCAGGCGAACTTTATTTTCTTCAAGTTCACTATGTTTAGATGACTGTTACTCAGTGGCAGGAGCACTTAGAGAGATTATGACTGTTTTGCCAAAAAATTCAAAGTGTTTTCTTTTAAATGAGACCAACCCCATGAAGATGCTGCAAAGGGTTGAAGAACATTTTTTGATTTACTTTGGGTACGTTATTTTTAGGCGTTTTTAGGGAAATTGACTAGAGTGCAAGGGGTTAAATCCCATTAAACCCCAACTCATTATTAGGAAATACAGATGCCAAAATGGCCCAGAATTCATCAATTGGTACTATCACTAAAGTGTGCAGTGTCTTCTGCACTCGCACATCCAACAATACAGTCTTCAGTAAATAATTGTTTTTGGTTACTTTTTCTTAAAAATGAGCCATTATTTTCAACATCATTGATAAATGTTTGGTTTGTACAGATGACCTTTCCCACTGGTGTCTTAAAAGAAAAATAGAAAATCTAAAAAACTAAATTTTTAACCAGGATTAACACTAGCTTATTTTGTCAGATGTTGTCGACATAAGCGCAAAATACAAGCAGAGCATGGAGTTAGCAATGATGGCTACCTAGCCATCTCATTGTCTGCATACAGGAGACAATGGTGTTGTTTATTCAAAGTGAGCTTTCCACCACTGGGATAAATAACGGCAAAGATGCATAATATCACATCACTCACCATCCTCTAGCACTGTTTTAAACAATGATGATGCCGTGGTCAGGTCGACGCCACTCTGTCTCCCATCTGCCTTTGCCGGTCGGTGGCTGTGAATTCTTTTCAGGTCGCTCTGTCCAGCTCCCTCTGGATTTCTTTCGTCAGCTACCAAGCACAGAAAAGTCTGCACCTCGTCGTTGGACCATGGTGTTAATTTGTGTGTAGCCATTTATCTCAGTCATGAATCTGAGTTTGGCTGTTCCAAACCCAGTTCTGACTCATTGTTATATTTTGCCCTATTTCCCTTCTGGTGCGTCAGAGAGCTGTTTGGGTCCTTCGCTTTCTGACAGCTTGGGCACGCCTCCCCCCTCTTGTCAGTGCCATCAGCTGTTTCACATTATGGGTGTTCCTACACACACACACACACACACACACACACACACACACACACACACACACACTCTCCATTCACTCCCATTCACACGCCCACACACGCACTCTTAAACACAGGGTTCAATCATGTTCAGCCCACGCTTCCTCATACCGGCAATCTCTTCCCTCGTTAGTTCAGAAGTATTTACTCGCTGCGTTTGTGGAAAGAGATTGTCAGAGCATTCACCTCCATATGTGGCAGCGAGTTCTCCACGTATGAGTTTTTTCACTACCATCATGTCATTCAGCCAGTCACTTAAAGTTCGGTAATTCCCTTGGTGTTACGGCTGACCCTGCTACTCTCCTTCATCCACCAGACTGCACAGATTAGCGCCGGATCGCTTCAGCTCTGTAAGTTATATTTGCCTTTCTTCCTGTGCCAACAGCTGCCCTGCAGCACTAGGCATTCCCGTCGCCAGGCTGGTGAGCATCCGGTAGGCGCCCTGTATGTCTGGTGGCCTAATTTCACCTGTGCAACTTCCTGTATTTGTGTGGTCAAGCTGAACTGGTTATTTTTGTGGTTTAAGTTAATAAATGGCACCTTCTACTCTTGCAATTGGGTTTTTCATTCTCTCCCTCATGCGCTGTATAATGCCGCACAAGGAACTGTGACATCTCATTGATTACACTCACTCATGCTTGCTGTTGATGATTTGACTATTCGTTGCAGTCCAAAATGGTGCCGTAAACAAAAGACACGTGACCTGTGTAATGTCGGTGCAACCCCTCTACTCCACATTTTCCTTTACTCTCCTATTTCCGCAGGGGTTGCCAGTTCCTCTCAGATCACATCACTCTCCCCTTGTAAATAAACTTATTGTTGGATCACCATACAAACTTGTAAGTGTCTGCTTCTGGGTCCATTACCTAAAAGTGTCACATTTGGCATATCTGGAACAATCTGAAACCAGTGCTAGTGCTATACACTCAAAAAAAACTATTTGAATAAAAATATGATTTATGAATTTTTCTGTTGTTCTTTTATTGATGGTCCCACCTTGGGCTCCAGGTGTCCCCAGACAGCCCTGGTTAATATGATCTTGAAAGCCAAGTTGGGTTTCCCTTGGTTCATTCTCAGATGGTAGACTGCCAGGGCATACCTGGTGCTGTGCTGGATGGTGCTTGTATAGGTGCATTCCATAGACACAACCCAGAAGGATCAGAGGATGAATGTTGGTTACTACCTAATGATGTTATTTAACGACCTTAAAAAGGCGGGTATTCATCTTTCACTTTTCAACCAAATTTAGGTTTAAAAGATCAACAAACCGGAACAACAGGAACTGAAAGTTTTTGAATATACAGATCACAACCCACAGGACGTAGAATATCACATAGACCCTGATAATAATTTATTTAGCTCCATCAATAATTTTTTTTTTTTTTTTTTTTGTTACTTATTTGTACCCGTAGGTAGACTTGGTTTGCAGTCTGGTGACAAGCCACCGGCTGCTGGTCGCTGCGTGCGCGAGCGCCCTAAACCTACATGTTTTTGGTGTGCGGGAGGAAACCGGAGAAATCCCGGAGGAAACCTGCGCAACACGGGGAGAACATGCAAACTCCACACAGCTCACTGTTGGTCGGGGGCTGGGATCGAACCCACGATCTCATGATCCCCGCGATCCCCCGGCCGAGGGTAAAACTGTGCTGCCACAGTGCTAAACCACTGCGCCACCGTGCAGCCCCGTGATGACTGTAGTTACTACACCGATGAACAGTTTAACACAATGGTCACATCTGATTTCAATATTTCTATGATCCACTTCAACAGCAGAAGTCTCTATGCCAACTTTAATAACATTAAAGATTATTTACATCAGTTTAAAGAGCCATTCAATATTGTGGCAATATCAGAGACGTGGCTCAGTGAAGAGAAAGGAGTGGATTTTACCATGGATGGCTATGAATTAAATTATATAAATAGAAAAGTGAAAAAAGGAGGGGAGTTGCAATTTATGTTGACAAGAGCTTGAAATACAAGGTTGTTGAAAATCTGTCAGTAACTGTGGATGATTTATTTGAATGTATTACAATAGAAATCTGTCTGGACAATGTGAAGAATATAGTAGTGAGCTGTGTATATAGAACACCTGGATCAAACATTGACTTATTTAAGGACTGGATGGAAAAAATGTATGCAAAACTAACTCAAAGTTATGTTCATCTGTGGGGATTTCAATATAGATCTGATGAATTCAAAACAACATAGTTTGACAGAAGAATTTATCAACACAATGTACAGTATGGGCTTACATCCAACAATTACCGGACCTAGCAGAATCACGTCACCCAGTGCCACACTAATAGATAACATATTCACAAACATTATGGAAAATAATATCAGGAGTGGGCTTTTATTGAATGATATCAGTGACCACCTGCCGATTTTTGTTGTCTATCAATGTGATTATAGGAAGAAAAAGTATACCAAAAATATTAAATATAAAAGAATAAGAACCGAAGAATCTATGTATTTACTGACAAAGGAATTATTAATACAAGATTGGAAGATAGTTTATGATGAAAATGATATAAATGAAGCATATGATAAATTTTTACAAATATTTCAATCATTGTACAATAAAAACTGTCCTATAAAACAATACAGTGACAGACAACAAAAGAAAAATATTCCTTGGGTCACCAAGGGGTTAATAAATGCATGTAAAAAGAATACATTATATAAACAATTCATTAAGTGCAGAACGGTGGAGGCTGAGATCAAATATAAAATATATAAAAATAAGCTTACTAATATAATGAGGACCTGTAAGAAAGAATATTACAACAGAATATTAGAGGATAATAAAAATAACTTAAGAGGAATATGGCAAGTACTCAAAGGGATTATTAGTAATCGACCTAAGAATGCTAATTATCCAGAATATTTTATTGAAAATGGCAATTTGATAAATAATATGGAGGATATGGTCAGTGGTTTCAATAAATTTTTTGTAAACGTTGGTCCTGATTTAGTAAAATCAATAGTGACAACAGAAACAAACAACAGTGGTTCTGTAAATGAAATAGAAGATAGAAATCCAAACACAATCTTTTTGGGTGCAGTTACTGAAAAGGAAATTATCGAGACTGTGAGTAAATTTAAGAACAAACTAGAAAAGCACTCGGAGAGCGCAGACCTCCGCCAAACGCCACAATTCCCCCCATACAGTGTTTGTGTGTACGTTTTCAGATTCCTTGAGCATGTAAACATATGACTAGCAATTGGATTCACAATGATTATTTGTTTATTTGACAGGGACAGTGCAATAAACACACAATTAATCAATGACAATCAATCTGATAGTGATAGGATTAGTGGTTCAGTAGTAAAAGCATTGCCTCCTTGGCGGAGGTAATAAACTGAAGTGTTGCTGTTGTGTCCATCTCCTCCACTGACGGATGCAAATTGGGTAGACAGTTTGCCGTGGGTTTTATATTATATTATTTTGGGGTTGCGCTCCGCGGCAAACGAGAATTTAGAAGCTTCGCCGGCAGAGAGCTCGTTTTTGCGCAGCGCCTATGGCTGGCCGGTGAATTTCTGCCAAATGCGCAGCGCCTATGGCTGGCCGGGGAATTTCTGCCAAAGAATCCGTCAGCGAACAGCTGCCCGTGTGAGGTTTTGCAGTTGCGCGCAAACACAGGCACGCTAGCGGGCCCAGGCCAGCAGTGTTTTCCGCGTGCTTTTGTGCCTAAAACGTTGAAGAACGCGGAGTTTGTGTTGCAGACACGACGACCAGCGCCCTCCATTGCGCCTGCGCACATGTTGAAAATGGCTGTATGTCACAGTGTTGAAAAATGCTTTAAAAAATTCCTGTATCCAGACGGTGAACCGGATCACCCCCAAAATTTAATCAGTTCTTCCTTGTACCATTTCCAACAACGCCTGAAAGTTTCATGGAAATCCGTCCAAGACTTGAGTTATCTTGCTAACCAACAGACAAACAGACAAACAGACAAACACACAGACAAACCCCGGCAAAAACATAACCTCCTCCTGGCCTTTTCGGCCTGGCGGAGGTAAAAATCAACGGACTGGAATGAAATTGACATGACAATAGTGAAAAAAAGTAACTGAAGGAATTGTTAAGCCACTCACCCACATCTGTAACCTGTCATTTCAAACTGGTAAATTTCCAAACAAAATGAAAATAGCAAAAGTAATACCTCTATACAAAACAGGAGACAGTCATTGTTTCACAAATTACAGGCCAGTCTCTTTACTCTCACAATTCTCCAAAATACTTGAAAAAATCTTCACTAAGAGACCGGATGATTTCATTGAAAAACACAACCTCCTTACAGACAGCCAGTATGGTTTTAGAGCAGATAAATCTACATCTTTGGCACTGATCGAACTTATAGAAGAAATTACTAGTTGTATAGATAAAAAAAAGTTTGCTGTAGGAGTATTTATAGATTTAAAGAAAGCTTTTGACACCATTGACCACAGAATACTACTAAGGAAACTGGAAAGGTATGGGATAAGAGGGGTCGGACTGAGTTGGGTGGAAAGTTATTTAAGTAACAGACAACAATTTGTACAAATTGGTGAGCACAAATCATCCTTCATGGACATCACTTGTGGTGTGCCCCAGGGGTCAGTTTTGGGACCCAAACTCTTTATTTTGTATATAAATGACATATGCCAAGTATCAAAAATTCTGAAATTTATTTTGTTTGCGGATGACACAAATATCCTTTGCACGGGTATGAATTTGCAGCAGGTTTTAGAGGTGGTCACAACTGAAATGAAAAAGTTAACGCAGTGGTTCAACAAAAATAAATTATCTCTAAATCTAAAAAACCCCCAAAGATTATGTTGTTTGGAAATTATAAAATAAATCATGAAATAATGATAACGATAGATGATACCAGAATAGAATCGTCGGCCTCCGTCGGTCTATGATGACCATGGAAGAGAATCCTAAACGTCTACTCTGCTGGAACAGCACCGCCTGTGGCTGAACAGGCCGATGTGCACCAGTGTTCTACCTTCCAGCGCTGGGCGTTGGTAGGATTCAAGCCTGGGCAGGAAGATATGGAGGACAAGATGTTACCCATGCAGCATGTCCCTCCTCTCCATGTCACTGATGAATCCAAAGGAACAGCAGGGCTGCTATAGTTTGGCACCAGCGCCATCGCAGGAGCTGCCAGAACGATGTTGAGCACAACAGAAAACTGCCTTAGGGGCTCCGACTCTGGATTTTTCCTCAGGGTTGACTCCCGAAGCCTTTCCCGTGACCGGGTGTGCCGCAAGGCAGCGGAGGTTTGAAATCAGGGTTTACCTTCCCCTAGATGGGCTACCTTCCCAGGTTGACGAGCCACCATCTACCCGAAGCATCTGGTTTTAAGGCGCCAGAGATCCGCCCTCGCCCCTTCTCCTATTAGTAAAAGCAGTTCCGCCGGGCTTAGAGACTAAACCACACGGGCAGGCTAGGAGTTGGACTTAGTTGTCAGAGGCTTTTCGAGACGCACGCCGTAAGGAGCATTTTATGAGCACTGGGAGCTTAACCCCAGTGCCACTCCTGGCTATGACAACCTTGGAACCAACCAGAATAGAAACAGTACAGGAAAATAAGTTTCTGGGGGTGACGCTAGACAATAAAATCTGCTGGAAACCTCACATCAGTCACATCCGGGCCAAGTTGGCAAAATGTATAGGCATACTGGGAAAGACAAGACACATATTGGACTATAAATCATTGGTCTTACTGTACAATTCACTGTTCCTACCTTATCTTAACTACTGTGTAGAAGTCTGGGGAAACACCTACAAGACCAACCTACAGTCAATATGCACATTACAAAAAAGAGCTATAAGGATAATAAATAATGTAGGATATAGAGACCATACCAATTCGTTGTTTTTAAAGTCACATGTCATAAAGTTCACCGATTTAGTTAAATTTAAGACAGCACAAGTCATGTACAGGGCAATTAATAATCAACTCCCAACTAATATACAAAAAATATTTAAAAAAAAGAGACAATGATTAAGACGGACTTCCGGGAAGATGGCGGAGAGACATAACGCTTAAACAGAGAGCTCTCCCTAGCCAGATTAAAAATCATCGGTAAATGGCCAACTCGACATAAGCGGATCAATAAACTAAGGGATGAAAACACGAAGGAGCCGGGCACAAGGACAAAAGCAGAGTAAAATTAAAGAATTCCTCTTCAACAACGCAGGAGAAACCGCTGAACACGGGGCCCAAAAAAACGAGGTGACCGCAGCAGAGAAAATGGAAGACACAAAACTCGATACCATGAACACCGGCATCGCCAGTTTGGGAAAAGAGTTGAGAGACTTCAAACGGCAGCTACAACAGGATTTAGCGGCTCTTAAGGAGGAGCTGAAAAAAGAGATTAAGGAAGAAATTATGGGCCTCCGAAGAGAAATGGAGCGCAAGCTAGCAGAAAACATGGAGGAGCTGCGCTCCCAGCGGGCGTGTATGACAGAAGCGCAGGCCCGAATATCAGAGCTGGAAGACTGGAATAGCGAGGCAAGCGAACAGCTGCAGACCCTGACGGCACAAATGCAGAGGATGCAGGAGAAAGTAACCGACTTGGAGAGCAGGTCCAGACGGGGCAATATACGCATCTTCGGGATCCCGGAGGGCATTGAAGGCAACTCGATGACGAAATTCATGGATCAGTTCTTAAAAAAAGAGCTGGAACTGCCCAGCGAAGCGGATCTGCAGATTCAACGAGCGCACAGAGCCTCGGCACAGAACCCGAACCCACGCTCTACACCCAGGTCAGTTGTGGTAAACTTTCTGAAATATGATGTAAAGGAAAGAATCCTGACACGAGCGTGGAAAAAAAAGATACGAATCGGCGACAAGCAGATATTCTTTGATCATGACTACCCGGCGGAAATTGTGCAGCAGCGGAAGAAATATGCCAACATTAAAAAAACGCTGAAAGAAAAAAAAATTAGATTCCAAACGCCGCTAACGAAGATGAGGATTCATTGGGAGAACGGCGTAAGAACCTACAACACAGCCAGAGAGGCAGCGCAGGACATGATGGAGCGGGGCCTTGAGGTGTACGTGCCGGAGGAAACGGTAGGAGCAGCGGAGGCCCTGAACGCATCACGACAGCCGGAGTGGAGGCGAGTGAACGGCAAAAGACGGGGGGAGACGTGGCGCAGCGGGCCCAGGAAAGACTACAAGGCTTTCAACTGAAAGCCTAGATTATAACAAAGATTAAGAAAGACACAGAAGAAATGAAGGCCAAGAAGACAAGGTAAAAGAGAAACAGACGGCTAGGAGAGGTTTAAGTGATATTTGTTGGACATTTCTAGACTAATGACTATTTCTTGGATAGTAAATACAGGTCTAGGGAGGGCCCTACACTCGGTGAGGACAATCCCTCCACCCACCAACAGGGACCAGTGGGCAGAAGAAAGGCCCAAAGTACGGAGGTCGAGATTTTTTAATGTGTTTTTATATAAATATGTGTTATTTTTGTTGTTAAAGGGGCTAGGAGCACAAGTTAAAAAAATGGAAAAACATGATTATGGGTAAAAATCTTAAGATAATAACACTAAACGTGAATGGTCTGAACTCACCTGTTAAAAGGGAAAGAATAATAAGAAAATTCAAGAAAGAAAAAGCCGAAATTATATTTATGCAAGAGACACATTTGAGCAAGACAGAACATGTGAAACTAAAGAGATTTGGATATAAGAACTCCTACTACAGTTCATTTAAGGGAGGAACTAAAAGGGGGGTTATGATACTAATCTCAAATAAAATACAATTTGAATGTGAACAGGAAATCCAGGATAAAGAAGGCAGGTATGTAATAATAAAGGGTAGAATAGATGGAATGCAGATCACATTAGTGAACATCTATGCCCCACCAGAAAGTGACAAGGGTTTTTTTCAACATCTGTTTGATCTCATAGCAACACACAGTGAAGGAGTCCTAATTTGTGGAGGAGACTTAAATGCTGTCATGGATCATGAAATTGACACAACAAGTGTTAAGAAGACAAAAAAACATGTAACAAAATTCATAAGAACCTCACTGGCAGAAATGGGTATGGTAGACATTTGGAGGGACCTGCACCCACTCGAAAAAGACTATACACATTATTCAGCAGTCCATAAAGTACACTCTAGAATAGATTACTTCCTTATGAATGAAGATGACAGACACAGGGTGAGAAATTGTTGGATTGGAGGGGCAGAAATATCAGATCATAATCCTATATACATGGAAATAAATTTAAACAATAGAAAACGACAAACAACATGGAAACTTAATGTAGGACTGTTAAATGATGATAAAATGAAAGAAAGAATAAAAGTAAACATAAATGAATATATCCAAGAGAATGACAATGAAGAAGTGGACCCAACAATACTATGGGATGCACTAAAAGCCGTGTTAAGAGGTAAATTAATTGTTGAAACAGGAAAAGCAAATAAGACTAAACTGGAAGCATATGAACAAAGATGTGAGAGACTGAGGGAATTAGAACATAAACATCAAAGCACAAATGACCCAAAAATATATCAAGAAATTAAAGAAGAAAAAATAAAGATAAAAGAAACACAAATGGATGAAATTGAAAGGAAAAATAGATATCTAAAGCAAAAATATTATGAAACGGGACCAAAAGCCACAAAACTGCTGGCAAAATGGTTAAGAAAACAACAAACAATGAATAATGTATATAAGATTAAAGACCCCACCACAAATAAAACCACAGTTAACCCAGAAAACATCGAAGAAATATTCCATAATTTCTACCAAGAACTATACTCGCAACCTGAAGAAACAAATACTAAAGATATTAAAAAATTTCTATGCACATTGGACTTGCCATCAATAGGAAATCAACAAAATGAAAAGCTAACAGCAGAAATAACAACACAAGAGATTAGAGATGTGATTAAGTCACTTAAAAACGGTAAATCACCAGGTAGTGATGGATACCCGTCTGAGTTTTATAAACTGTTTATAGAAGAACTCACGCCACAGCTTCTAAAGTCATTTAATTGGACGTTGAACAACAACAAAATACCTCCATCATGGAACGAAGCCATTATTTCAGTCATTTTAAAGCCAGGGAAAGATAGAGAACAATGCGGAAACTATAGGCCAATCTCTTTATTAAATGTGGATTATAAAATATATACAACAATTATATGTAAACGAATAAAGACATTCTTGACGGAATTGATAGAAGATGATCAAACTGGTTTCATAGAGGGACGCCAAACACATGACAATATCAGGAGAACAATACATATAATTAATCAAATACATAAAGAAAAGAAAAGCGCAGTAATAATGAGTTTAGACGCAGAAAAAGCATTTGACAGGGTTAACTGGAAATTCCTATATAGTGTGCTGGAACGCTTTGGATTTAACGAAAAATCAGTACAATGCATAAGGACGCTGTATCAAGAACCTGTGGCAAGAATCAAGATAAACGGTAGCTTAACAGACAAAGTAAATATACAAAGATCAACTAGGCAGGGATGCTGCTTATCGCCCACCTTGTTTGCTCTGTTCATAGAGCCACTGGCTCAAGCGATACGACAAAATAAGAAATTAAAAGGTGTAACAATAAAGGGGGCGGAACACAAGATTGGGCTATTTGCAGACGATATTATAGTTTACCTTGAACAACCAGATGAATCAATAATGGAAATGATGAACTTGATAGAAAATTTTGGAAAATTATCAGGATACAAGATAAACATAACAAAAACACAAATACTGACATTCCACTATAACCCTCTAAACCAGATAACTGATAAGATCAAACTAAACTGGAAACAAAAAGAAATAAAATACCTTGGAGTGAACATACCTAAAGATCTAGGCAAAATCTATAAAGCAAACTATGATAGGTTGGAACAAGAAATAAAAAAAGATATTGATAGATGGTCAATCTTAAATATGGATCTGAATTCAAAAATTGAGACAGTCAAAATCAGCATACAACCTAGATTACTTTACCTCTTCCAGGCTCTACCAACAGAGATTCCAGATGCCCAATTCTCAAAGTGGGACAGGATGATATCGAGATTTGTTTGGGGAGGTAAAAAACCAAGAGTGAAATATAAAACTCTCCAGTTACCAAAAGAGAAAGGAGGCATGGGCCTACCGAGTCTAAAGGAATATTACTACTCAGCACAAATAAGATATATCATATGTTGGTGCGACGAGGGATATGAGGCAAAATGGAAAGAAATGGAAAAGGAAATTGAGGGACTCCCAGTACAAAGCATAATAGGAGATAAAGATGCATATAAGCAAATCAAACAAATAGACCCAATCACTAAATTTACTTTAGAACTGTGGTATAAAATAGTACAAAAGTATAATATAAAGGAAGACATAAAACTATTGAAATGGGTAGCATTTGACAGTCAGTTTGAACCGGCAAAACAAGATAGGGGATACAAAAATCTGGTGAACAAGGGAATCACAGCATGGGGCAATATCGGAAAAAAAGATCTCGGGAGCTTTGTAAACATCAGGAGAAAATTTAAACTAGAAAGATCGGAATTCTTCAGATATCTGCAGATGAGAGACTATTATATGAAGAAGATTAGGCATAACCTCCAAACAGATGTGAGCGAGATTATACAATTCATTTTAAGCTCATATACAGGAAATAAAACAAGAATTATTTCAAAGATATATCAGAAACTTATGGCAAACAATCATTCAAGTAACTATATAAAGGAGAAATGGGAGAAAGAGCTCAATTTAAACATAACAGAAGAAAGCTGGCAGGAAATATGGAAAACAACACACGTCAACAAATTCAAGAACATGGAGGGAATTTGGATGGAAAAACCTGATTCGCTTTTTCATTACACCACAGATTCAAGGAAAGTATACAAATACCCAATCTATATGCTGGAGGGGATGTGGGGCTCAAAATGCAGACCACTCGCATATGTTTTGGAAATGCTGCAAAATCTCATCATTCTGGAAATCTATACATGTGACAATACAGAGGATATTAGGATATAATATACCAATGAACTGTAACTTGATGTACCTATGTGATCTTAAAAGAGACAATGTTATACAGGCTGAGGACAGATACAGTGGGGCAAAAAAGTATTTAGTCAGCCACCAATTGTGCAAGTTCTCCCACTTAAAAGATGAGAGAGGTCTCCAAATGTCATCATAGGTATATCTCAACTATGAGAGACAAAATGAGAAAAAAAAATCCAGAAAATCACTTTGAATGATTTTTAATGAATTAATTGGTAAATTCCTCGGTAAAATAAGTATTTGGTCACCTACAAACAAGCAAGATTTCTGGCTCTCACAGACCTGTAACTTCTTCTTTAAGAGGCTCCTCTGTCCTCCACTCGTTACCTGTATTAATGGCACCTGTTTGAACTCATTATCAGTATAAAAGACACCTGTCCACAACCTCAAACAGTCAGACTCCAAACTCTACTATGGCCAAGACCAAAGAGCTGTCAAAGGACACCAGAAACAAAACTGTAGACCTGCACCAGGCTGGGAAGACTGAATCTGCAATAGGTAAGCAGCTTGGTGTGAAGAAATCAACTGTGGGAGCAATATTAGAAAATGGAAGACATACAAGACCACTGATAATCTCCCTCGATCTGGGGCTTCACGCAAGATCTCACCCCGTGGGGTCAAAATGATCACAAGAGTGGTGAGCAAAAATCCCAGAACCACAAGGGGGAACCTAGTGAATGACCTGCAGAGAGCTGGGACCAAAGTAACAAAGGCTACATCAGTAACACACTACGCCACCAGGGACTCAAATCCTACAGTGCCAGATGTGTCCCCCTGCTTAAGCCAGTACATATCCAGGCCCGTCTGAAGTTTGCTAGAGAGCATTTGGATGATCCAGAAGAGGATTGGGAGAATGTCATATGGTCAGATAAAACCAAAATAGAACTTTTTGGTAAAAACTCATCGTGTCGTGTTTGGAGGAGAAAGAACACCATACCTACTGTGAAGCATGGGGGTGGAAACATCATGCTTTGGGGCTGTTTTTCTGCAAAGGGACCAAGACGACTGATCCGTGTAAAGGAAAGAATGAATGGGGCCATGTATTGTGAGATTTTGAGTGAAAACCTCCTTCCATCAGCAAGGGCATTGAAGATGAAACATGGCTGGATCTTTCAGCATGACAATGATCCCAAACACACCTCCCGGGCAACGAAGGAGTGGCTTCGTAAGAAGCATTTCAAGGTCCTGGAGTGGCCTAGCCAGTCTCCAGATCTCAACCCCATAGAAAATCTTTGGAGGGAGTTGAAAGTCCGTGTTGCCTAGCAACAGCCCCAAAACATCACTGCTCTAGAGGAGATCTGCATGGAGGAATGGGCCAAAATACCAGCACAAGGTGTGAAAACCTTTTGAAGACTTACAGAAAACGTTTGACCTCTGTGTTTGCCAGCGAAGGGTATATAACAAAGTTTTGAGATGAACTTTTGTTACTGACCAAATACTTATTTTACTGAGGAATCTACCAATTAATTCATTAAAAATCATTCAATGTGATTTTCTGGATTTTTTTTTTCTCATTTTTTCTCTCATAGTTGAAGTATACCTATGATGAAAATTGGAGACCTCTCTCATCTTTTAAGTGGGAGAACTTGCACAATTGGTGGCTGACTAAATACTTTTTTGCCCCACTGTATCTAGTTAAAATCTTGTTGATTGCATGTAAAAAAACAATCACAAAAAAATGGCGATCAGAAGTTCTTCCTGACCAAGAGCAATGGACTGACATTATTGAGGACATACGTATGATGGAAAAACTAACATATCGACAAAGAATGCAAGAAGGACTATGGGAAAAAAATGGCGGAAATGGACACACTACAAAGTGCAACAACGAGACAAATATTGAAAGAATAACCAAAGACGCTGGAAAAACCAGAAGAATTAAGAGATGGAAACTAAAAACTTGATGCTCCAACATTTGTCCCCCCCCCCCTTTTTTTTTTTTTTCTCCTTTTTCTTTTTTACTCGAGCCCCTTTGTTTTTTTTAAATGTAGACTGTGATCTGAATGCAATATATATAATGAAAAATGAATAAAAATCTTAAGTTACAAAAAAAAAAGAGACAATGATCATAATTTGAGAGGAGACTTAAACTTTACAAAACCCAAGATACGAACAACCAAGAAAAGTATGTGCATATCTGTCTGTGGGGTGGATTTGTGGAACAGTCTGGAGCCGGAACTGGAAATATGTACAAACAGAAATCAATTCAAAAAGAGGTACAAACATTATTTGCTGAAAGGATATATGTTAGAAGGGTAGTATTTATATGTACGATTCACTATGCTCACTATGGGACACTATGGAATGGTGGGTGGGACAGCACTGTGTATATCTGTGTTGTTTGAGGCTGGTTTTGATGTATGGACATCAATGTATGCTAGGATGGATGGGTGTTAATGTTGATATGTACAAAATACAGTTAATTGTTTACTTGGGGTCTTAAATGTGGTAATTTGTATATAATTCACATGAGTGTATTTATGGAAAAGAGGAGATGAAATTAATAAGTGTTCACTTCATTCTCCCTTTCGAACACTGTATATTGTTACTTTATTGCATTTGTCATTTGTTTTGTTTTTGTTATACTTTTTTGTTCGAAATAAAGTATCTATCTAGGTAATACAGAGATGCTTATATAAAGACATCTTTTCAGCGACCTTAAGAAGGCTTTTTATCCAGATTTTTCAACCAAATTTAGACCTTGCAGCGACATTGATATGAAGATGTCTTTTCAATGACCTGAAAAAGGCGTCTTTTCATCTTTCACTTTTCAACCAAATCCAGAGGTTTTTTTTAGATGGTTGGCAAAGCTGTCTTTTCAACCAAATTGTGCTGGGAGGAATATAGTATTTCATTATACAACAGTTGGTTCCGACCAAGTAATTTGGTTGGACAATAGGGATTCTAGGAGTTACTATATTCCACAATAATTGCACTCCAACGTTTCACTGGATATGTATCACTCCACTTCAAAGGTGTCCTAGTAACCGTTAATTACGAACAGTAATTTACTGTCAACTCTGCAGACTTGAGAATTGCAATACTATGTTGAATAGTCACTACTGAGAGAGAAGAAGAGGATCTTCAGGCCGGGCAACAGGGAGATGCTGAAGTCCGTACAGAGGGAGCTAAGGAGGAAGATCAGAGAAGGCAAGGACAGTTTGGGCGCATGCGCACGCAGCAACCGGCAGCTGGTGAAAAATTCCGTCGTCTGTGTGTCTGTTTTTATGTACTTTTATATGTTTTTACAAAATCCTCTGTGTCGTTTCTGCCCTGGAGTGTTTGTGGACTATATGGTGAAGAGCTCACTGGTTCCAACAACATGGACTTCTTCCCCTTTCTTGCACTGCTGCTACTTTTTCCTCCGGCTCTTTGTCTATGAGGTAAACGCGTTCGGCACCATGGCGGACAGAATACATTATTCCAGGGACATGTTGCTGCATTTAAACACAGTTGATGCAGCGGCTGTGATTGAGCCTAAGCCGCAACTGCCGGACTTTATTTTGAGAGACGGACATAGCGGTGAAAAGAGAGACGGCAAAAGGAAGCGCGGAAGGTGTGGAGGTGTGAAATTGTGCCTGAGGAGACGTCAGTTTGGTAACATTCCTCTTCCTTCAATGATTTTTGGGAACGTACAGTCTCTGAGAAACAAGGTGGATGAAATTCAAGGGAATGTACGCTACCAGAAGGACTTTAAGAACTGCTGTGTCATGGCTTTCACGGAATCTTGGCTTACTGCACATGACCAAGACGCAGACCTGTGGATTGACAGCTTTGGAGCCCCGCTGCGCTCGGACCGGCAGGAAGAGGTAACGGGGAAGCGTCAGGGGGGCGGCGTATGTTTATATATTAATAAGCAGTACTGCACATCTGTCACGGTCAGAGAGCGCATCTGTACACCCGATGTGGAGATGCTGTCTGTGTCACTACGCCCCTTTTATTTGCCTCGCGAGTTCCCCCAACTTTTCATCACAATTGTGTACATTCATCCAAGGGCAGATGCTGACTCCGCCTGTAGCACTATCTTTGATGTGATCCAGCAGCAGCAATCAATTTCTCCAGAGGCGCCAAACTTCATTCTTGGGGATTTCAACCATGTTTCTTTAAAGAAGACACTTAAAAACTTTTATCAGTATGTCTCCTGCCCAACCAGGCGAAAAAAGACATTGGATCTGTGCTATGGATCCATAGAGAGGGCCTATAAATCACTCCCCCTTCCTCCTGTAGGAGCCTCAGATCACAACTGTGTACATTTGCTGCCCTCATATAAAACCGCTCTCAGAAGAGGCAAGGTGGAGATGAGAGACATTGATGTGTGGACAGAAGATTCAGTGCACAGCCTCCAGGAACGCTTTGACTGTACAGACTGGGAAATGTTCACACTGGCCTGCGGGGATGATTTGGACTCTTTGGTGGACGTCACATGCTCCTACATGGCTTTCTGTAAAAATAAGATTGTTCCACGTAAACGTGTCAAAATATATCCCAACAACAAACCATGGGTTACAAAATCAGTTAAATCCTGCTTACAGAGGAAAGCACTTGCCTTTAAACAGGGGTCTGTTTCTGAGCTACAGGTTGCCACAAAGGAGCTGAAGGCCGAAATTTTAAGAGCAAAACAGAATTATAAATCAGAGTTGGAAAGAAAGATGGCAACAAAGAAACTTGGTTCAGCCTGGGCCAGTATGAAAACTATTGCAGGCCTTCAGAGCACAGAGCGCAGTAATTGTGTGTTTTTAGATGGTTTTAATTCAGACACAGAGCTGGCTAATGCTCTTAATTGTTTTTATGGTCGTTTTGACTCCTTTGATTTTAGCACAGAAACCCAAGATTTGAAACAGAAACTCAAAGACAATCAGCACTTTAATATTGAGGTGCAGGATGTTAAAAGGGAGTTCTGCGCTGTAAAAGTGAACAAAAGTAAGGGCCCTGATAATATATGTGGGCGCTTGGTAAAGTCCTGTGCACATGAACTCAGAATCAGAATCAGAATCAGGTTTATTGCCATTGTTCATGTAGTACACAAACTAGGAATTTGTCTCGGTACAATGCTGCAACATTAAACATGATAAGATAAGAGAAATAAACTATACATGTAATAAAGTGTAGGATAAGATTAAGTGATACTGGTCAACAGTTAAAATATATATTAGCCAGCAGCAGATACTGTGGAGAACTATATAGTGCAGTCGGTAATGCAGGAAGAAAACAGTGATGATTGACATGAGTCTGGTTGAGCTGCTGTACATGGTGCACGAGAGTCACTTAGTGTTCAGCAGTCTAATGGCAGAGGGGAAGAAGCTGTTCATGTGACGGGAGGTTTTAGTCTGGATGGACCGAAGTCTTCTACCAGAGGGGAGGGGGGCAAACAGTACGTGACCAGGGTGTGAGGGATCGGCTATGATCCGGCCAGCACGCCTCCGGGTCCTGGAGATGTACAGATCCTGGAGAGATGGGAGCTTGCAGCCGATCACCTTCTCAGCAGTGCGCACGACGCGCTGCAGCCTTAGTCTGTCCCTGGCAGTGGCTCCTGCGTACCACACGGTTATGGAGGTGGTGAGGATGGACTCGATGATGGCTGTGTAGAACTGCACTAACATCTTGGTGGGTAGCTTGAGCTTCCTCAGCTGCCGCAGGAAGAACATCCTCTGCTGGGCTTTTTTGATGAGTGAGCTGATGGTCAGCTCCCATTTGAGGTCCCTGGTGATGGTAGTGCCTAGGAAGCGGAAGGAATCAGCAGTGGTGATGGGAGAGCCTGAGAGGGTGAGGGGGGGCAGAGGAGTAGTGACTTTCCTGAAGTCTACAATCATCTCCACTGTCTTCAGAGCGTTCAGCTGCAGGTTGTTATTGCTGCACCAGGACGCCAGCTGGGCCACCTCTCTCCTGTAGGCGGACTCGTCGCCGTTGGAGATGAGCCCGATGAGGGTGGTGTCGTCCGCAAACTTGATCAACTTGACAGACTGGTGGCTGGAGGTGCAGGAGTTGGTGTAAAGGGAGAAGAGTAGGGGGGAAAGTACACAGCCCTGGGGTGATCCGGTGCTGATGCTAGTATAGTCTGAGACAGTCTTTCCCAGCCGCACATGCTGCCTCCGGTCCGTCAGGAAGTCGATGATCCACCTGCAGAGGGAGTCAGGCACGTTGAGCAGGGACAGCTTGTCCCGGAGCAGAGCGGGGCGGATGGTGTTGAATGCGGAGCTGAAGTCCACAAACAGGATCCTGGCGTAGGTTCCCGGGGAGTCCAGGTGCTGCAGGATGGAGTGGAGGGCCAGGTTGACTGCATCGTCTACAGACCTGTTGGCTCGGTAGGCAAACTGCAGCGGGTCCAGGAGAGGGGTGGTGATGGACTTGAGGTGGGACAGGACCAGGCGCTCAAAGGACTTCATGACTACAGAGGTGAGCGCTACAGGTCTGTAGTCATTAAGTCCAGTGATCCGTGGCTTCTTGGGGACAGGGATGATGGTGGAGGATTTGAGGCAGGATGGCACGTGGCATAACTTAAGGGAGGTGTTAAAAATGTCTGTGAATACAGGAGCCAGCTGTTTCGCACAGAGTCTCAGGGTGGAGGGAGACACGCCGTCTGGGCCGGGGGCCTTGCGCGGGTTCAGTCTGGAGAACTGTTTGAGCACATCCTGCTCACTGATGATAAGGGGAGGGGGGGGAGGTGGGGGGGGTGCCTTAAATGAAGTAGGGAATGTGGAGGCTGTGGAGCTGGAGGGAGGGGGGGAGTTGGACACAGATGACGAGGTGTCAAAACGGGCATAGTGTTGGGACAGTCTCTGACAAAGGGCTTTGTCATCCTGACCTTTAGGAGCCTGAGGCCGATAGTTGGTGATCTGCCTCAGTCCTCTCCACACGGAAGCCGAATCATTAGCAGTGAACTGCTGCTGGAGTCTCTCTGAGTATAGAGATTTAGCCCTCTTCAGCTCTCTGTTAAACCGGTATTTAACCTCCCTGTAGCAGTCCCTGTCTCCACTTTTCAGCGCTGCTTCCTTCTCCTTCCTGATCTGTCTGAGCTTAGCTGTGAACCAGGGTTTGTCATTAGAGTAACTCACCCTGGTGCGTGATGGAAGAATGTTCTCTTCACAAAAGTGGATATATGAGTTCACAGTGTCCGTGTACTCATCCAGATCATGCGTGGCTCCTTTAAGCATGCCCCAGTCAGATATTTCCATGCACGTTTCCAGCTTCTCCTCAGCATCACTGGTCCGTATCTTCGTAGTGCTCACAACAGGTTTAGTGAGCTTCAATCTCTGTCTGTATGTGGGAATGAGGTGAACCATCACGTGATCAGATAATCCCAGCGCAGCTCGAGGGACAGCGCGATATGCGTCTTTCACTGTGGTGTAACAGTGATCCAGTGTGTTTAATCCTCTGGTGGGGCATTTAATAAACTGTTTGTAGCAGGGGAGATCGTGGCTCAGATTGCACTGATTAAAGTCGCCAGCCACAATAATCAGCGAGTCTGGAAAACTCCGCTCTGTGTGTTGAATGTGATCCGCGAGCACGCGCTGAGCTTCGCGCGTGTCCGCGTCGGGAGGGGCGTACACAGCGATCATTATGAAAGAAGCAAACTCCCGCGGGGAATAGAAGGGCTTGCAATTGATAACAAGAAATTCCAAGGCAGGAGAACAGTGTTTGGAAATTACCGTTACATCAGAGCACCAGCTACAGTTGATGTAGAAGCAGACACCGCCTCCTGTGGTCTTGCCGGAAAGCTCTGTGTCACGATCAGCACGGAAGAGCTGGAAGCCGTCGAGGCGCAGCGCGCTGTCCGGTATATTTTCCCGGAGCCAGGTCTCAGTAAAGCAGAGGACAGCTGAGGAGGCGAGGTCCTTAAAACGCATCAGCAGTCTCAGTTCATCCACCTTGTTAGAGAGAGAGTTGGTATTGGACAGAAATATGCCAGGCAGTGCCGTTCGCGAGCCTCTCCTGCGAAGTCGTACGAGAGCGCCCGCTCGTCTTCCTCTCTTCCGCCGTCTCACTTTCCGAGCCAAACAATAAACCAGATCGGCAGCAGGGGCTAGAAAAACTGGGAGGAGGTCCGTGGGGGTCAAAGTCCTGATATTTAAAAGTTCTTCACGGGTATAAGTGCAAGCAGACACACAATTGACAAACAAAAACAAACAAAGAGCGCAGCGAAGCACCATGTCGACCGCTGTGGGCGCCATCTTGGATCATCAGAGTCCTATATTTCATTACATTTTCAATAAGTCCTTACAGACACAACATGTGCCTAAGATCTGGAAAGAAGCCGTGGTTGTTCCCGTTCCAAAATCCAGCTGTCCTAAAACGGTAAACAACTTTAGACCAGTTGCTTTGACTTCAATTTTAATGAAAATTTTTGAAAAACTGGTCAGATGTGAGGTCCTAAAGCAGACTGAGCATGCATTGGATCCTCTGCAGTTTGCCTATTGGCCTCACAGAGGAGTGGAGGATGCCACCGTCACTCTGTTTAACATGCTTTTTAAACATCTAGATTTTAATGGGACACACGCCAGACTTTTATTTGTGGACTTTTCCTCCACCTTTAATACAATCCAACCTCATATCTTAATTGAAAGGCTCCTGCAGCAATTTGATTTGAGCAATAATCTGGTGGGCTGGATTCTGGATTTCTTAACCAACAGGACGCAGAGAGTAAGGGTCAATGGTACATTGTCTGACCTAAAGTGCTCTTCTACTGCCTCTCCTCAGGGGTGTGTGTTGTCACCACTACTCTTCATCCTGTACACAAACATGTGTCGGAGCAGACATGACAACAGACACATTATAAAGTATGCTGATGACTCAGTTATTGTCAGTCTCCTCCAGGATGGTGAGAGTGGCCACGGCCCAGTAGTTGATGATTTTGTTCACTGGTGTGAGGATTCCTACCTACAGCTGAATACGACAAAAACTAAAGACATGATTATTGACTTTAGGAGGAAAAATCCCAGGCACAGAGTCATGGTACTAAAAGGCCAGACCACCAAATGTGTACAATCCTACAAATATCTTGGGACGATTATTGATAGTAATTTAAACTTTGAAGAGAACTGTGAAAGGGTGTGCAAAAAGGGTCAGCAACATTTGCATTGCTTGAGAAAACTTGCACGCTTCCAAGTTGACCGAACCATAATGACAATGTTTTATCGGGCTTTTATTGAATCTGTTTTATCCTTTTCTTTAGTGTCATGGTTTGGTCAGATAAAACTGAAACAGAGGAAATCCTTGGATCAGGTAGTTAGATGGTCCAGTCTTTTGTTTGGTGAGCCACAGCTGAGCCTGACATCCCTGTACACCAGACAAGTATAGAGGATGGCTACCTCCATTTTAAATGATGACTCCCACCCTTTGCACTGCCACTTTCAGCTTCTTCCCTTAAGACGGAGGTTTGCTGTCCCAAAAAGTAGAACCCAGCGCTACAAAAACAGCTTTGTCCCTGCTGCTGTCAAAGAGTTGAACAAGCTATAAAAATAAATTGCACATAATTTAGGTACCTGTTTATTAACTCCATTTTATATTTACTTATTTTTGTAGGATGTCACTTGGGTTCTAAATATTTTATTGGGTTTTAGACCTTTGAGTTTTTAACCTCTTTGACTAGTTTTTAACTTTTAATATGACCCTTCTCTCTTACCTCTGGTTTTTCTCCCATCTCTTTGTCTTTTTATACCCTTATTGATGGAGCCTTGAGTATTCTTATCATGTTTATAGTCAGCTTCATATGTGCCTGTGTTTGTGTCTATGTTGAATGTAATTTGTGGCTTGTAAAAATGGATGTCACCAGACTGCAAAACAAATCTACCTACGGGTACAAATAAAGTAACCTGAACCTGAGTTTCAGGAAGAAGATGGAGGACAAGCTGCAACAGAGTGACATCGGCGGGGTCTGGAGAAACCTGAAAACCATCTCTGGGCTCCAGAATACCTCCTCCCAGGCCACGGGGGGCAGGGAGTGTGTGAACAATCTGAACCTGTTTTTTAATTGGTTTGACCAACCACTCCCCCCCCCCCCCCGCCTGCACAACAACCACTGCTGCCTCTACCGTCATCGAGACCTGCTGTCCATCCCCCCTCCACCTACATCCCCCCCCACTCCCAGCACACAGCCCCCCAACCTGACCCTCACTAAGACCCAGGTGAGGGCAGAGCTGAGGAAGACAAAGGTGAGGAAGGCTTCGGGCCCGGACTGCATCAGCGCGAAGCTCCTCAAGTCCTGTGCAGACCAGCTGTGCGGGATTGTGGAGCACATCTTCAACCTGAGCGTGAAGCTGAGGAGGGTACCACAGTTGTGGAAAACATCTTGTGTGGTACCCATACCAAAGACTTCCCACCCCAGAGACCTGAACAGCTACAGACCAGTGGCCCTGACTTCTCACCTGATGAAGACCCTGGAGAGACTGCTCCTTGCTCACCTCCACCCCCTGGTGGGACCAGCAATGGATCCACTCCAGTTTGCCTACCAGCATAGCATCGGGGTGGAGGATGCAGTGATCTTCCTCCTTCACCGTTCCCTGTTCCACCTGGAGAAGCCTGGGAACGCGGTGAGGATCATGTTCTTTTACTTCTCCAGTGCTTTCAACACCATCCAACCGATGATCCTGAGGGACAAGCTGTTGTGCGCAGGGGTGGACCAGCACCTGTCATCGTGGATCCTGGACTACCTCACAAACCGGCCACAGTTTGTGAGAACCCGGGATTGTGTGTCCGACATGATCATCGGCAGCACGGGGGGCCCCCAGGAAACGGTTTTGGCTCCCTTCCTGTTCACCCTTTATACTGCGGACTTCTCACACAACACAGCACACTGCCATCGACAGAGGTTATCTGACGACTCTGCGATCGTCGGCCTCATCTCCAACGGAGATGAAGCTGAGTACAGAGGACTTATCCAGGACTTCGTGGACTGGTGCCATCGGAACTGCCTGCAGATCAACACGAGAAGAACTAAGGAGCTTGTGGAGGACTGCCGCAGGCAAGGACAACCCCTCACAGCACCAGTAAACATCCAGGGAACAGACATTGAGATGGTGACATCCTACAAGTACCTAGGTGTTCATTTGAACAATAAACTAGACTGGTCACACAATACCAATGCACTCTACAAGAAGGGGCAGCGCAGGTTGTTCCTACTGAGGAGGCTCAGGTCTTTTAGTGTAGAAAGGGTGCTCCTGAAGACCTTCTACGATTCGGTGGTGGCATCAGCCATCACTTTTGGAGTGGTCTGCTGGGGCAGTGGCATTACAGCAGCCGATAGGAAGATACTGAACAAACTGATCAAGAAAACTAGCTCTGTCCTGGGGCAGTGCCTTGACCCAATGGAGGAGATGGGAGAGAGAAGGATAGTGGCTAAGCTGTCATCTCTGCTGGAGTCTGAGTCCCACCCTACGCAGGACATACTGAAAGCACTGAGGAGCTCATTTAGCAGTAGGCTACATCATCCTAGGTGCGCAACAGAGAGGTTTCGCAGGTCCTTCCTACCTAGAGCTGTCAGACTTTTATAACCTAAGCAGGGCAGCTCGCAGAGATAGCAAAAAAACGTGACAACCTTATAGTATTGAATACAAAAGACGCAACAGACTTACACAAAATGGTCCCTTCCAGTATACAACTAGGACAATATCAGTTGCTACGGAGGGTGACAATATGTATGGGTACATATTCATACTATGTGGGGTAACTAAATAGACGGTTATGCTGTTTATTCCATCTAGCTACAATGCTCCGCACTGTGTATATATATTTATATATTTATGTGTACATATGTATATTCACTGCTCTTATTTTCTTATCTTCTAAATTATTGCGCTGAGTGTTGCTATCCCTGTGCTGTTGCAATCCTGGAATTTCCCCATTGTGGGACTAATAAAGGCTTATCTTATCTTAATACCTTAATTTCCACAGTGAGGCGCTGTTTGAAAAAAATTATACATCTGTGACGCAAGTCCCACCTTTTTGAAAAAACCTTTATTGAGTGTACGTCTGCCCTTGTAAAATTATTGTTAAGTTATTTCACGTCTGTTTAAAAAAAAATAGGTAGTGCTAGAGTTGGATTTAACAAACCATAATACGTTTGTGGTGATGGACTCTTTGTTTCAGCTGAAAATGCCAGGAAAAAGCAAGCAAAGTGCGCCGAAGCCAAATTGCTAGCATGCCAACTAGCTACTGGCATCAATTGAAACTGGTCAAGTTAACCCCTAACCATCGACCACCCTTCTGCGATACCGACTCAACATGTGACCGGTATCTTTAAAAAACATTGACTTTTGCACTTGACAATATTTCATTTGTTTACATGTGTATGAAATGACAATAGATGTCGTCATGCTGATTGAGATGTTTAGCAACAGTTACTGGCTAAACATTTATAAGGGACTATTTTGTTTCTCAGCTGCGCAAAATAACTGGTTAAACAAACTAATCATAATATTTTGTCCAGTACTGCTGTTAAAATGTGCTTGTGGAACTGTTGTATAAAAGCAGTATTACACTCAAGGTCATTATGATATCAATGAATATATGTCTAATGCCCTCCACTACGCGTCAGGCATTAGACGTATCACACCCACAGTTACTATATTCAGGACCGGCACCTGTCATCATGGATCCTGGACTACCTCACGAACCTCACGAACCGGCCTCATTTTGTGAGAACCCGGGACTGTGTGTCCGACACGATCATCAGTAGCACGGGGGCCCCCCAGGGAACGGTGCTGGCTCCCTTCCTGTTCACTCTTTATACTGCGGACTTCTCACACAACACAACACACTGCCATCTACAGAAGTTCTCTGATGACTCTGCGATCGTTGGCCTCATCTCCAATGGAGATGAAGCTGAGTACAGAGGGCTTATCCAGGACTTCGTGGACTGGTGCCATCGGAACTGCCTCCAGATCAACGCGAGGAAAACTAAGGAGCTGGTGGTGGACTGCCGCAGGCATGGGCAGCCCCTCACAGCACCAGTAAATGTACAGGGAACAGACATCGAGATGGTGACATCCTACAAGTACCTGGGTGTTCATCTGAACAATAAACTAGACTGGTCACACAATACTGACGCACTCTACAAGAAGGGACAGCGCAGGCTGTTCCTGCTGAGGAGACTCAGGTCTTTTGGTGTACAAGGGGCGCTGCTGAAGTCATTCTATGACACGGTGGTGGCATCAGCCATCACTTTTGGAGTAGTCTGCTGGGGCAGTGGCATTACTGCAGCCGATAGGAAGAGACTGAACAAACTGATTAAGAAAGCTAGCTCTGTCCTGGGGCAGCGCCTTGATCCGATGGAGGAGATAGGAGAGAGAAGGACGGTGGCTAAACTGTCATCTCTGCTGGAGTCCGAGTTCCACCCTATGCAGGACATACTGGATGCACTGAGGAGCTCATTTAGCAGCAGACTACATCATCCCAGGTGCACAACCGAGAGGTTTCGTAGGTCCTTCCTACCAACGGCTGTCAGACTGTACAACCTAAGCAGGGCTGCTCGCAGAGATAGCAAAAAGACGTAACAAACTAATAGTTTTTTGAATGCAAAAGATGCAATAGATAAGATAAGCCTTTATTAGTCCCACAACGGGGAAATTCCAGGATTGCAACAGCACAGGGATAGCAACACTCAGAGCAACAATCAGAAGGCAAGAAAAAAAAAACAAAAAAAAACAAAAAAACAAGCAAGCAAGAGCAGCTAATATACATATGTACGTATTACTATAAAATATATATATATACACACACACACAGACACACAGTGCAGAGCATTGTAGCTGGATGGAATAAATATATGAATATATGAACACACAGTGCAGAGCATTGTAGCTAGATGGAATAAATATGTAAATATATAAACACCCACAGTACGGAGCATTGCAGCTAGGTGGAATAAATATGCAAGTATATAAACACACACAGTGCGGAGCAATGTAGCTAGATGGAATAATATGTAGATATATAAATATATAAACACACCCAGTGCTGAGCATTGTAGCTAGATGGAATAAATATGTAAATATATAAACACACACAGTGCAGAGCATTGTTGCTAGATGGAATGAAACAGCATAACCGTCTACTTAGTTATCCTACATGGTATAGACTTACACAATGGTCCCCTCCGGCATACAACTAGGAACATACCGGTCGCTATGGAGGGTGAGAATATGTATGGGCACATAATCATACCATGTAGGATAACTAAGTAGACGGTTATGCTGTTTCATCCCATCTAGCAACAATGCTCTGCACTGTGTGTGTTTATATATTTACATATTTATTCCATCTAGCTACAATGCTCAGCACTGGGTGTGTTTATATTTATATATCTATATATTTATTCCATCTAGCTACAATGCTCCGCACTGTGTTTTTATATATCTACATATTATTCCATCTAGCTACATTGCTCCGCACTGTGTGTGTTTATATACTTGCATATTTATTCCACCTAGCTGCAATGCTCCGTACTGTGGGTGTTTATACAGTATATTTACATATTTATTCCATCTAGCTACAATGCTCTGCACTGTGTGTTCATATATTCATATATTTATTCCATCCAGCTACAATGCTCTGCACTGTGTGTCTGTGTGTGTGTGTGTGTGTGTGTGTATATATATATTTTATAGTAATATGTACATATGTATATTAGCTGCTCTTGCTTGCTTGTTTTTTTCTTGCCTTCTGATTGTTGCTCTGAGTGTTGCTATCCCTGTGCTGTTGCAATCCTGGAATTTCCCCGTTGTGGGACTAATAAAGGCTTATCTTATCTTATCTCATCTTATCTTATTCATTGACATTCATTACCATACTCCCTCTAGCGTAATATTTGCTTAAGTGAGTTTCACAGGTCTATTACAGCCCATGCGGTATTTGGAATGGAAGAGATATAAACAATACAATAGCTGCTAAGCTAACTGGGTAAACTATTAAACAGCTCGGTATGGTTCGTAAAACGATCAAAATGTGAAGCACGATCTTTATAAAGAAAAAATGATCTGCCCCGTACACTATTTCTGATATGTACAATGATAAATGAAAGTGATAAAACTGATTTATTGATGAGAAAGCACCAGGGAATGGGAAAATATAATGGAAGCAGAACCAGAGCTACAGGAGGACTGGAATGCGGAAGTGCGTCACTGTGCAAGAGGTCCATTTCACCTAACTGGGAAAAAAATCAAAAATTATTTCCTGTCAATGCGCATCGGTGCCTGTAGTGGCTCTTTCATGTCAGTGGTTGGCAGTGTGAATGGTTGCAGAGTGCAAGTGCGCACGTGGTGTTTGTTTTGATGACATCACTGTAATGCTCCAGAGTGGCTGTCAGACAGTGTGGAGGGAATGCGTGAGCTGGAGTAAATAAACTTGCTTCAACAGTCCCTGTAGACATATTTGGGGTGATGCAAGTAGGGTTGCCAACTGTTCCATTTTAGCCGGAACATCCCATTTATTGGGCTAAATGTTTGTCTCAAGTGGGATGTGCGTTGCCCCATGTATTCAAGGCCACCTTAATAAACGGGCTGGGCTGAAGCCCAGAGGCCTGCAAATATCAGGACCTATCATGAGCCAATGAAAAAGATCCCATTGTTGTTAATTGGTCATATTCTATGTCCATCACTTGATATTTATGTGTGGCTGCTGATTGGTCTAATATACAAGTGCTCTACGTGGGAACAATGTAACAATAGCCTATCAGAGGAATTGTTTTGACATGTGACTATGCAAGCGCCGGTCAGTCAAAATGTCCAGAAAAAATTTTGGAAGTGGCGCTCACAAAATTATTGAGAGGAAAAGAGCTTAGTGAAAATGAATCGCTCAAAAAATCCAGAAGCATAAAGGATTTTGCATTTGCATTGCACTAAGCTGGATCATTGAGTGGCAGAGGCTGCTAATTACACATGGAGGCAAGTGGGCCGTTAAAGCCGTCACCTGGAGAAGGACAAAGGGAGAAGAAAGGCCATGATTGCTTACATCAGACAGCTGTGCGTGGGACAGTGGACTCCGAACTTGGTAAAAAGTAGACTGGATCAAGCATGCCCTGCGATGGACTGGCAATTTGTCCAGGGTGTACCCTGCCTCTCGCCCAAAGACGTTGGGGATAGGTTCCAAGCCCCCCCCCCCACACACACACACACACAACTCAAAAAGGATTAAGTGGTAGAAGATGGATGGATGGATCAAGCATGCATCCATAAAGAGTTTCAATCTGGGTTTAGAATCCATCATAGTACTGAAACAGCCTTAGCGAAGGTCACTAACGACCTCCTCATTGCATCTGATAATGGACTAGTTTCTGTACTTGTCCTTTTAGACCTTAGTGCAGCTTTTGATACTATCGATCATAATATTCTACTTGATAGATTAGAACACTATGTTGGACTTAATGGAACTTCGTTGCAATGGTTTAGATCTTATTTATCTGATAGGTTCCAGTTTGTTCATGTAAATAATGAGTTTTCTTTCAACTCAAAGCTTAGTCATGGAGTTCCACAGGGATCTGTGCTAGGCCCTACTCTTTTTAGTTTATATATGCTTCCGTTAGGCAACATTATTAGAAAGCACTGTATACATTTTCATTGTTATGCAGATGACACACAATTATACCTGTCAATGAAGCCAGATGATAGTAATCAATTAGCCAAGTTAGAAGCCTGTCTTAAGGAAATCAAAGCTTGGATGACTTGTAATTTCCTGCTATTAAATTCAGATAAGACTGAAGTCATTCTTGTTGGTCCAAAAAACCTTAGAAATTCCTTTCCAAATCAAACTTTCAGTTTGGATGCGGTTACTCTTTCTCTTAATAGCTCTGTGAGGAACCTTGGAGTTATTTTTGATCAGGATTTGTCCTTCAATTCACATATTAAATTTGTTTCTAAGACTGCCTTCTATCATTTGTGTAATATTGCCAAGATTAGGAGCATCTTGTCTCAGAGTGATGCTGAGAAACTGATCCACGCCTTTGTTAGCTCGAGATTAGATTATTGTAATTCTTTATTATCAGGCTGTCCTAAAACATCTTTAAAAAGTCTTCAGCTGATCCAAAATGCTGCAGCAAGAGTTTTAACAGGTACTAGAGAGAGAGATCATATCTCTCCGGTTCTGGCCTCCCTTCATTGGCTTCCCATAGAGTTTAGAATTAAGTTTAAAATCCTTCTTCTTACTTACAAAGCTCTAAACAATCAGGCTCCTTTTTATTTAAAAGATCTGATCCTACCGTATTATCCTAACAGAGCACTACGCTCCCAAAATGCAGGATTACTTGTAATACCTAGAATCTCCAAAAGTACAATGGGAGGCAGAGCCTTCAGTTATCAAGCTCCTCTCCTGTGGAATCAGCTGCCAATCTGGATTCGGGAGTCAGACTCGATCTCTGTTTTTAAGAATAGGGATAAAACCTACCTTTTTGATATAGCCTACAATTAGGGAGGGATCATGTGTTTCTGAACCCTCCCTTAGTTATGCTGCTAATAGGTTTAGTCAGCCGGGGGACCTCCAGTAATGCACTGGGCCTCACTCCTTTCCTCACTCTCTATGAAATATTTTTTTTTGCTGGTCATTAACATTTGTTTGTTCTCTCCCATAGATTGAGTCCCCATCGTGCTGTTTGCTCTCTACATGTCTGTTCTTTTCTTTTTCTCTATCCCCTCACCCCCCCAGCCAGTCGCAGCAGATGACTGCCCCTCCCTGAGCCTGGTTCTGCTGGAGGTTTCTTCCTGTTAAAAGGGAGTTTTTCCTCTCCACCGTCGCCAAGTGCTTGCTCACAGGGGATCACCTGATTGCTGGGGTCTTTCTGCAACTGTGGGGGTTCCCCCCTACAGTTGATAGTGCTATGAGATGACTGTTGTTGTGAAATGGCGCTATATAAATAAAGTTGAATTGAATTGAATAAAGTATGATGATATTCGTGAGCTGGACTTAAAGGACATAATGAAGGATTTTTCTTTAAAGAAAGCCAGAAGAAAGAACTTCTACAAAGGTAAGACTTGCTATTTGCAGTGCTTTCCAGCCACCTGTGCATTGTTTGAATCAGGAATACTTCACTGATGTAATTTTATGCCGAAGACATAAAAGGGAAAAGGGGAAATTTCAGTAAGATAATATATTCTTAATCAAGGCTTTATGCTTGTTTTTCTCTCACAAGATAAGATAAGCCTTTATTAGTCCCACAACGGGGAAATTCCAGGATTGCAACAGCACAGGGCACAATATGTAAATATATAAACACACACAGAGTGCGGAGCATTGTAGCTAGATGGAATAAATATGTAAATGTATAAACACACACAGTGCGACGCATTGTAGCTAGATGGAATAAATATGTAAATATATAAACACACACAGTGCGGAGCATTGTAGCTAGATGGAATAAATATGTAAATATATAAACACACAGTGTGGAGCATTGTCGCTAGATGGAATAAATATATAAATATATAAACACATACAGTGCGGAGCATTGTAGCTAGATGGAATGAAACATATAACCGTCTACTTAGTTATCCTACATGGTATGATTATGTACCCTTACATATTGTCACCCTCCGTAGCTACCGGCCAAAAGGAGTTATTACCGCTGTTTTTGGAACGTCTTCCACGCACACCGGGACCTGGTGGTAACCGCAGACCAGCTCCACTTTGGAAAAAACACGCACCCCGGCCAGGTGCACGGAAAAATCCTGGATGCGTGGAATAGGATAGCGGTCGTGTTCCATAGTGTTGTTCAAGTACCGGATATTGCCGCACGGTTGCCACGACCTGTCGGCTTTAGGCACCATGTGTAGCGTGGATGCCCATGGGCTGTTGGAGCGCCTGACGATGCCCAACTGTTCTAAGTTGGCAAACACCTCTCGTGCGCTGGTGGGCCTTTCGTTGTTATAAAGTGCTCAACCCCATGTTTCGTTACTGTTACTGAAAAAGTTGAGACCGTGAGTGCTGGGAACTGTGCGAGCAAATGTTGGTACTTACCCCCTGGAGCTATAACGTTAGCCAGTGTTGTCGACCCAGCTCCCCGAGCTGTGCAGGGCAGTGAGATAAAAGAGACAGCGTCCACTCATCTCCTATTAGCAACATCGACTAACAATCCATAAGCGCATCGAAAATCTGCTCCTAAAATGGGGCCAGAACATCACAAAGTCCCACTGAAAGTTGCGTCCGTGTAAGCATATCATCAGTGTCCGCTCGCCAAATGTCCTGATGGTGGATCCGTTGGCGGCTGTGAACTTGGGGCCGCTGTGTCCTGCCACCCTGTCTGCGTTGACCAGCAGGATGAGACTCTTCTGGGGGCCGGAGTCCACCAAAAACCATCTCCTCAAATGTGTGTCCGTGACATAAAGCAGTCTGTTCCTGACGCTATCGGTTGCAGCTGCCACTGAATTCTGAGAGTGCAGTCTTCCGGGCTTCTTGAATTGGCATGGCGTCAGGCAGCGTTGGGCATTTGAGCCAAAACGGTGATGATAAAAACAGATCACCCCATTCCTTCATCTTCTGGTGTCCATCCTGGCTATCACGAACGGCTCCTCGACCTCGCTGGAGTCAGTCATGGATGCCGGTGCCACTGTCTGCACGCTGAGAGTTCTGGTCGCTGAAATGATGTGGTCCGCTTTCTGCGCCAGGGCGCGGTAGTCCTTAGCAACCAGCCACGGCGAGTTGGCCAGAATTGCCCTCGCTGTAGCCGGTAGGTTCCTGAGGAACAAGTGGGTGAACAGGAAACATTCATCATCCTTCCCCCTCAGCATCAACATGCTCTCCGTCAACTCCACTACTGAGTTGTCCCCTAACTCCGAACACGTTAGAAGCCTCTCTGCCTTCTCACTGTTAGAAAGGGTATAACGCTGGAGAAGCATCCTCTTGAGCGCATCATATTTTCCTTGGGCTGGTGGCTCCTGGAGCAGGCTCATCACCTGTTGCGTGGCGCACACATCTAGCACAGCAACCACATAGTAATACCTGGTATCATCCATTGTTATCCCACAGAGTGTGAACTGGGCTTCTATGTGCAAAAACCACGTGGTCGGGTTGTGAAGCCAGAAGCCTGGGAGCTCGATTGGGACTATGCACACGGCACTGGTACTCTCCCTCCAGGCAGTCTCTGTGGCGGTGTTCGGCTCGCTTTCCATGGCACATCTTGGGGTCACCAGTGTAGAGAAAGGAGGCAGGTGAGACAACGAGCTGGACGACAGTTACTTTATTCTTCCTCCAACATATTTTACAGCTAAAGAATCTCTCGGGTCATCGTGCATTCCTCTTTTATACCTTTATTCCCATGCATTGAGACCCGCACTTCCGACCATAACTATTGTTGTCTGAACAAAGAACTGTGTGGCACATTAACATAACGCTGGCTCTGCTCCAACACACTTCTTCTCTTCGGCATTTACTCCTCTCCCCGGGGGCGCATAGTCCTTACTGTCCCATCCAATACCCCCGGTGACACCTCCTCCTTCGGTCCATTGTCCCCTGAGTGGAGAAGTCCAACACCATGCCCCCACAAGCTAAATAAAGCTGTGTTCCAAGTCACCTCACCTCTTCTGTACAGCAGGTAATACAAGACATAACATTGACGACAAGGGATTAAACCATGGAGGCATGCATGGTTCTTATCCGCCCTTTCCCCAAGGTGCCCGGAAAACCGCTGGTGCCCTAGCCCAGGTGGTACAAGGCCTTTCAGAATTACATTGCCGCGCTGGGGCTCAGGGAGCTCGACAAGTAGAGAGCATAGAGGGCCAGCGGATCCTGTGAACGCTCAGTGCTGTGGACACCTTCGAAGAGGAAGCGGAGCTGCTAGCTAGCCATTTTGACACACCGGATAATGTGACAGTCCGGAAGATCCGCTTTCAGCAGTGACGTCAATGGGTAGGTGAACCCGTCCAGCAGTTTATTGCCGATTTGAGGCAGCTGACTAGTGAGTGCCGTTTTGGAGCACTGAAGGAGGAAATGGCTCGTGACCAGCTGGCAGGGCATACCTGTAGCACCACATTGTGAGCTAGGCTACTTATGGCACCAAATGAGTTCACGTTAGCCAGGGTCATCAAGCTAGTGCTCCAAATGGAAGCCACGGACAAGCTAGCTCTAGAGCAAACCAGGAGCCAGTCACAACAGCCGCTAGAGCCTCTTGTTGTGGCAAATGCCACGGACCTGGACAGCGAAGATAGCTGGGACAGCAAGGAGATGGAAGCCAATGCTAGAGCCGGGGGTCGGCCCCAGGAAAGTCCCTCTGTCTGGGTTGTGGGTCTAAGACGCACTGGAAAAAGGCTAAGGACTGCCCGGCAAAAGGAGCACAGTGTAACAGATGTGGTCGCTTGGACCATTTTGCCAGGATGTGCCGTGAAGTTGAACTGGAGGACCTACAGAAGAAATCGCTCCGCCCGCCCCAAACAACCATCCACACGGTGTCCCCAGACATGAACAGGTACACGTTTTGCAGTGAGGCTGGACGATGTGGAGGTGCTGCTGTTGACTGACACGGGAGCGGAGGGTTCTCTGCTGAATTGGGCCACGGTGAAGAGGTTTTTTTCCCCACCACAGGGTTAGAGGCAACCCAGCACCATTGTACGGTTATGGAGGTGGAAGGCTATACACAGTCGGGATTTTGGAGCTGATTGTTCGGTACAAGTCTGCGACGGTGCTCGACTTCACATTCCACATAACAACACGGGGTGATAACATCATGGGCTGTGATTTGTTTTATGGGCTGGGGTTTGCCATCAAAGATGACGCTGGAGAAGAGTGGTCAGGCTGTGGCCAGTGGAACCCCCCCGATTCCGGTGACTGATGAAGATGTGGTGTGGGATGAAGAAATACCGGACACCATGGCGGTCAAGCGGGACCAAGTTTGCTCAGGGCCAGCGCAGGAGGGTCTCAGTGCTGGTGCTCAGGAAACGGTTGAGGGGAGTACCGAGCACGATGGCGAGGCGCCGGCGAGTAGCACCGATGGGTTAGCCTCAGATGTCTCCAGAGTCTGGCTGCAATGCGACTATGATGACGTATGTTACACCAGCATTGGAGGAGGTCGGGACAAGACCAATGAGAACGAGGGACCGGCGGGCTCAGCAACAATGCCTCAAGCCGAACCGGGCACCATTGAGGGTCCTGGATTGGGCCCAGGTGCGAGGTGAGGAGTGCCCGCAGCGAAGACAGGCCAGATGACAACCTCAGGAGTGTCGGGAGTGTCTGCGCATCGTGGCCAGACTGGACGCAAAGCACTTCAGGCTGACGGCTCGGTTTGGCAAGCGAACTGGCTTCTGCATGTCCGGAAAGAGGCTCTGGGAAACGTGGCTGGACATGGAACAAGGTCGATGGAGAGGAGGAGCAGCTTCAGCATCTGGAGGACCAGCCATCACCACAAAGACCGGCTGTCTCCAGGGGCGCATCTGCTGAGAGGATGCCCGGGGCCCCCATGCCAGTTCTACCCTTTCATCCGAAGAACTGAGTGTAAATAGTATATATTAATGTTCTAGTGTTGTAAAAAAAAAAAGTTATATAAGGGATCATTTTGGGGGTCTTTATGTTTTAGGTTAGGAACACGGCGCACAATTTTAGTTTATTAATGGACATTACTTCATCTTAGCAGGTGGCAGAATAATCCACCATGCCGTGTGGGTAGCACGGTAGTCCACCTGTCCTTCCTATTTTATGTTTTGTTGTGTGAATGTGTTAGACCATTTGGAAATATTAGTTGTCGTTTGTTAGTGCGTGATTCGAGTCCCAAATTGGGGAGGGTCTTAATTGAGTGAGTGGTTTTGGACTTTTAAAGGGGTCGAAAATGTTATATAGTTATTTTACTATGGAGTGCTGGGTGGTGACGCTCACCTCCAGTGATGTCACCAGGCCGTGCTATGTAAGGCCAAGGTCGACCATCTTATTTTTCCTGGAGGTTGGCTGGTGCTGAGTCTGTAATTGCCGTTATAAGTGAGCCAAATAAAGCTGTGTTCCAAGTCACCTCACCTCTTCTGTACAGCAGGTAATATCAGACACAACTAGGTCACCTTGAACTCTGGAATATTGTATTGGAGAGCTTTGGCTTTTTAAAAAAATTTTATTGACCAAATAATTAGAACAATTTAAAAAAATCTGTTGGAGCCTTAACACACACACACACATCCACACATTGGCTGGATGATTCCAGTACTTTGCCATCCCCTCTGGAGGTAAAGTAGTGAGACACTGGGCCCCATGAAAGAAGTGATATACAGTATGTACAATTTTTCAGATTATCAAGGATTTTTTAAAACTTTTCTTTGTACTTGCTGATTTCTGGGATTTCCTTATTTTCCTTTTCTCTTTTCTTCCTTCACTGCAACTCACAGAACAGGGTAGGGTCAGATGCGGTTGGGGCTGAATATCGTTAGTGTTATGTGTTTTGGGAGTGGGGAGTTCTCCACAATAGTGGATTCACACGCTCAATCACACTAGTTTTTCTAACTCTGCCTAATTCTGTGGTCCACAGCCAGGATCCTTTCTCTTATGTATGAGAAAGCTTTCTAAGTGGACAGAACACTTGTACCATGATAAAGAGAGAGAGTAAAAACCTTTGGTTTTCACAGTCTTCAAATTGTTTGTCCAATGCATGGAAACAGGTTTTAAAATTGGGAAACATAAAAAAGTATCATAAAATCAAATGTATTTTTTAGAAGAATTATGATTAAATGACAAACATAGATAGATATGAACCAGACTGTCAATGACAGAGTAGCTCATTCCAGCCTGACGAAATTACCCCCAGGAGTGCTCAGATTTCCTGACCGCTGACCTCAACCTTAAGCACAGCCTAGATAGAGACCACCTAGGATGTGGTTAAAGTCAAAGTCAGTGGCCTAGGAAGAGTTACATTTTTTCAGGAAATCATAAATGCCCAGATCTTTGGCCTTTGACAGTGACCTTGACCTCAACCTGAATCAGACCTATCTGAGGGTGATTGAGAGTGAGTTTCATGAGAATTGAGGTAATTGCCTCAGAGGAGGAATGATTTTTCTAAATTAATGTAAGTGTTCTTTCTTGTTCTTTCTGTTAATGACCGAAAGAACAAGATTGCGGATACAAGTGGCTGAAATGAGCTTTCTCCGTAGGATTGCTGGACTCACCCTCAGTCATCCGGGAGAGGCTCAGAGTAGAACCGCTGCTCCTCCAGATTGAAAGGAGTCAGTTGAGGTGGTATGGGCATCTGATTAGGATGCCTCCTGGATGCCTCCCACTTGAGGTGTTTCAGGCACGTCCCACTGGGAGGAGACCCCGGGGCAGACCCAGGACTCGGTTGAGAGACTATGTCTCCCAGCTGGTCTGGGAATGCCTTGGTATCCTCTCTGAAGAGCTGGAGCAGGTGGCTGGGGAGAGGGAAGTCTGGGTTTCTCTGCTTGAACTGCTGCCTCTGCGACCCGGACCTCCGGAAAAGCGGTAGAAGATGGATGGATGGATGGATAATGTTAGTGTCCAGCTCTCCCAGCCTTTGACCTTGACATTGACCATGAGCACAACCTGGATGCAGACCCTCCTGAGGATCCTTGTGAGTGAATTTGGTGACCACTGGGGCAACTGCCTAGAAGGGGTATCAATTTTAACTAGAAAAGCACTCGGAGAGCGCAGACCTCCGCCAAGCGCCACAGTTCCCCCCATACAGTGTTTGTGTGTACGTTTTCAGATTCCTTAACCATGAAAACATATGACTAGCAATTGGATTCACAATGATAGGATTAGTGGTTCAGTATTATTGACGAAAATGGCATTTTCCGTAATGGCGATTTAGCGCCACAGTTCCCCCCATACAGTGTTTGTGTGTACATTTTCAGATTCCTTGACCATGAAAACATATGACAAGCAATTGGATTGACAATGATAGGTTTAGTGGTTTAGTAGTTATTCACGAAAATGGCATTTTGCGTAATGGCGGTTTTCTTGTGGACGGTGATCCGGATCAGTTTCCCCCATACAGTGTTTGTGTGTACGTTTTCAGATTCCTTGACCATGAAAACATATGACTAGCAATTGGATTCACAATGATAGGATTAGTGGTTCAGTAGTTATTGACAAAAATGGCATTTTCCGTAATGGCGGTTTAGCACCACAGTTCCTCCCATACAGTGTTTGTGTGTACGTTTTCCGATTCCTTGACCATGAAAACATTTGACTAGCAATTGGATTCACAATGATAGGATTAGTGGTTTAGTAGTTATTCACGAAAATGGCATTTTGCATAATGGCGGTTTTCTTGTGGACGGTGATCCAGATCACCACCAAAATCTAATCATCTGTAGGATACCTCATTTCTGACAATCAGTGAAAATTTCATGAAAATCCGTCCATAACTTTTTGAGTTATCTTGCTAACAAACAAACAGACAAACCAACGCCGATGATCACATAACCTCCCCCTTTGGCGGAGGTAATGAAATCACTTAAGGGCACATTCAGGCGGCCACTGTTTGGTCCAGCCCAAAGGACCAAACAGTGGATTCCGCCGATAGTTCAGTTCGTTTGGTGGAATCTGAACATGCGTTGGAACTCTGGTGCGCACCAAACAAGTGAAGTCTGGACCCTTCAGAAACAGGGGTCTCGATTTGCTTGCAAACAAAGTCTGGTGCTCTTTGCTTGCCGTGTGAATCCAAACGGAGTATCCAGCGGACCAAAGGCCGGAAGTGCCCCTCGGTGTTTGTGTACCCATAGCAACACGTAGTCTCAGAAGAGGAAGTGGTGTTTGCAGTAGCGCATTTGGGGTAGAAAATAATGATAAAAACAACTGCGCAAATCCGAGAAATCCATTTACCGGTGAAAGCCGAGGAGAAAAGTAAAAAAATGTCTTGTTTGTGGCAGACAAACAACTGTAAAAATTAATTTTGGACAGTTAGCAGAATCTTTTCAGTTAACCAACCAATAATCACAGAAGAAATACTATTTCTCAGCTTAACTTTTATTGAACCACACAGGGCATTAGTGAACATAGCCATGGGTCCCCTACAGCTCCCTCTCCTGGAAAGGACCCAGCACAAAGAAATTCAGCTACATATAGGCAAGTTAATGGGCGTTTCCTAGTAACTTTCCAACAATACATGTCCATTGTCCAAACGGTTCTCTTGGCGTCCAGATGGCTCCCAGGGTCTCCTCGCTTTTATGGCTTTTATCCTGTTGGTTCCTGTCTCTCACCATGCCCATATATAGAAGCAGGAACAGAGACTCCTCTGTAAAGCTTGTACGTGTGTACATGTGTGTATGTGTGCAGAGTCTGTGTATGTGCAAGTAACTGATGTATATGAAAGCACTTTGTGTAGTATCTAACTAACTAATCTTCACTGTTTATTTATTATAACACAACCCGGCTGAAGGGAACGGATTTCCGTTTTCGGTCCTGGCCAATTGATGAGCCTGATTTTTCTTCTTCGCCTGGATTTATTCTTCCTGGTCAGTGGTGGTTTCGGCTACAGTGCCCCAAACCAGCAGTTGTTGTAGCTGCGTGACGTTGTCCAGGCAGTTTGGTCCGCTGCAGTGTGAATGCAAATCAAACCAAATGAAGGTGTGAAAATTCACAGCATTCCTCGCCCAGTCGAACCGAGGCCCCCAGACTATCCTGGTCTAAATGCAGCCTAAGGGCCCAGATCTCCTGACCTTCGACACAACCTGGATGTAGACTCAACTGTGGATCATTGTGACTTTTTTACCCACCGCATTTCACCGTAATTCGAAAGAGCCCATCTCAACCTTATTCACGTCTCCATCTGACAGCATCTTAATTTATCACTATATTTTCCACCCAAGAACATGTGTTGTTACAGGGCATTGCACTGTTGGACACTGCTTCGCTCAACTCTTCTGTGGAGACGCAGGTGTTTAGCGATAGGATGCAGTGACACCTACCATGCAATGCAGCACAGCAACACATTTATTTGTTACATTCCACTGCAGCCATGAATGTGTGCTTTGTCAGGCCTGTCACGATAATTACTATATTGACTTATAGAAAAAATAATCAATTCATTTTATACTTATCATATACAATTCTTTATACTAAAATTAACTGCCTTTGTGTTCTTCCTCCTCATTTTGTTTGAGTTTCAGTGTTCAAATCAGTCAGTATTTGGTGGTACATCACTGCCATCAACTGTGTGGGCATATGAACAGCAAATGTTTTCCCCATATTTTAATTCCAGTGTTTAATACTGGTGATAAATACAAGTTCAGTGCTCCATAAAAATGATTTAAATGGAATATATTTATACTGAAGCATAAAATGGTGTTCATGATGTCAATGGTATCATTTATTGTGATGAATTCTGGGACAATTTATTGTATGTCATTACAGGTCTGTGCTCAGCTCTCCTCCCTCATCCTCTAAAGGTGAGAAACCAGACCATCAACTAATTAACATAATTGTCTAAGTAGTATTTCACATTCTCACTTGAAAACAACTGCTGCCTTTAAAGCAACACCATGTAAGATTTTCACCTTAAAATAACATTCCCAAAATTATTTTGATGGTCCATCAACCTCTGAGCGGGTGAATGTCACTTCCCCCATAGCCCACATTGCCAGTGTTGAATGACATTGCACTCAAAGATAGCTACAAGAGAGGACTGCTGCGTTAAGGACTGATTATGTGTTGAAACACAGCACAACATAAAAAAATGCTTAAACTGTTATTAAATATGTATCCGCTTAAAAGGATATGAAATCAAATTACATCTCAAATGTAGTTTAGTCTAGAGTAAATCGTTTTAAACGTGCTAGTATTTTATTAGTTTTGAATGATAGAAGTAATAAAAACTATGCATCTATGCTGTGCCTATGCTTTGGACAGACCAGTGCACACAAGGCTGTATATATGCTTCATTATTTCATTTGCTAGGCCAAGCATCATCTGCAGTCCTACCCCAGCCTGATAGGTAGCTCAAATGCGCTGCCATGCCAGTTTGTTCACCTGCTATACAAAACAGAAGAAAAGCAAGCGCCATGCACATTAGCAACAACAATTGGCAGAAGAAGCTAAAAAAGAGGAGAAGGTGTAATAATGTGCTTCTGCATCTTCATTTTCGTTTTCATCTTCTTTGTCTACCCTGACTTTGTATGCTACGTTGGTAAAGCCACCTCATAAATAGGAAGCTGGCTCTTGAGCGTGCGTAGTCAATGAGCACAGGCATCGCAGTCACAAAATTTGGGCCTCATGCTCGAGTAGACTCGTAGAGCGGAGATGGAGCATAAACCCAGCTCAACATCTACTAATTTTCCAAATAAACACCAGTCCTGTAATTAAAGTTAATTTTGTGTTTTGTTCCATTATGGTTGAAACAAAGATACATTTCAGGCCAAATGGTAAAACGCAAATTTTGGGGGAGGTGTGATTACATGTTAATGTAAACATGCAAATAAAAGCAAATTTGCATCTGAGCCTTCATAGCTTCTGCAGCTGCTTTCTACCTACTGTGGAAATCCTCAAAATGCAGTCAGGTTTAAGTTTCCAGCGTTATCCAGCGGGGCTCCCACTTGGGAAATTCTCACTGCCTCCTCCAAAACTGCACCTGAATGCAGGAGTAGTGGGTGGATAAACGACAGACACTCCGTTTCGGCCCTAGAGCTCCCCGTCCATCTGTCTGCAGGTGAGGGCAGTCTCATTTTGAAAAAAAATATGTTTAGAACTACAAATTAACTTACTGTCGCTTCTTTTTTTTTTTTATGTCACCGTTATGTACGCCCCTCCGGGGCAAAAAACAAACCCAAGCGCTTGACTGCGGTGAGACATTTATTAACAGAAAAAACATAAAACAGTCCAAAAATAGCTGTGCAAGCAACACAACAAATACAAACAGTGACCTAATTTCCAACTGCTCACAGCTGGGAAGACTTGAGAGGCAGACAGCGAACAGCTGGTGGGCGTACCTGGGAGATGAGGAAAGAGCTCTGCCATGGAACAGAAAAGACTCACAGATAAATAATACGAGAACTAAAACATGTATCTGAGCTCAGCAACAAACCAGAGCTCAGACACATGACAGTCACAATTCCAACCCTCCTCCTTTGTCTGGACTTGGGACTGGAAAAAGTGACCAAAAAGAGGTACTCTCTGGTGGAGTTACTCAAGTTTTTTTTAAAGAAAATTTTACATTTACACCTGTGATCAGCCAATGGCGGCTTTGTGCATACACCATTGATTTGTAGTCTGGATATGAAGAGGTAAACACCTCCTGCTCTGACTGCAGCTGAGAGGGACTGCTGCTTGAGGACAGGGTACCTGTGAGTGCTTTGGGACATGGGAGGGGCCCATGAAAGCACTCACTGCTCATTGAGAAGCGTAAGAATGACAAATGCTTTCATGTCAGTCTCCAATAAGCGGAAGAGCTCAGACACATGACAGAGCCCCCCCCCCAAGATGTGGATCCCAGACACCCCAAGGCAACACTAAGAAGACTCCCTTCTCTCCCCCCCCCCCCCCCCCCCCCCCACCCCGAGAAGGAGTACAGCAAAAAACTACCCTGGGTGGGAGGTGGGGGAACAGGCTAAGGAGGGAAAACACAACTCAGTACATAACCCGCACCTGCACCCAGTCTGACCCCTAGGCCCCCAAGGTCCCAGAGCTCCAGGGTTTGGGTGGCCGGCCGAAGTCCTAGGCCAGCCAGACAGCCCAGTGGAAAGAGTTAGGTGGCTTGCCGGAGAAAATGGGCCACCCGACCCAGAGACCCAGTCTTTCAGGTGGCCGGCCAGCATTCTTGGTCTCAGGACCGAAGGGGTGATCCAGGAGGCGGCTTTCCACCGGAAGGCTCAATGGTGGGAAGCAGGGCCAAAGGAGGGGGACCACAATGGCGTCTGGTGGCAGAGGAAGGGGGACCACGATGGTGTCCGGCAGAGGAGGAAGAGGAACCCCGATGGTGTCTGGCAGAGGAGAAAAGGCCTCGGCATCCTCAGGCTGGCCGGCAGCACCATCGGTGGTCCTGGCTTGGGACACGGTTGCACCCACGATGGCTCCGGGTTGGAGCTTAGCAGCACCCGCGGTGGCTCTGGGCTGGAGCTTAGCAGCACCCACGGTGGCTCCGGGCTGGAGCTTAGCAGCACCCGCGGAGGACCCGGACTGGGCTATGGCTGCACTCATGGCGGGCCGGCTGACCTGTGAGAGCACCAGGCCAAGAAGGCAGTTGATCAATGGGGCACCGGGTGAGGGCAAAGGAGGATGGTCCACGATGACTTCAGTGGGGGAAGCTGGACCCACGGAGACCTCTGACTGAGTTGGAACATCTCCAGTGACCCTGAGAGAAAGCTCAGATAACAAGGCCAGAGAAGAGGGGTCAGGGTCACTTGCAGTGGCGGAGCCTGACGAAGCAAGCTCAGATGCAGTGGGCGGCTGCACCCAGCTCTCCTCGCCAAGAGCCAGGCAAGAATGCTCTAAAACACACACGAGGAAAACAAAGGAGAGCATTTGCCTGAGCTCGAGCTCCACCGCCATCCAGGACTCTGACAATCCAGGCAATGATGTCATCTCGGGCTCGGCCTCCAGGAGGTCCAGCTCCAGTTCCTAATCTGTTGCGGCAGCCTCCGCAGCAGGCATAATGGTGATAGCAGTCTCGTCCTCCCCAGGCGAAGGAACCCATGCAGGTGGCTTATCCAGCGTGGCAGCTGAGGATCGGCTCACTGCTGGTACCGGGATCGGGTTCTCCTGGACCTCTGGCTCCCCCTGCTTCCGGCGGTTCTTCTTCGGGGCCAGTGTGCAGTCAGGGACCACAGGAGAGAACACAAAGAGGGCTGGTGAGCAATTCATAATAGCAGCAGGTGAGGAGAGCTCAGGGGACTGCTTTTCCTGAGTCTCCCTACCGGGAATCAGGCAAGATATTTCATCATAAATAGAAGTAGAATGAAATAAAACTTGCCTGTTATCCCAGATCTAGATGTTGCCTGCTGCTGTATAAGGAGCATCGTCCCTCTCTGTGGCTAAGGTGGTGTTGGGCCCCTCTGTGGATTGTTGAGGAGCCGCCCCTGTAGTCACTGGAACGGGCGTAGCCAGTGGAAAAATGGAGCACCTCTTGACAGCAGGGAGAGACACTGAGGGAACGGACATCGTAGCAGTAATGGAAGGCGGTTGAGCTGACGAGGCAGCCGGCGAAGAAGAAGAAAATGAGCGAGAGTCTGCTGTGGGGATTGTCGGGCTCGGTGTCCGAGGAGAGGCAGCTAAAGAGGCGAGATTATTCCTCCGGTGGTCCGGGGCAGGACGACACTGTCGCCGTGAAGCTGGATGAACAGGAATGGGCGCCGGAGACTGGTGAGGAGTGGAAGCTATGGAGCCACGGGAGCGCCTCCCCTTCGGCTCGAGCCCAGGCTTCTCCGGGGAATTCTTCACCCCTCCGCTGTTCTCACGTGGAAGCGCAGCCACCAGGGAGATCCTCTCCTTTCCTTCAACATGCTCCAGGAGCTGAGGGCACCAGTGACCCGCTGCCTCCGCAAGTTCCAAATACCACAATGCGTCTTTCGGGGTGGAATATGTGCATTCCGTGGAGATCAGACAGTCTATCTCCATGAGCACACGGCAGCACTCCCACCCATGACGCATTGGGTAGCTGCATCCTCCTGCTGTATCCATCATCGCTCCAAGACAGGTGAGCAAAAACACAAAAAGGTGAAAACAAGGCCCACTGCAGAAGCTGGGTTTTAATTCTGGCGGCAGTCAACTGTCATGTATGCCCCTCCGGGGCAAAAACAAACCCAAGCGCTTGACTGCGGTGAGACATTTATTAACAGAAAAAACATAAAACAGTCTAAAAATAACTGTGCAAGCAACATAACAAGTGCAAACATGAAAAAACTTACAAAGATGACTCTCTAGAGCTAAGAATTCTCTGGAGAGTGAAGGAGGGGGAGACTGGCCAAAGAGAGTAGTCAGTCTGAACACAGTCGTGACTGCCGCACTCATGGAGAGAAACGGCAGTCTGTAAACAGTGGGGAGAATAACGAGCAGCAGGTGCAAGTGGGCAAGTGACCTAATTTCCAACTGCTCACAGCTGGTGGGCATACCTGGGAGATGAGGAAAGAGCTCTGCCATGGAACAGAAAAGCAACCCAATAAACATATACAGAAGATAACCAAAATCAGACTCACAGATAAATATTACGAGACATAAAGTGAGGGTCTAAGCTCAGCAACAAACCAGAGCTCAGACACATGACAGTCACAATTCCAACCCTCCTCCTTCGTCTGGACTTGGGACTGGAAAAAGTGACCAAAAAGAGGTACTCTCTGGTGGAGTTACTCAAGTTTTTTTTTTTTTTTTTTAAGAAAACTTTACATTTACACCTGTGATCAGCAAGTGGCAGCTTTGTGCATACAGCATTGATTTGTAGTCTGGATATGAAAAGGTAAACACCTCCTGCTCTGACTGCAGCTGAGAGGGACTGCTGCTTGAGGACAGGGTCACCTGTGAGTGCTTTGGGATATGGGAGGGGCCCATGAAAGCACTCACTGCTCATTGAGAAGCGTAAGAATGACAAATGCTTTCATGTCGGTCTCCAATAACACAAGAAAACATTGCTAGATTTGTCACTAATCGCTTTTTGGAAAAAAAGTCGCTAGAAGGGTCTGAATACTTGCCAAGTATAGCAGCAAAGTCGCAAAGTTGGCAGTACTGGTTGTTGGAGCCTGAAAATGGCTGCTAAATCTTAATCTCATACCAAAAGCAACAGGCCAACAGAAGAATGTTCCATAAACAGGTGTGGCTGGCAGTGGCGGACTAAGATATGTGCCATGTGGGCAAGCATCCAGGGCGCCATTTTTTTGAGGGTGATATGAAAATAAAAATAATAATAAAAGATTGATAATTATGTGTGCTGAGCGTGTATTGTGGCAAATGCACCCTCTACATGCGGGATGCTGGCACTCTCTGGCTGTGGCTGGCAGACTCCACAGTATGGCCGACATTCAAAGTGCAGCAAAGGAGGAAACAAAACTGCTATAAGTAATTTTTTCTTAAATTACGCAGCAGTTTGAATTTTAAAACATTGAGCCCTAAAACGGCAACATTTGGTTATCACAGCTTATGTTATATAACATAATTTTTCTCTAATGTGTTGTAGTTGGCTTCAGTTTACTGTAGACATGAATTAATTTCAGGGCTGTGCAGAAAGGCAGAGGTGCAAATTAATTAAAAAAAAAGGGGCACATGGAATGAGATTTGTTAAAAATATATGTCAACTTTATATGTTACTTACATAGTTGGCATCTATCCATTCATCCATCCATCTTCTTCCGCTTAATCCTTTTCGGTTTGCGGGGGGGGGGGGGGGGCTGGAGCCTATCCCAGCATCTTTGGGTGAGATTACTTTAATAACTATACACTCATGGACATAATAATACCCCACAGATTTTTACAAATTCTCAACTGCCACAGAGACCACGGTCTTCATCATTAATTATGTAAAGGTCAATGACAAAATCATTTTTTTTTTTTTTTAAATGGGCAGCTTCCATTGAAAAATGATTATCTCTTCAAAATAAAAACATCTTTGCAAAAATCTAAAAAAAAAAAGTTTTTCTTTCAATAAATGATTAAAACTTCATTCAAGTGACTCAGTTGTTTCAAAAAATTAAAAAGGCCATTCACCTAGTCAGCAAAATGAGCCAAAACCATCTCCTCTGTTAAACTGCCCCCTCCATCCCCACAACGACTGCAAGGATAGTTTATATAGGACAGTGTAGTATAGGTGCATCTCAATAAATTAGAATGTCATAAAAAAGTTGATTTATTTCAGTAATTCAGTTTAAAAAAATGAAAGTCATACAGTATATAGATTCATTTCAACACATTGTGATATATTTCAAGTGTTTATTTCTTTTAATGTTGATGATTATGGCTTATAGTTCATGAAAACCCCAAATTCAGTTTCTCAAAAAATTAGAAGATTACATATAATTAATTTTAAAAAAATGGATTTTTAATAGCAATATTGGCTGACTGTAAAGCATGTCCATGTACACACTCAATACTTGGTCAGGGCTCCTTTTGCATGAATTACTGCATCAATGTGGCGTGTCATGGAGGCGCTCAGCCTGTGGTACTGCTGAGGTGTTATGGAGGCCCAGGTTGCTTTGATAGTGGCCTTCAGCTCATCTGCATTGTTGGGTCTGGTGTCTCTCATCTTCCGATTGGCAATACTCCATAGATTCTCTATGGGGTTTAGGTCAGGAGAGTTTGCTGGCCAATCAACCACAGTAATACCATGGTCATTAAAACAGGTTTTGGTACTTTTGGCGGCATGGGTAGGTGCCAAGTCCTGCTGGAAAATGAAATCAGCATCTCCATAAAGCTTGTCAGTCGAGGGAAGCATGAAGTGCTCTAAAATTTCCTGGTGGACGGCTGTGCTGACTTTGAAATTTAAAAAAAAATAAAAATTTAAAATTGATTTTATGTAATATAATTTTTTTTGAGAAATAGAATTTGGGGTTTTCATTGGCTGTAAGCTACAACCATCAACATTATGTGATGGCTTGCTCTGTGTCATTATCTCCCACAGCTGCGCGCACACCGGTTCGCCATCACACTCAGGCTATTTAATCCACTCTGCCTTCAGACCGGCATGGAGCCGTCTGTCTCCCTGGCTGAAGAAGCTCAACTCTCGACTTCATAGCCTATCATCCTGCCTTCATTGTTTCTGTCTAAGTCCTCCTTGTCTCAGCCTCATCCTCTGGAAGGATCATCCTCTTTCACCAAGTAAGCCATTTCCAACTCACCTGTTCCTACGTTGTATCCCCTGTGCACAGGCGGAATTCCTTGGAGGCGGAATCGTCCCTCCTGGCGGCAGACCCAGCCTCACTCATTCCAGCGGGTCCATCTCCTCACCAGCGGCGTTGTGACGACAGGCGCTGTCCTCCTGGCTGTAGCCTCCGGGCTAACCTGGGTGCATCGCCCCTTCTGCAAAAGTAAGCCTCAGTTATCAACTAATATAAAAACTTGTTGTTTGAAAACAAGTTTTCAAAATTTGAAAACTTATTTCAAGATGGCGGAGTGAGTGGTCTCAGTCTTGCAGGCTCTTGCAGCTTAAATCAGTTTTTTTAGTTGTGGTTCAGCCGGTCTGGATTCGGGGGTCAGACTCAATCTCTGTTTTTAAGAGTTGTTTTGCGTTCACTGTGAGAATTGGACTTTTGGGACTGCTCTCATTCGTGAGTGAACTGATTGGCGTTTCTCTTCGTGGTTCGCTGCTACGCTTAACCCGAAGCGTTTGCTAGGCTAACGCTATAGCTAACGCCATAGCTAGTCGTAGCACCTAGCACCAACACGGAGAAGCGACTCTGTCCCCAGTATTGGGGCTCGCCGGAGGAACAAGCCGAGGCAGCAGTTGGACGGAAGCCGGATCGGAGTTCAGCTGCAGCGGTGGTGGGAGACGGGGACCAGTGGAGGACCACCGGGGCCCCAACCGGAGTCGGAGCCCAGTTGCAGCGGCGAGGCTCGGCGGAGGAACTACTGAAGCAGACGGTGGTAGGCGGCGGGGCTCAGCGGAGGGTCTACCGGGACCCCAGCTGGACAGAAGCAGGATTGGAGCTCGGCTGCAGCGGCGGTGGGCGGCGGGACTCGGTGGAGGAGCTTCTGGTGCCCCGGCTGGACAGGAGCTCGGTTACAGCGGCGGTAAGCAGCGGGACTAGCAGCGGAGGGGGCTAGCTGAGACCCAGCTGGATTCGACGTCGGTTGGATCGGATACCGGCGACACCAGCAGAGATTGTTTTACTATCCACAGGTCAGTAAAAATGCCACCAAAGAAGGAGGAAATGGAAGAGATCAAAAAATCTCTGAACTTCTTGTCAGAAGAACTGACCAAAGTGGTTAGTCAGCAGGCTAAAATAATAGAGCTAATGGAAGATGTCCGAGAATTAAAATTAACAATTAAGGAAAAAGACAAAAAAATTGCAGACTTGGAGCAACGCGTCGAGGATCTTGAACAATATTCTCGTATGGATGATCTAATTATAAGTGGACTAGACATTAAATATCAATCATATGCTCATGCTACAGCAGGATTGAGAGGAGAGGATGCTCCCCTGAGTAAATCAGTCTCCCTGGAAAACCAGGTGCTTCAGTCCCTTGATAGTAGAAATATAAAGGTCAAAGCAAATGCAATTTCAGCCTGTTATGCTTTACCCAGAAAAGATAATAAAACAAAGAATCAATTGTGATGCGCTTTGTGAACAGAAGGGTAAAGAATGACATACTGAGGCAGGCCAGAAAGCTATGGGGAACAGAAGTTTACCTAAATGAACATCTAACAAAAACTAATGCTGAAATAGCACGGCAAGCACGGATGCTGAAAAGACAAAATAAGATACAGGCAACATGGACAAGAAATTGTAGAGTTTGGATCAAACTAAATGGAGCACCTGAGGAAGCAAAGAGTATAATAATCAGGGATGTTAGTATAATAATCAGGGATGTTACTGACTTAAATAAATACAAATGAACACTGATTAAGAAAATTAAGAGACTATAAAAATCCATATCCACACACACGGCAAGAATAGTTCTTTTGACACACCATGTCAATGTACTTTAAAAAAATAAACAAAACAAACAAAAAAACTTATGACTGACTTGAGTAGACATCGATTATCCCCAGTTGGAGGAAGTCATTTGACACAGAGTGAGGAAATTCAAACTCTGAAAATATGCCATTATGCTGAACATAAACTACAAGAGATGGAAAATATATTGATCCTGATAACCACTTTTTCAATAATATTCATAATCATTGTGAATATTACACCGAAAAGCAATTCAAAAGTCAAGTGCAACTAGATGGTAAACTATCAATAATACACTTCAACAGCAGAAGTCTTAACAAAAACTTTCCACAGATTCAGCACTATTTAAAACAGCTAGACAGAAAATTTACAGCTATCGCAGTCTCTGAAACTTGGCTTAATGAAGAGCAGGCTCCTCTGATGGCAATAGAGGGATATCAGATGTTTCATATTAACAGATCTCAAAAAAAGGGTGGTGGTGTTGCACTGTATATTGATGACCTGTATAGGTGTAAGCTTGTAAATGGAATGTCCTTTGCACTACCAGGGATTTGGAATGTGTTACTGTGAGATTGACCAAGATAAAACAAAAAATCTAATTATATAGTTGTATATATAGAACGCCGGGAACTTGCATTGAGACATTCAGAGATAAATTAGTCGAGCTGTACAATAATATTACTAGTAAGAAAATGGTAGTAATTTGTGGAGATTTCAATATTGATTTACTAAATCCATATCAACAAAATGTAATTACAGAGTTCATGAATTCTATGTACAGCATGAGTCTATATCCCACAATAACACATCCCAGTAGAATCACAGTTCACACTGCTACACTTATTGACAACCTGTTTGTTAATATTATTGATAAGAAAATAGAAAGTGGATTATTGATAATGATATAAGTGACCATTTGCCAACCTTTGCACTTATCCATGGCCACACGGGGGCCAATACAGAAAAAATTTTAAAATCATTCAGATACAAATCACAAAATGCAATCAGTTCTTTTAAAGAAGACTTAGAAGACTGGACAAAAGTCTATGTATCAGATGTAAATGAAGCTATGACACATTTATAAACATTCTAACCATTCTTTATGAAAAAAAATTGTCCATTAGTAAAGAAAAAGCTTAAACATAAATTTGCCAATAAGCCATGGTTAACCAAAGGATTACAAAAGGCGTGTAAAAAGAAAAATTTATTATATAAAGCTTTTCTAAAGAAAAGGACAAAAGAAGCAGAGCAGCGGTATAAAACATACAAAAATAAGTTAACATAGTGTAACGTCGGGGCCATTTTAAGGGAGCCAGGGATTTCCCAGCATGCTTTGCCAGTTTGAAACGTTACTGTGTGTGTTAAATGTGTTACTTCTGAGTTATACTGCTGTGTCATTATAACTGCATTATAATGACCCAGCAGTGTTTAGCAGGATTAGGGCAAGATGTATCATGTGTGTGTAACCGTGATGTAAACAGAGGTCTGTGAGAATGACCTCCCCGGCTCTGTGTACTAAGTTGCAGGTTGGGGGTCGGGGTGTGTGTAAAATAAATCAGGTTGATCACAGCCATCTGCTCCATTGTCTTTTTGTGTGAACCCCTGCAAACGTCACACTGGTGTCAGAAGTGGGATCTCCTGTCCAAAGCAGTAATGGGGCGCTGACATCGGGACGATGTCGAGAACCAGAGGGGAGTAGTGTAGCGAACTCAATATGAGCACCCTACTTGGCTTGCCAAGTGGGTTGACCCTATTGGCGACACAGGTAGGGTGCGGGACTCCGGAGCGGGAGGCGTGAGTTCGAATCTCCCGGTGGGACGTCGCCATGTCGAGCAGCACGTTACACTACAATAAGTGGCAGGTTGGGGGTTGGGGTGTGTGAAAAATAAATCAGGTTGATCACAGCCATCTGCTCCATTGTCTTTGTGTGAACCCTGCAAACGTCACACTGGTGTCAGGAGTGGGATATGGAGCGAGATGAGGATCCAGGCGGAGGTACAGCGGCCAGAGCGATTCATCGCTCAGCCGGGAACGGAGTGTAGAGCTGAGACGCCAGCCCCTGGAGAGCTTCGCCGCGATGGACGGAGCAGAGCAAACCAGCGCCGCTTCCCGCCCCTTTCAGGGCAGGACGGGCTGGCGATTCCAGAGCGACCGGGAGATGACAGTGTCATCCATCCAGCAGCGGGCCAAGATTCCCCGCTACAACGGCGAGAACCTGTTGGATGACCGCCTGGCCCAGATCGAGCTGGCTGCCGCGCTGATCATCAGAGGAAACCACCGTGCTGAGAGCGAGTGGAGGAGGAGCTACGGCACATCACAGCAGCGCGTGCACGAAGGAGACAGCCGTGGCGACGCGAGGAAGGACGGCTTCCGCTGCACAGAGCCAGGGTACATGGCATGGTACTGCCCCGCACACAGCGCACGACAAACTGACCCCTCGCCGACGCTAAATTAGAGCGAGGTGGCATGGACGGGAAAAAAAGCCGCCTCCTGCAGATGCTTCCCCCGGCAGATGACGTCACAGAGGCGCAGGAGCGACGCAGCGGAGCGAGCAGGACGAAGATGCGGCCACTTTCCAGGCGCGGCAAAGGCTGGACGCATGGATGCGGGCCAGCGGCCGCCTGGGAGAACTGGCAGCGGTGGGAGTCGGCCGGAGCGGGCCTGGGACTCCCGCTGCCAGGGAAGGGACTGTGCGTGGTCCTACAGAGGCTGTCGGATGTGTCCATCCGCCCGCTGGTGGCCAAACCGGAACCCTACCCCAACCAGATGCTCTGACCGAGACTCAGATGGCCGTGCATGCCGCTCTGGCACGGGCTGACTCGCGTTGGATTTCTGAAAGTGGACTTTGAATTTTCTGGGGACAGAAACCAGTCCAGGGGGGGGGGCAGTGTAACGTCGGGGCCATTTTAAGGGAGCCAGGGATTTCCCAGCATGCTTTGCCAGTTTGAAACGTTACTGTGTGTGTTAAATGTGTTACTTCTGAGTTATACTGCTGTGTCATTATAACTGCATTATAATGACCCAGCAGTGTTTAGCAGGATTAGGGCAAGATGTATCATGTGTGTGTAACCGTGATGTAAACAGAGGTCTGTGAGAATGACCTCCCCGGCTCTGTGTACTAAGTTGCAGGTTGGGGGTCGGGGTGTGTGTAAAATAAATCAGGTTGATCACAGCCATCTGCTCCATTGTCTTTTTGTGTGAACCCCTGCAAACGTCACAATATGTAATAAGATGTAGTAAAAGAGACTATTACAGTAAAGGGCTGCACGGTGGCACAGTGGTTAGCACTGTGGCAGCACAGTTTTACCCTCGGCCGGGGGATCGCGGGGACCGTGAGATCGTGGGTTCGATCCCTGCCCCCGGCCAACAGTGATCTGTGTGGAGTTTGCATGTTCTCCCCGTGTTTGCATGGGTTTACTCCGGGATTTCTCCGGTTTCCTCCCACATGCCAAAAACATGCAGGTTAGGGAGTTAAGGGGCGCTTGCGCACGCAGTGACCGGCAGCTGGTGGTTTGTCACCAGTCAGCAAAACAAATCTACCTACAGGTACAAAATAAGTAATAATAAAAAAAAAATAATAATAAAAAAAAAACTGGAGAAAAACAGAGACAATATTAAAAATACATGGACAATACTTAACAATATTCTTGGAAATAAAAACAGAAATACAAGCTACCCAACCAGTTTTTCAAAAAATAATAGAACGACTCAGAATGTGAATGCAGCTTCACCTGCAGATGAATTTAATAACTTTTTTGTTAACATTGGTCCTAATTTGGCTTGAGAAATACCCATTACGGCACCCACAGGTGATACAATAAGCAAAAACACTGCTATAAAAGACTCCATTTTCATAAAGAACACAGACGAGAGAGAGGTCATTGAAATTGTTAAATCGTTTAAAAGTAAAACATCTACGGACTGTGATGGTATTGACATGCTCTTAGTCAAAACTATTATTGAATGCTTAGTGAAACCACTGACGTATATCTGTAACCTGTCTCTCCAAACAGGTATATTTCCCAATGCAATGAAAATGGCTAAAGTAATTCCGATATACAAGACGGGTGACAGAGGGGAACTTTCAAACTATAGACCAATTTCACTATTGCCGCAATTTTCCAAGATACTTGAAAAAATATTCTGAGAGAATTGACGACTTCATACTGAAGAATAATTTATTGTGTGAGCAGCAATATGGGTTCAGACACAAGAGGACAACTGCAATTGCTCTAATGGAATTTATAGAAAAAATATCAACTGCCGTTGAAAATAAAGAGTATTCAGTTGGGGTATTCCTTGATCTTAAAAAAGCATTTGATACAGTGGAGCATAACTTATTATTAAAGAAACTACAGAATTGTGGTATTAGGGGAGTAGCACTGTCCTGGTTATGTAGTTACTTAAAGAATAGATATCAGTATGTATGTGTTGGTAACAAAAACTCAGTTACTGAAGGTTACTTGTGGAGTCCCACAGGGTTCAGTTTTGGGGCCATTGTTATTCAATATGTATATAAATGATATATGTAAAGTTTCAGAAAAAATGCATTTAATATTGTTTGCCGATAACACTAATTTATTATGCAGTGGAAGCAATTTGGAACAACTTTTGGATACACTCGGAAGGAATTAGGAAAGCTTAACTGTGGTTTGAATCAAACAAATTAACACTCAATTTAAGACAAAATTTATAGTTTTTAACAACCATCACAACAACTTAGTATCTAAACTCAGTGTAAATGGTGTAGAGATTGAAAGGGTATCCGAAACTAAATTTCTTGGTGTAATAATTGATAATAAACTGTGTTGGAAGTCACATATTAAATATATTAAAGGTAAAATATCCAAATCATTGCAATACTACACAGAGTGAAATATTTGCTGAATCAACCCACACTATATACCTTGTATCATTCATTAATACTCCCATACATGACATATTGTACTGAAGTATGGGGAAATGCATATAAAACAAACATATATCCAGTCTTTATGCTTCAGAAGAGAGCTATTAGAATAATAAACAAAGCTGCTTACAGGGAACCAACAAACCCACTTTTTCTTAAATTAAAAGCTCTCAAGTTGAAAGATCTGGTTGACTTTAAAACTGCAGTAATAATGTTTAAAGTGAAGAATCTATCACTGCCCACAAATATCCAAAAGCTGTTCCAAATAAGGGAGAAACAATATCATTTCAGAGGAACATGTATATTTCAAAAACCTTCAGTGAGAACTACCACCAAGCAACACTGTGTTTCAGTGCAAGGAGTCAGATTATGGAACGATTTTGGACCTGAAATATTCATGTACAACGCTTGGACAATTTAAACAAAAACTAAAGGAAGAAATACTCCAAACATATATACAAGATGACATATAAATCACATAAGGATTGTCATAATCCAGTCTGTGTTGTGTTGTTGCTTAGTTGTTTTTTTTTTGTTTGTTTTTTTGTCACATTTTGTTTTAGCTATGTTCTGAATTGTAATCGCTCGTTTGTTTTTCTTTTGAATTCTTGGATGGAATATGGGTGGGCAATATAAGCTGCGGCTTCAGCTATCACCCATTTCGGATAACTTATGTTGAACTGTATAATCAGAGGAGTTATTGTCTAATTTGACCTTGTTGGATTTTCTTTCCCCTTTGTTATATTATTCCGTTTCTTTTAATCTGTACTTTTAATCTATCCGAAATAAAGACTGATTGATTGAGTGATTGAATATGCTCCTTCAGAAGGGCAATACTAACATCCGTGCTTCTGCTTTGTCTTTAGGGTTGCCAGGTCGTACAGCGCTCTGCTCACCCCCAGCTACGACGCCACTGCAGACATACACATTCACGTCCACATACACAACACATACACACACTCACACACCCTCACTTTCTACAATAAAGATAATTGAATCCACTCTTGAGCCTGTGTCTGTTCCGTGGGTCTGTCAAACATGTCACATTAAAGGAAATAAACACTTGAAATATATCACTCTGTGTGTAATGAATCTATATAATAGGAGTTTAATTTTTTAATTAAATTACTGAAATAAATCAACTTTTTCATGACATTCTAATTTATTGAGATGCGCCTATTAGTGAGAGGATAGGTGCAAATGTACAAGAAAATCATGAAAATATGAGGGGAAAAAAAGGTGATACATGGCAAAAGTTAAAAAAAAAAAAGTAAACTTGCCACGAAAACGTTGCAAGAAAATCCTCACTAATTGTTGAGGAAACCGAACATTTGGACATTTAAGAGAAAAATAAAAAGTAAAAATGTTTTTAAAAAATGTGTGTGTGTGGGGGGGGGGGGGTGGAGGCAGTCTGCCCAGGGCGTCATACAAGCCAAGACTGGGACAGTATTTTGCTCAAGGATCAGGTGCTGAGTGCTTTCTCAGATTGAGCAGGGCAGGTCTACCTGGATGGAGGTAATTAGCAGCTACAGCAGGGATGTCAAACGTACGGCCCGCGGGCCAAAACCGGCCCAACAGAGAGTCCAAACCAGCCCATAGGATGAATTTACAAAGTGTGAAAATTAAATAATAGAATGCATGAGCAGAAATTTTTCAATAAACTAATTGCTATTCCCAATTTGTCCATTTGGGGTCGCACAAGAGTAGCAGACACAAAAGTGATCCTGATTTCCACTGAGGGAGTCTGTTATGCAGGTTGGGAGGACAGGATTTCGTCCAGAAAGACTCCAAGGCAAACCTTTCCCACCTGTGTCTGCCATTATCCCTTCTCGCCCATAACAGATCACTAAAAATATGCAACAAGTCTTTTTTTGATGGATGCCAGATGCAGCACACACTGAAATGTCACGGTATTTACTGTATGTAATAACTGTTCTTTAAAAACACATTTACCCCCGTGTCTCACAGCTCGGGGGGGGGGGGGGGGCGTCAGTTCACTGCCTTTTACTCAATGTTTTTACAGTGGGACCAAAATTTTTGGAACATGTTTAAAACAAGGGAAGCTGCCAGTGTCTTGCCAAAAAGTGATGGGCCGTCAGAAACTGATCAGCTCACTGCGGGAGCGCGCCTCGCTCAGCTAAAGCAGTTTCTCTTCTGATTCTGACGGCTGCTTTTGAGCAAAACAGACGTAACTTTTTGTCCATGCAATTAGTGAAGGTATGTCTGAATATTTAATGCAGCGAGGGATTAGTCATAATTTTAGACCCATGAGTTTTGTGTTAGAATTAAATTAAAACCGTTAGGTTTAAGAATAGGGCTAAACCTACCTTTATGATATAGCCTACAATTAGGGAGGGATCATGTATTCTGAACCCTCCCTTAGTTATGCTGCTAATAGGTTTAATCAGCCGGGGGACCTCCAGTAATGCACTGGGCCTCACTCCTTTCCTCACTCTCAATGAAATATTTTTTTTGCTGGTCATTAACATTTGTTTGTTCTCTCCCATAGATTGAGTCCCCATCGTGCTGTTTGCTCTCTACATGTCTGTTCTTTTCATCTTCTCTATCCCCTCACCCCCCAGCCAGTCGCAGCAGATGACTGCCCCTCCCTGAGCCTGGTTCTGCTGGAGGTTTCTTCCTGTTAAAAGGGAGTTTTTCCTCTCCACCGTCGCCAAGTGCTTGCTCACAGGGGATCACCTGATTGCTGGGGGTCTTTCTGCAACTGTGGGGGTTCCCCCTACAGTTGATAGGGCTATGAGATGACTGTTGTTGTGAAATGACGCTATATAAATAAAGTTGAATTGAATAATCAGATATGACATTTTATCCTGTAGCAGCTTTTAATGTTTTGCCTCATGTTAAGAGAAGTGTGCTGAGATTAACAAATCTGTGTATAACAATGTAAAAGTCAAATAAAGCTTTTCTTTCCCACGAATACTTGTGTTTGTGCATTATTTGCTCCTATAATTGTACACTGTAAGTAGAATCCATAAAATGTATGCTTCATCTGCCAAAAATTCATAAGGCTCCCACTTTAGATTGAAACATTTTATCTGCCAAAAAATTACTTGCTTTGGTTCTCAAGGTGAATTGTGAAGATTATAATATAACATGTTCTGTCCAACTTGTAAATAGTCTCAAAGGGCTGTATAGCTTATAAATATGTTATTTTACTGCCAAAATTGATTAAGGTGCTTTAAAATAACAATTTGGTTGTTCAGGGATAATTAACCCACCCACAGGGGGTGGACAAGCAGTGTACTCCTAGTGCCGGTCCAAGCCCGGGTAACGATGCTTCAAGAAGAGAGAGGAACATACAGTGGATATAAAAAAGTCTACACACACCTGTTCAAATGCCAGGTTTTTATGATGTAAAAAAATGAGACCAAGATAAATCATTTCCAAACTTTTTTCACCTTAAAGTCCAAATGTCACGTAATAGGGTCCTTAAAATGTCTTGAAACTAGATATAAAAGGGAACCGATCGTTCGGGTCTGGTGCATATGCTTCAGTAACGCCGGAACATTCGTTAATTTAAAACTGCCGCGCTTGGCCTGACGTTCCCACTCAGGGCCCCCGGAATCGCCTGGGAAGAAGGCGGAAGTGACAAAACAGATTGTGCCCTAGTTTGATGCTTGGGGTATCCGATTGATTGTTTATATGGAGACTGGAAGATTGAAGTGAGCAACAAGAAAGAAAAAATTGGATATTTCACCATGCCTGGTAGTGGTGGGAAACGTATCGCTGGCTATTGCAGCAATACAACAAGGATGGTGTTTCACTATTTACTTTCCGAAAGATCACCAAGTAGCGGCACAATGGACACGGAAAGTTCAGACAATGATTTAGAAATCAGCATCCTAGTAACAGACCGACACAGGTCCATTGCTAAATGGATCCGTGAAAATCTGCCACAAGTGCTCCATTTGTATGACGTTTGGCATGTTGCGAAAGGTAATTACCGTAAAAACATGCTATGTCCGCCACCTGCATATACATACCTGTCAAGGCATACCTCATGCCTCCCTTACTGGGGGGGCTTTCAACACCTGTACTGAGTACTTAAAAAACTGTATTTATCGGCAGATGAAAGAAAACTGACCCCCCCCCCCCAAAAAAAAAAAAAAAAACCAGCAACTGCAACATGACCTATTTCAAACATATTTATTCAAATGTACACTTTTATGGACACAATCTTGAGCCACAACTTTTTGGTAATGTGAAAATAATAAGCCAAGTAGCACAAAAAAAATAAATAAAATAAAAAAAAATAAAAAATATTTTTCAAATTTACATTAGCACAAGGTAGATTGCTTAATTTGAAAGTACACAATAAGAATTATTCTGAATATAGTTCTTAATTGTCAGCTAGATACTGTATATACACTTGGAATTAAAGAGTTTTTGTCAGCTTTGTTACACTAATGCACTTGGATGAACTTGAAACAAGAAAATGTTCACTGATGCTGCTTGTTATAGTTCCAAGTAGCAGCCTTTGCTGACTCTAGCATTTCTGAAGTGGCAGATCAGATCAGGTGGCAGATCAGAAGTGATCTGCACCAATGGGGGTAGATTGTGCCTGCACAAAAAAATGACAAACCATCACTTCTGCTAGTGATGCATTGGATTTGGAAGGCGATTCCTCTCTGTTCCGGAGCCGCAGGACAGTAGAAAGTGTGAGGCCATCAGCCTAATGATTAAGTCCACACTTCTCACTGTAGTGATAATAGCTCACGCTGAGCGCTCTGCCAGCCCCCTAGCTGTGGGGGTCACACACACGACGTGTTCCTCAACACACTCACTAATTTTTTTTCCCGTATATTTTTCTTTTGGCCGTACAAAAATGGCAATACGCCCGTATTTGCTAAAATTGCATTTTCCCCGTATTAAAATACGGCGAAAACGTATCACTTGACAGGTATGCAAGCCTGTAAGGTTCTATGCCTCTATCACTGTTTGAACCACTGTCATCAGTATCTGGGGTGTCGTCTTCCCTGAATTCCAAGTCCGATTCACCAGAGGACAAAACTAATTTGTTCACAATCGCTGTCACTTTCCGTCATGATTGTCCAATGTTGATAAGTGTGAATGTGGATGCGGCAGGGCAGCCAGGGTGAAATTTGTGACGTCAAAAACATGGGCGTGGTCTGGATTGGCTGTCACACACTGCCAGCCGCTCGCGGGGCCTTCGCCTGGTGTATTTTGTGCAATTATGTAAATACGGGTGGGCGATATGGTCTCCGGTATGAATATTTGGTTTAAGCTATGTGTATTTTATCAAAATTCGTTGGCATTTGGCAAAAAAATTAGGTGACATTTGGACTTTAATGTGACCTATACCCTGTACAACCCAATTGGAAAACAAATTTAAGGTTCTTCTCTCTTCTTGAAGCATGTGTTCACCACAGCCATTTCCATCCTTTTAGGAAAATCCACAACCACAAAGACCACACCTACCCAGGACCTCCTCATCACCTCTGTTCCCTTCACCTACATGTCTATTAAAGTCCGCTCCAGTTACCACTTTTAAGGGGAAAAATAAAAAACTCACATTAAACTAATACTTTGTTGGAGCACCTTTGGCTTTTATTACAGCACTCAGTCTTTTAGGTAGGAGTCTATGAGCATGACACATCTTGATGTGGCAATATTTTCCCACTCTTCTTTGCAAAAAATGCTCTAAATCTGTCAGATTGCGAGGGCATCTTCTATGCACAAGCCCTGTCAGATCACCCCACAGATGTTCGGACTGGATTCAGGTCTGGACTCAGGCTGGGCCATTCCAAAAATGTACCCTTCTTCTGGTGAAGCCGTACTTTTATCTTTTGTTGATTTGGATGTGTGCTTTCGGTCACTGTCATGCTGAAAGATGAAGTTCCTCTTCTGAAGGTTTTGTTCCAACACTGACTGGTATTTGGAACAGTTCATAATTCCCTCCACCATGACTAAGGCCCCAGTTCCAGCTGAAGAACAGCCCCAAAGCATGATGCTGCCACCATCATGCTTCACTGTAGGTATGGTGTTCTTTTGGTGATGAGCAGTGTTGTGTTGGTGCCAAATATACCTTTTGGAATTATGGCCTAAAAGTTCAACTTTGGTTTCATCGGACCATAACACATTTTCCCACATGCGTTTGGAAGATTTCAAATGTGTGTTTGTAAAATGTAGCCCGGCTTGGATGTTTTCCTTCATAAGAAAAGGTTTCCGTCTTGCCACCTTAGACAAGAGATTGTTGTTACATGTACTAAGCTGCCAGTACTTGTCAAAAATTCCTGCAGCTCCTTCAACATTGCTGTCGGCCTCTTGGCAGCCTCCCTGTCCAGTTTTCTTCTCATCTTTTCATCAGTTTTTGGAGGGACGTCCCAGTTCTTGGTAATGTCACTATTGTGCCGTATTTTCTCCACTTGATGACTGTCTTCACTGTGTTCCATGGTGTATTTAATGCCTTGGAAATTCTTTTGTACCCTTCTCCTGACTGATACCTTTGAACAATGAGATCCCTCTGATGCTTTGGAAGTTCTCTGCGGACCATGGCTTGTGCTGTATGTGACTAGAAAAATGTCAAGAAAGCCTACTAGAACAGCTGAACTTTATTTGGGTTAATCAGAGGCACTTTAAATAGTGGCAGGGTGTGCTGACTCCATTAACATGAGTTTGAATGTGACTGGTTAATCTGAACACAGCCACATCCCCAGTTACTGTATAGAGGGTGTGCATATTTATGCATCAGGTTATTGTACGTTTATTTTTCCCTTAAAAGATTTCAGTTTGTTTTTCACTTGGGTATGTACAGGTTATAGGTCACATTAATGGTGGAAAAAGTTTTGAAAGGATTTATCTTGGTCTCATCTTTTTACATCATAAAAACCTGGCATTTGAACAGGGGTGTGTAGACTTTTTTTATCCACTGTAGGGTGACTTACAAGAGTGGAGGAAGGTGCACACAGGTGGACTACATCTCATGCAGAAGGAGAAATTTGAAAGAGATGGGAGACTGCAAGGCGGTGGCAGGGAAGAATGTAGCTAAACTGCATCAAATGGTAGTCTGTAGGATGACTTTGGAGAGCAAGAAGAGGCAACCAGTGAAGGCAGAGCCAAAGATTAAGTGAGGGAGGTTACAGAAGGAAGAAGGTCGCACAGAGTTCAGGAAGGAGTTGATACAGGTCTTCTGTCCTCCTTCCATGTCCATAGGGGGTCCAGACGCATTGTCCATCTGAGGCGTGAGGTCAATCCACACATGTAAGCTTTAAACATCCTTCTTGTGCTTAAACATATGCAGTTACAAATATGTGAGCTACAGATTGCATTTCAAATTGTGAGAAAATATGTAATAACATTTATCTATTAACAATCGATTATCGGCATTCAAATGCAGTTAGTGTTTCAAAACAGGCATGACATCACAACTTACACATGCTATTTCATAACAAATTCATTACGCGAAAATTCTCAAGTACATTACTTATAACGAGAAAAAAATCTTACCTCAGAATGTGTCTTCCGATCACTAATTGCTGTAATCGGGGCCAGTTGTGATGAACTTTGATTGACTGGCATCTGAATTTGACCGTGTCCATCGATTGTTTTGAATGCAGCACCGAGCGAGTAGTTGGATCTCCTTGTAGCCACAATTTTGAGATGTTTCTGTTTTGAACAGTGTTCAACTAAGGCAACACAACCACAAGATCCATAACTCAAGAAATTGTTGCAATAAACACACTGGGCTTTCCCTGGTACTTCGCATTTTGCTATGAAGTCGGCCATTTTTTCAACCACAACTTCGGTATTTTTACCGATCTTTACAGTCATTGACACAGTTTTTTTGAGCCATTCCCAACGAAACTTGCTCCTTATCCCTTTATCTATTTCTAAAATTCTTGCTTTGTTGTCTTTCGTGAGTTTTAGGTTCACCATTTTCACGAAATCGGGAAAACTCGGTTGATTGAACTGATTGAACTGTCCGCCATTTGCATTTCCCTCCGCGTGTTGGATATGACGAAGGAAATCTAACAAAATCGCCGATTGGTTGCTTCAATAAGTATCAGCCAATCAGTGGCCTTGTTACATTACATTACTGATCTCACTGGGTAGCGAGTTCTGTGTGGTAGATTTTAGCAGCCGATTGAAAATTCGACTCGCCGGTTATAACATACCCCCCCCCCCCAAAAAAAAAAATTCTCCTCGAATTTAGACTATTCACAAGAATGACCCTAGACATCATCAAATCCGCGGATCCACAGAGGATTCTCATCCCTGAATATAGTGGGTTGGATTCTGGATTTTTTTAACCAACAGGACACAGAGAGCAAGGGTCAATGGTTACATTGTCTGACCAAAAGTGTTTCTTCTACTGGCTCTCCTCAGGGGTGTGTGTTGTCACCATAACTCTTTATCCTGTACACAAACATGTGTCAGAGCAGACATGACAACAGACACATTATACAGTATGCTGATGATTCAGTTATTGTCATTCTCCTCCAGGATGGTGAGAGTGGCCACGGCCCAGTAGTTGAGGATTTTGTTCACTGGTGTGAGGATTCCTCCCTGCAGTTGAATACGACAAAAACTAAAGATATGATTATTGACTTTAGGAGGAAAACTCCCAGGCACGAAGTCACTGTACTAAAAGGCCTGACCATTGAATATGTGCAATCTTACAAATATCTTGGGACGATTATTGATAGTAATTTAAACTTTGAAGAGAACTGTGAAAGGGTGTGCAAAAAGGGTCAGCAACATTTGCATTATTTAAGGAAACTCGCACATTTCCAGATTGACCGAACCATAATGACAATGTTTTATCGGGCTTTTTATTGAATCTGTTTTATCCTTTTCTTTAGTGTCATGGTTTGGTCAGATAAAACTGAAACAGAGGAAATCCTTAGACCAGGTAGTTAGATGGTCCAGTCGTTTGCTTGGTGAGTCACAGCTGAGCATGACATCCCTGTACACCAGACAGGTACAGAGGATTGCTACCTCCATTTTAAATGATGACTCCCACCCTTTGCACTGCCACTTTAAGCTTCTTCCCTCCAGACGGAGGTTTGTTGTCCCAAAATGTAAAACCCAGCGCTACAAAAACAGCTTTGTTCCTGCTGCTGTCAAAGAGTTGAACAAGATGTAGCAATAAATGTAGCAATAAATCAAAGCTTGGATGACTTGTAATTTCCTGCTATTAAATTCAGATAAGACTGAAGTCATTCTTGTTGGTCCAAAAAACCTTAGAAATTCCTTTCCAAATCAAACTTTCAGTTTGGATGCAGTTACTCTCTCTTAATAGCTCTGTGAGGAACCTTGGAGTTATTTTTGATCAGGATTTGTCCTTCAATTCACATATTAAATTTGTTTCTAAGACTGCCTTCTATCATTTGCGTAATATTGCCAAGATTAGGAGCATCTTGTCTCAGAGTGATGCTGAGAAGCTGATCCACGCTTTTGTTAGCTCGAGATTAGATTATTGTAATTCTTTATTATCAGGCTGTCCTAAAACATCTTTAAAAAGTCTTCAGCTGATCCAAAATGCTGCTGCAAGAGTTTTAACAGGTACTAGAAAGAGAGATCATATCTCTCCGGTTCTGGCCTCCCTTCATTGGCTTCCCATAGAGTTTAGAATTAAGTTTAAAATCCTTCTTCTTACTTACAAAGCTCTAAACAATCAGGCTCCTTTTTATTTAAAAGATCTGATACTACTGTATTATCCTAACAGAGCACTACGCTCCCAAAATGCAGGATTACTTGTAATACCTAGAATCTCCAAAAGTACAATGGGAGGCAGAGCCTTCAGTTATCAAGTTCCTCTCCTGTGGAATCAGCTGCCAATCTGGATTCGGGAGTCAGACTCGATCTCTGTTTTTAAGAATAGGGCTAAAACCTACCTTTTTGATATAGCCTACAATTAGGGAGGGATCATGTGTTTCTGAACCCTCCCTTAGTTATGCTGCTAATAGGTTTAGTCAGCCGGGGGACCTCCAGTAATGCACTGGGCCTCACTCCTTTCCTCACTCTCTATGAAATATTTTTTTTTTGCTGGTCATTAACATTTGTTTGTTCTCTCCCATAGATTGAGTCCCCATCATGCTGTTTGCTCTCTACATGTCTGTTCTTTTCTTCTTCTCTATCCCCTCACCCCCCAGCCAGTCGCAGCAGATGACTGCCCCTCCCTGAGCCTGGTTCTGCTGGAGGTTTCTTCCTGTTAAAACGGAGTTTTTCCTCTCCACCGTCGCCAAGTGCTTGCTCACAGGGGATCGCCTGATTGCTGGGGTCTTTCTGCAACTGTGGGGGTTCCCCCCTACAGTTGATAGTGCTATGAGATGACTGTTGTTGTGAAATGGCGCTATATAAATAAAGTTGAATTGAATATATTGCACATAATTTAGTTATCTATTTATTAATTTTTATTTTACATTTGTTTATTTTTGTAGGTTTTTTATTTGGGTTTTAAATCTTTTATTGGGTTTTAGACTTCAGACTTTTATTGAGTTTTTAATCTCTTTGACTTAGTTTTTAACTTTAATATGACCCTTCTCTCTTATCGCTTTGTTTTTTCTCTCATCTCTTTGGCTTATGTCCTGATTGGTGGAGCCTTGAGTACTTTTATCATGTTTATAGTCAGCTTCATGTGTGCCTCTGTTTGTGTTCATGTTGAATGTAATTGTAGTTTGTAAATATATGTCTAAAATGATGTCACCTGACTGCAAAACAAATCTACCTACGGGTACAAATAAAGTAACCAGAACCTGGGTAGAAAGGTATGTGGTGTATCCAGTGGACAGAGGAAGGAAGACAAGAAGACTTGGTAGTGGAATGAGGAGGTACAGGAAAGTATTCAAAGGCTGAGGTTAGCAAAGAAAAAGGGGGATAGTCAGGCAGATGAAGGAAGTAGACAGGAGTATTTGGAATCTAGGTGCATGGCAGAGATAGGTGGCAAAGGAGAAGGAATATAGTGAGTTGTATGAGAGGCTGGACACTACAGAAGGAGAAAAGTTGTATCGATTGGCTAGACAGAGAGATTGAGCTGGTAAGGATGTACAGCAGGATAGGCTGATTAAGGTCAGAGATGGTAATGTACTTACAAATGACGAGAATGTGTTGAGAAGGTGGAAGGAGTACTTTGAAGAGCTGATGAATAAAGAAAATGAGAGAGAGATGAGGATGGATGAAGGAAAGATGGTGAACAAGGAAGTCCCAAGAATTAGCAAGGTGGAAGTGAGGGCAGCTCTGAAGAGGATGAAGAATGGAAAGGTGGTTGGTCCAGTTGACATACGAGTGGAGGTATGGAGATGTGTAGGAGAGATGGCAGTAGACTTTTTAACCAGATTGTTATACACAGTCTTGGAGAGTGAGATGATGCCTGAGGAGTGGAGAATTGTTTTGGTACCAGTTTTCAAGAACAAAGGTGATGTTCAGAGCTGTAGTAACTACAGAGGCATAAAGTTGATCAGCCACACTAGGAAGACATGGGAAAGGGTTGTTGAAGACAGGTTAAGAGGAGAGGTGACAATCAATGAGCAGCAGTATGGTTTCATGCAAAGAAAGAGTACTACAGATGCAATGTTTACTCCAAAAGTGCTGATGGAGAAGTATAGAGAAGGTCAGAAGGAGTTGCACTGTCTTTGTGGATCTTTGTGGAACTTAGCCTCTAAGTCTTTGTGTCTGTCTAAGCCTCTGTCTTAGTCTTGGTGGAACTTAGCCTCCATTTTCCCCATCAGAGAATCATTGTCTGCTCCCTCCAAAGTAAATAAAAATATAATGTACAGACATGGACATAATTGTTGGTACCCCTCTGTTAATGAAAGAAAAACCCACAATGGTCACAGAAATAACTTGAATTTGAAAAAAGTGGTAATAAATAAAAATTCTATGAAAATTAACCAATGAAAATCAGACAATGCGTTTGAATTGTGCTTCAACAGAATTCTTTTAAAAAACAAACTCATGAAACAGGCCTGGACAAAAATGATGGTACCCCTAGAAAAGACTGAAATAATGTGACCAGAGGGACATGTTCAACCAAGATGTGTCCTCTAATTAACATCACAGGTGTCTACAAACTTGTAATCAGTCAGTCAGCCTATTTAAAGGGTGACAAGTAGTCACTGTGCTGTTTGTTGACATGGTGTGTACCACACTAAACATGGACCAGAGGAAGCAAAGGACAGAGTTGTCTCAGGAGATTAGAAAGAAAATTATAGACAAGCATGTTAAAGGAAAAGGCTAAAAGACCCATCTCCAAGCAGCTTGATGTTCCTGTGACTACAATTGCACATATTATTCAGAAATTTAAGATCCACGAGACTGTAGCCAACCTCCCTGGACGTAGCCGCAGGAGGAGACGGATAACACGAATGGTAACAAAAAAGCCCAGAACAACCTCTAAACACATTCATGGTGAACTCCAAGGTCAACGTACATCAGTGTCAGATCGCACCATCCGTCGTCGTTTGAGCCAAAGTGGACTTCATGGGAGACGACCAAGGAGGACACCACTGTTGACACAAATCGTAAAAAAGCCAGACTGGAATTTGCCAAACTGCATGTTGACAAGCCACAAAGCTTCTGGGAGAATGTCCTATGGACAGACGAGACAAAACTGGAACTTTTTGGAAAGGCACATCAGCTCTATGTTCACAGACGCAAAAATGAAGCATACCAAGAAAAGAACACTGTCCCTACTGTGAAACATGGAGGAGGTTCTATTTTGTTCTGGGGCTGCTTTGCTGCATCTGGCACAGGGTGTCTTGAATCTGTGCAGGGTACAATGAAATCTCAAGACTATCAAGGTATTCTAGAGAGAAATGTGCTGCCCAGTGTCAGACAGCTTGGTCTCAGTCGCAGGTCATGGGTCTTGCAACAGGATAATGACCCAAAACACACAGCTAAAAACACCCCAAAATGGCTAAGAGCAAAACATTGGACTATTCTAAAGTGGCCTTCTATGAGCCCTGATCTAAATCCTATTGAACATCTGTGGAGGAGCTGAAACATGCCGTCTGGAGAAGGCACCCTTCAAACCTGAGACAACTGGAGCAGTTTGCTCATGAGGAGTGGGCCAAAATACCTGCTGAGAGGTGCAGAAGTCTCACTGACAGTTACAGAAATTGTTTGATTGCAGTGATTGCCTCAAAAGGTTGTGCAACAAAATATTAAGTTAAGGGTACCATCATTTTTGTCCAGGCCTGTTTCATGAGTTTGTTTTTTAAAATAATTCTGTTGAACCACAATTCAAAAGCATTGTCTGATTTTCATTGGCTAATTTTCAGAGAATTTTTATTTAGATTAGATTCAACTTTATTGTCATTACACATGTATGAATACAAGGTAACGAAACACAGTTTAGCATCCAATCAGAAGTGCAAAGGACAGCAGTGCAGTATATACGGTAATTAACAGTATGTGCAATTTAAGCAAATATATGCAGCAGTGCAGAAAGTTAAGAGTACTGTTATGTGCAAATAATGTACAATAAGTTAGATGGGCAGTTATGTACAGGTGAGGATGGTAAGAGATGATGGTAAGAGAGTCAGCGGGGAACTAAGTTCAATAACGTGACAGCTGTTGGAAAGAAACTGTTCCTAAACCTGCTGGTTCTTGTCTGAAGGCTTCTGAAACGCCTTCTGGAGGGGAGAAGCTGGAACAGTCCATGAGCAGGATGGTTGGAGTCCCTAAGAATGCTGCGTGCCCGGCGCAGACATCTTTTCCTGTCGACGTCCTCTATAACTGGAAGTGGAGTCCCTGTGATGCATTGGGCGGTTTTCACCACCCGCTGCAGCGCCTTACGGTCAGCGACAGAGCAGCTCCTATACCAGACTGTGACACAGTTGGTCAGGGTACTCTCTATCACGCAGCGGTAGAAGCTGCCCAGGATGTCAGTTGACAGATGATTCTTCTTCAGTGTCCTCATGAAGAAGAGGCGCTGATGGGCCTTCTTGATCAGGCTGGTGGTGTTAACTGACCAGGACAGGTCCTCCGAGATGTGGGTCCCCAGGAATTTGAAGCTGGGGACACGTTCAACAGCTATGCCATTGATATGGATGGGGTCATGTGTCTCTCCCCTCTCCTTCCTGTAGTCCACTATAAGCTCCTTGGTTTTGCTGGTGTTAAGGAGCAGGTTATTGTCAGCGCACCAAGTAGCCAAGTGCTCAACCTCTGCCCTGTAATCTGACTCATCGTTGTCTCTGATGAGTCCAATCACCGTGGTGTCATCTGCGAACTTTATGATGGAATTGGATCCATACATAGGCCTGCAGTCATGGGTGAAGAGGGAGTAGAGGAATGGGCTGAGCACACAGCCCTGTGGTACACCAGTGTTGAGTGTGATGACGGAAGAACGGTTGGGGCCTGACCTAACATGCTGGGGTCTGTTGGTCAGAAAATCCATGATCCATGAATTTTTATTTATTACCACTTTTGTCAGATTCAAGTTATTTTTGTGACCATTGTGGGTTTTTCTTTCATTAACAGAGGGGTACCAACAATTTTGTCCATGTCTGTATCAGCATCCCAAAGTGATTAAACAAAAAGTTGGTAAAACTCAAATTAAACACGAAGCCTCTAAATTGAATGATTTAGCCTCTGTTCCTCCTCATAATTTAAAAATTAAATGCAGTTTGTTAAATATTAATTTACCATTCCAAATTACTAGTTAATGTAAAGCAAAAAACACGTTATAATTCCTTTGAGGGCCTGGTCCTCAGTATCGGGCATTTTGTGGAGTGTGTAAATGAAGAGGCAGATTCATGACAGACGATTTATTACACACTCACATCTCACAAGCACAGAATGGACTGACTGGTTACCGCAAGCTCTCCTCTCTATATCCCAAGTCACACTTCACAAGTTTCATGGCACTTCACCTCACACAGCATGATATTTACATTACACTGCATTCAACCCCCTCTGTCCTTCCTGGGCATTGTTCTCCCATGCTTATTCCCTGTCTCTGTCTGAGGTGCTAAATAACCTGACTTCCCCAAGGTCCCAAACTGCACCCCCCCGCCAAGCATCTAAGACAAACTTTAGTCCACACTCGCTTTTGGCTTCAGTCTCCTCCCATATCTGCTGTAACTGGGGTTTACCGCCTCCGTGGCACTGTTGTGCCGGTGGGGGGCTGCTGGGAGCGTGTCTGACTACGGGTGAGCCGTGGTGGTGGTGGGGGGGACTTCGTTCTGCCCGTGTGGCTGCTCTGGTGAATCGTTTCCCTGGGGAGTTTTCCGTGGGGGTCTTCCACGCTGAGGGGCCCCAGCCAACAGCACTTGCTCATCCACCACTACAAAGGCGGGTTTGAGTCTGTCTATGCCAATTTTCTCCCGTCTACCCCCCAAGCCTAGCACAAAATGCTTATCCCCTGTTTCCAACACTCTGAATGGTCCATCATAGGGTGGGCGCAATGGGGGGGGGGGGCGTCATGTCTGACGAACACGAACTGCGCGTTCTTCAAAGTTTTAGGCACAAAGCCACGCAGAAAACTGTGGTGGGCAGGGCCCGGCAGCGTGCCTGTGTTTGCGCTACGCTGCAAAAGCTGAGACGGGCAGCTGCCCGGCGCGGGATTATCTGGTAGAAATTCCTCGGGCAGCTGTAGGGGCTGCGCAAAAATGAGCTCTGCCGGGGAAGCTTCCAAGTCCTCTTTTGGTGCGGAGCGCAACCCCAATAAAACACACGGCAACCTGTCCACCCAATTTGCATCCGTCAGTGAAGCCCTGAGTGCTGCTTTCATTGATCTATGAAAACGCTCGCATAACCCATTGGCCTGTGGGTTGTACGCGGTTGTGCGATGAATTGTAACACCCAGGCTGCGGGCCATCGCGGACCAGAGTTCGGAAACAAATTGAGGGCCCCTGTCGGACGTAATGTCCGATGGGACTCCAAAATGCGCCACCCATGCTGTTAAAAAAGCACGTGCTACGTCCGCGGACGTGGTTGCTGCCAGCGGGACTGCTTCTGGCCAGCGCGTGGTGCAGTCCACCACTGTCAGGAGGTGTGTGCACCCCTGTGATGGCGGGAGGGGGCCCACGAGGTCCACGTGCACATGGTCGAACCTTTTAGCCGGTACCGGAAACGGCTCAAAAGGAGCCTTCGTGTGCCTGTGTACCTTGGCTCGTTGGCACGCCACGCAGGGTGCAGCTCACTCTTTTACTTGTTTGCGTAGGCTCGGCCACACAAACTTCTCTCCCACCATTTTGACTGATGCGCACACTCCTGGGTGCGCCAGAGTGTGAACCGACTCAAACACGCGGCGGCGCCACACGACCGGGACCACCGGACGTGGGCGTCCCGTGGAGACATCGCAGATTGGGGGGGGGGGGGCGCCATCTTGCAGCACCCTGCTCTCCAGCCTTAACCCTGTTGGTCCAGACTGGAGCGCGCGCACGTCTGCATCGCTAATCTGCTCCGCGGCCATGGCTGCATAATCTATCCCCACGTAGACCAGGACCACCACGGCGCGCGAGAGGCAGTCCGCCACCACATTCAGTTTACCCGACACATGCTGAATATCGGTAGTAAACTCTGAGATCGTGGCCAGCTGTCTCTGCTGCCGGCCCGACCACGGTTCCGAAACCTTGGCCATCGCGAACGTCAGCAGCTTGTGGTCCACGAACGCGGTGAAGCTGTGCCCTTCCAGCCAGAACTGGAAGTGGTGTATGGCCAGGTGGAGAGCCAGCAACTCTCTGTCGAATGCGCTGTATTTACGTTCGCTGTCGCGCAAAGTTCTGCGGAAAAAGGCGAGCGGCTGCCAAGCCCCGGCGACGCGCTGCTCCACGACAGCCCCTATGGCCACGTCTGAAGCGTCGGTGGTGAGCGCTATCCGGGCCGTCGGGTCCAGATGCGCCAGCAGTTCGGCGTTTGCCAGGGCTGCTTTAACCTCCGAGAACGCCCGCTCTCGCTCCGGGGTCCATTCAACTCCATCTGCAGGTTTCTGTCTCTTGAGCGCAGTGTACAATGGTTGCACGAGCCGTACCGCGCGGGGAAGAAAACGGTTATAAAAGTTCACCATCCCCAAAAATTCCTGACCGTCTGAGGCCGGGGAAAATCTGCCACGGGGCACACTTTGTCGGGCAATGGGATCGCTCCTTCCGGAGAGACGCGGTGCCCCCAAAAAATCAATCTCCGTCACGCCGAACTGGCATTTCGCCGGGTTGATTATCAACCCATGCTCCTCCAACCTCCGGAAAACCATCCTGAGGTGGGTTTCGTGTTCGTTTTCGGACGTACTGGCTACCAGGATATCGTCCAGGTAGACGAACACGAACGGGAGATCACGCAGCACTGCATCCATCATGCGCTGGAACGTCTGTGCTGCGCCTTTTAACCCGAATGGAATGCGCAGGAACTCGAATAAACCGAACAGAGTTATTACTGCTGTTTTGGGTACATCCTCCGCGTGCACTGGGACCTGGTGGTAACCGCGGACCAGGTCTATTTTGGAAAAAATGCGTGCTCCGGCGAGGTGAACGGAAAAATCCTTTATGTGGGGAATCTGGTAACGGTTGTGCGCTGTGGCGTTGTTCAATCTGCGGAAATCACTGCACAGTCGCCACGATCCCTCAGCCTTAGAAACCATGTGTAGCGGGGATGCCCATGGGCTGTTTGATCGCCTGATGATGCCCAACCTTTCCAGGTTGGCAAACTCCTAGCAGGCTATGGCCAGTTTAGCTGCGTCCAAGCGCAGAGGTCTTGCAAAAACGGGTGGCCCGGTGGTGGTGATAAAGTGCTCCACCCCGTGTTTAGCGATGACCGCCGAAAACGTCGGAACCGTGAGTGCTGGGAACTGAGTGAGCAGTGCGTGGAACTTACCGCCTGGAGCTGTGACGTTGGCTTGTGCTGTTGGCTGGGTCGCTTGAGCTATACAGGGGAGAGAGTCAAAGGACAGTGCATTAACCAGGTGCCTGTTAGCAACATCAACCAGTAAACCATGTGCACACAGAAAATCAGCCCCCAGGATATGGTAATTCAGTGTTGCTAGGAGAAAAGTCCACTCGTATGTACGGCCGTGTAGAGATAAGATCAGTGTCCTCTCACCAAAGGTCTTAATTTCCGAGCCGTTTGCTGCCAACATCACAGGGCCGCTAGGTCCTGCCAGCCGGTCAGCGTAGGTCAGCAGGATGATGCTCCTCTGAGCTCCGGTGTCCATGAGCAAACGCCTCCCCGAGCGCGCGTCCATATTGTAGAGCAGCTTGTTCTCTTCACCGAGGGTCGCAGCTGCTGCCAACTGCCGGCCTTGGTGTTTTCCCGAGCGTTTGAATTAGCACGGTGGCGCACATCTGCGTGCGTTCTCTCCGAAGCGGCGGTGGTAGAAACAGAGCGTGCCTCTCTGGCACTCCTTGGCCCCCGCTGCTGCTACCGTCGGTGGCTCCTCGCCTCCTCTGGTCGTCTCGCTGGGCTCCGCCGCCGCCGCGTTGACTGTGATCGCCCTGGTGGTGAGGATGATCCGGTCTGCCTCCTGGGCTAGCGCACCGTCGTCACGCGCGGCCAACAATGGCGAATTGGCCAGAACCGCTCTTGCCTCTGTTGCAAGGTTCCGGAGGAAAAGGTGGGCAAACAGAAAGTGCCCGTCGTCCGTGCCCATTAACGCCAGCATCTTCTCCATCAGGTCGACGGCCAACCCATCTCCTAACTCGGTCCGCACCAGGAGCCTCTCCACTCTCTCACATTCTGAGAGCGTCTTAACGCCGGGTGAGCGCAGCCTTGAGCGCCTCGTATTTGTTGGGGGCTGGTGGCTGATCGAGCAGGCTCGCTACCTGCTAGGCTGTGTGGGAGTCCAGCGCTGCTACCACATGTTAGAACTTGGTGTCGTCTGCCGTTACTCCCCGGAGATCGAACTGGGCCTCGGTGTGGTGGAACCAAGAGCGCGGGTTGTGCTGCCAGAAATCTGGTAGCTTGACTGAAACCCCACACGCGTTGCTGGGGCTTCCCGACCGGGCCGGCTCCGGGGTTCTCACCTCGTGTTCCATAATACGTCTTGGGTCACCAGTGTGGAGTGTGTAAATGAAGAGGCAGATTCATGACAGACGATTTATTACACACACACATCTCACAAGCACAAAATAGACTGACTGGTTACAGCAAGCTCTCCTCTCTATATCTCAAGTCACACTTCAGAAGTTTCATGGCACTTCACCTCACACAGCATGATATTTACACTACACTGCATTCAACCCCCTCTGTCCTTCCTGGGCATTGTTCTCCCATGCTTATTCCCTGTCTCTGTCTGAGGTGCTAAATAACCTGACTTCCCCAAGGTCCCAAAATTTTAGCAATTTTTGGCTAAACCCAATTTTATTTGCCATAATTTATCGTCCTCCATCAGTTTTTATCTGAATTTGCCGAATTCTTAGCTCATTTAGTGCTGAAATCAGATAGAATAATTATAGTAGGGTGTGGAAAGTGGGAATAAGGAGGCAGGTTTATGGACAGATGATTTTATTCCACTCTCTCATCAGTCATACACAGAAAAAAGCATGTCACAATCAAGCATGGTTTCTCCTTTTATCCCAACCACTCATCTCACATTTGCATGACATGTCACATCACATTGCATGACATTTCCGATGCTTTTTCCCATTAGCATCGGATCACCCCAGGGCTGTGTACTTTCCCCCCTACTCTTCTCCCTTTATACCAACTCCTGAACCTCCTCCCACCAGTCTGTTAAGCTGATTAAGTTTGCGGACGACACCACCCTCATCGGGCTCATCTCCAACGGCGACGAGTCCGTCTACAGGAAAGAGGTGGCCCAGCTGGTGCCCTGGTGCAGCCACAACAACCTGCAGCTGAACGCTCTGAAGACAGCGGAGATGACTGTGGACTTCAGGAAAGTCACAACCCCCCTGCCACCCCTCACCATCACAGGCTCTCCCATCACCATTGCAGATTCCTTCCGCTTCTTGGGCACCACCATCACCCGGGACCTCAAATGGGAGCCAACCATCAGCTCCCTCATCAAAAAGGCCCAGCAGAGGATGTTCTTTCTGCGGCAGCTGAGGAAGCTCAAGCTACCCACCAAGATGTTAGTGCAGTTCTACACAGCCATCATCGAGTCCATCCTCACCTCCTCCATAACTGTATGGTATGCAGGAGCCACTGCCAGGGACAGACTAAGGCTGCAGCGCGTCGTGCGCACTGCTGAGAAGGTGATCGGCTGCAAGCTCCCATCTCTCCAGGACCTGTACATCTCCAGGACCCGGAGGCGTGCTGGCCGGATCATAGCCGATCCTTCACAACGTCACGTACTGTTTGCCCCCCTCCCCTCAGGTAGAAGACTTCGGTCCATTCAGACTAAAACCTCCCGGCACATGAACAGCTTTTTCCCCTCTGCCATCAGACTGCTGAACATTAAGTGACTTATTGACTCTCGTGCACTATGTACAGCAGCTCAACCAGACTCACGACATTCATCACGGTTTTTCTGTTGCATTATCAACTGCACTGTGGTACCCCATATTATCTGCTACTTGCTAATTTATTTAAAACTGCCTTGACTAGTATTACTCATTATTACTATTATTATTATTACTTATTTTTCTACACTTATTGCATGTTTTTAGTCCTTTAGTTTTTTAGTTTATCTCTTTATCTCATCATGTTTTTAATGTTGCAGCACGGCACCGAGACAAATTCCTAGTTTGTGTACTACATGAACAATGGCAATAAATCTGATTCTGATTCTGATTTAACATCACAATACATCCATCCTTTAACCCCCCCCCCCCCCCCCGACTCCTCCTTCCTGCTATCTCCCCATGATCTCCCTAGCTATTGTTCTCCTCTGTTTACCCTCTGCATCCTGTCTGAGATGATTCACTGCCTCCACGGCGCTGCTGTGCTGGCGGGGGGCTGCTGGGAGTGTGTCTGACTGCGGGTGGGCCATAGCGGGGGGGGGGGGACTCCGATTTGCCCATGTGGCTGTCCTGGTGAATCATTTGCCTGGGGAGTTCTCAGTGGGGGTCTTCCACGCCGAGGGGCCCAAGCCAACAGCACTTGCTCGTCCGCCACTACAAAGGCGGGCTTAAGTCTGTCTATGCATATTTTCTCCCGACGACCCCCCAAGTCTAACAAAAAATGCTTGTTCCCCGTTTCCAGCACTCTGAACGGGCCATCATAGGGTGGGCGCAATGGAGGGTGGTGGGCATCGTGCCTGACAAACATGAACTCCGCATTCTTCAAAGTTTTTGGCACGAAAGCGCGTGGAAAACAGTGGTGGGCTGGGCCCGGCAGCATGCCTGTGTCTGCACTATGCTACAAATGCCGAGACGGGCAGTTGTCCGGCACGGGATTGTCTGGCAAAAATTCCCCGTGCAGCCGCAGTGGCTGAGAAAAAACCAGCTCTGCCGGGGAAGCTTCCAAATCCTCTTTTGGTGCGGAACGCAACCCCAATAAAACCCACGGCAACCAGTCTACCCAATTTGCATCCGTCAGCGAAGCCCTGAGTGCCGCTTTTAGTGACCTGTGAAAACGCTCGCATAACCCATTGGCCTGTGGGTTGTACGCGGTTGTGCGATGAATTGCAACACCCAGGCTGTGGGCCATCGCGGACCAGAGGTCGGAAATAAACTGAGAGCCCCTATCGGACGTGATGTCCGACGGGATTCCAAAACGCACTACCCATGTTGTCAAAAAAGCACGCGCCACGTCCACGGACGTGGTTGCAGCCAGCGGGACTGCTTCTGGCCAGCATGTGGTGCGGTCCACCACTGTCAGAAGGTGCGTGCACCCCTGCGATGGCGGGAGGGGGCCCACGAGGTACATGTGAACATGGTTGAATCTTTTAGCCGGTAGACTAAATGGCTTCAAAGAAGCCTTCGTGTGTCTGTGCACTTTGGATCGTTGGCACGCTACGCAGGCTGCAGCCCACTCTTTTACTTGTTTGTGCAGGCCTGGCCACACGAACTTCGCTCCCACCATTTTGACTGACGCGCACACTCCTGGGTGCGCCAAAGCGTGAACTGACTCAAACACGCGGCGGCGCCACACGACCGGGACCACCGGGCGCGGGCGTCCCGTGGAGACGTCGCAGATTGGGGGGGCTTGCCGTCTTTCTGCACTCTGCTCTCCAGCCTTAACCCTATTGGTCCAGACTGGAGCGCGCGCACGTCCATATCACCAATCTGCTCTGCAGCCATGGCTGTATAATCTATCCCTACGAAGACCGGGGCCACTACCACGTGCGAGAGGCAGTCCGCCACCACATTCAGTTTACCCGACACATGCTGAATATCGGTTGTAAACTCCGAGATCGCGGCCAGCTGTCTCTGCTGCCGGCCTGACCATGGTTCCGAAACCTTGGCCATCGCGAACGTCAGCAGCTTGTGGTCCACGAACGCGGTGAAGCTGTGCCCTTCCAGCCAGAACTGGAAGTGGTGTATGGCCAGGTGGAGAGCCAGCAACTCTCTGTCGAATGCGCTGTATTTACGCTCACCGTCGCACAAAGCCCTGCTGAAAAAAGCGAGCGGCTGCCAAGAACCGGCGACACGTTGCTCCATGACGGCCCCTACGGCCATGTCCGAGGCGTCGGTAGTGAGCGCTATCCGGGCTGCCGGGTCTGTGTGCGCCAACAGTGCAGCGTTTGCCAGGGCTGTTTTAACTTCCGAGAACGCCTGCTCTCGCTCCGGAGTCCATTTGACTCCATCCGCGGATTTCCGTCTCTTGAGCGTGGCGTACAATGGCTGCATGAGTTGAGCTGCGCGGGGGAGGAAATGGTTATAAAAGTTCACCATCCTCAAAAATTCTTGCAGCGTCCTGACCGTCTGAGGCCGGGGAAAGTTTGCCACGGCGCGCACTTTGTCGGGCAAGGGTATCGCTCCCTCCGGTGAGACGCGGTGCCCCCCAAAAAAATCAATCCCCGTCACGCCGAACTGGCACTTCCCCGGGTTGATTATTAACCCATGCTCCTCCAACCTCTGGAAACCGTCCTGAGGTGGGTTACTTGTTCGTCTTCGGATGCACTGGCTACCAGGATATCATCCCGATAGACGAACACGAACGGGAGATCGCGCAGCACTGCATCCATCATGCGCTGGAACGTCTGTGCTGCTGCTTTTAATCCAAATGGCATGCGCAGAAACTCGTACAAGACGAACGGAGTTATTACCGCTGTTTTGGGTATGTCCTCCGCGCGCACTGGGACCTGGTGGTAACCGCGGACCAGGTCTAATTTAGAAAAAATGCGTGCTCCGGCGAGGTGAACGGAAAAATCCTGAATGTGGGGAATCGGGTAGCGGTCGTGTGCTGTGGCGTTATTCAATCTGTGGAAATCACCGCACGGTCGCCACGACCCCTCAGCCTTAGGGACCATGTGTAGCGGGGATGCCCATGGGCTGTTCGAACGCCTGATGATGCCCAACCTTTCCAGGTTGGCAAACTCCTCGTGCACTATGGCCAGTTTAGCTGCGTCCAAGCGCTGAGGTCTTGCGAAAACGGGCGGCCCAGTGGTGGTTATAAAGTGCTCCACCCCGTGTTTAGCGATGGCCGCCGAAAACGTCGGGACTGTGAGTGGTGGGAACTGAGTGAGCAGTGTGTGGAACTTACCGCCTGGAGCTGTGACGTTGGCTTGTGTTATTGGCCCGGCCCCTCACGCTGTACAGGGGAGGGAGTCAAAAGACAGTGCATTAACCAGGTGCCTGTTAGCAACATCAACTAGTAAACCATGTGCACACAGAAAATCAGCTCCCAGGATTGGGAAACTCAGTGCTGCTATGACAAAAGTCCACTCGTATGTACGGCCGTGTAGAGATAAGGCCAGTGTTCTCTCACCAAAGGTCTTAATGTCCGAGCCGTTTACTGCCACCAGCCCGGGGCCGCTAGGTCCTGCCAGCCGGTCGGTGTAGGTCGGCAGGATGATGCTCTTCTGGGATCCAGTGTCTACGAGGAAACGCCTCCCTGAGCGCGGGTCCGTCATGTAGAGCAGCTTGTTCTCTTCACCGGCGGTCGCAGCTGCTACCAACTGCCGGCCTTGGCATTTCCCGAGCGCTTGAATTGGCACGGTGGCGCACATCTGCGTGCGTTCTCTCCGAAGCGGCGGTGGTAAAAGCAGAGCATGTCTCTCTGGCGCTCCCTGGCCCCTGCTGCCGCTACCGTCGGTGGCTCCTCGCCTCCGCTGGTCGTCTCGCTGGGTTCCGACGCCACCGCGTTCACTGTGAGGGCTCTGGTGGTGCGGATGATCCGATCTGCCTCCTGGGCTAGCACATGGTAGTCACGCGCGGCCAGCAACGGCGAATTGGCAAGAACCGCTCTCGCCTCTGTTGGGAGGTTACGGAGGAAGAGGTGGGCAAACAGAAAATGCCCGTCGTCCGTGCCCATTAACGCCAACATCTTCTCCATCAGATTGACGGCCGAACCATCTCCTAACTCAGAATGCCTCAGGAGCCTCTCTGCTCTCTCACAGTCCGAGAGCGTGTAGCGCTGGGTCAGCGCAGCCTTGAGAGCCTCGTATTTGTTGTGGGCTGGGGGCTGATCGAGCAGGCTCGCTACTTGCTGAGCTGTGCGAGCGTCCAGCGCTGCAACCACAAAGTAATACTTGGTGTCGTCTGCCGTTATTCCCCGGAGGGCAAACTGAGCCTCGGTGTGGTGGAACCAAGATTGTGGGTTGTGCTGCCAAAAGTCCGGTAGTTTGACCGAAACTGCGCATGCGTTGCTGGGGGTTCCTGTCCGGGCCGACTCCGGGGTTCTTGCCTCGTGTTCCATAATTCATCCAGGGTCACCAGTGTGGAGAGTGAGATTAAGGAGGCAGGTTTATGGACAGACGACTTTATTCCACTCTCTCAGTCATACACAGAAAAAAGCATGTCACAATCAAGCATGATTTCTCCTTTTATCCCAACCGCTCATCTCACATTTTCATGACATTTCACATCACATTGCATGACATTTAACATCACAATACATCCATCCTTTAACCCCCCCCCCCCCGACTCCTTCTTCCTGCTATCTCCCTAGCTATTGTTCTCCTCTGTTTACCCTCTGCATCCTGTCTGAGATGATTTACCCAAGTCTCTACAAGGGAACTTTAATATACATGTAGATGTAGATGGTGATTGCCTCAATATGGTATTTAATTCAATATTAGACTCTCCACCATACGTTGGACCTTGTTCTGACATATGGCATAGAAATAGAAAATCTGTAAATGTCTCCTCATAACCCTGTACTGTCAGACCATTGTCTGTTAACCTTTGATTTTACTATTTCTGACTATTTGGCTCCTAAAGAAAAATAATACTACAGTAGATGCCTCTCAGATGATGTTGTAACCAAATTTATGCAGATTGTTTCCTCTATGCCATGTGTCAACACAACGGAAATAAGCTATAGACAACTTGCTCCTTCTGTAATTGATAGCATGGTCGATAGTGTTACAGCTTCTCTGCATCAGACTCTTAACATGGTGGTGTAGAGGCTGGGTTAATCATCTCAGACTGGATGCAGAGGGTAAACAGAGAAGGACAATCGGTATGGAGATTATGGTGAGGTAGCAGGAAGAAGGAGTTGGGGGAGAAAGGACGAATGTATTGTGATGTGAAATGTCATGCAGATGTGAGATGGGCGGTTGATATAAAAGGAGAACCCCTGGTGTATTGAGACATGCTTTTTCTGTGTATGACTGATGTGAGAGTGAATAAAGTTGTATGCTGCATAAATCCGTTTCCATTATTCACACTCTCCACAGTGGTCCCCTTTAAAAAAGAAAAAGTCTAATCAGAGATTTCTAACTCCTTGGTTCAACACAGAAACTCGTAGCTTAAAACAGACGACTCGTCAATTCGAAAGAAAATGGCACTCCATTAATTTAGATGAAATCTATTTAGCTTGGAGAAATCATCTTTTAATTTATAAAAAAATCTCTTAGAAAAGTTAGAACGAGTTATTATTCTGCATTAATAGAAGAGAACAAGAAAAATCCCAGGTTTCTTTTCAGCACTGTAGCCAGGCTGACAAAGAGTCAGGACTCTTGTCAATCCTAGCATTCCCTTAGAGCTTACTAGTCAGGACTTTATGAACTTTTTCAATAATAAAATTTCATCTATCAGAGATAAAATCAGTCAGATTCTTCCCAGTGTTAACTTAAATATACTAACTACTACAACTCCTTCAGTTGATATCTGTTTGGATGAGTTTACTCCAACTGACCTTTTAGAGTTAGACAAAATAATTTCCTCATCCAAGCCTTCAACTTGTCTTAGACCCTATTCCTACCAGGTTCTCGTCGGCCTCCGTCGGTCTATGATGACCATGGAAGAGAATCCTGAACAGCACCGCCTGTGGCTGAACAGGCCGATGCGCACCGGTGTTCTACCTTCCAGCGTTGGGCGTTGGTAGGATTCAAGCCTGGGCAGGAAGATATGGAGGACAAGATGTTACCCATGCAGCATGTCCCCCCTCTCCACGTCACTGATGAATCCAAAGGAACAGCAGGGCTGCTATAGTTTGGCACCAGTGCCGTCGCAGGAGCTGCCAGAACGATGTTGAGCACAACAGAGAACTGCCTTAGGGGCTCCGACTCCGGATTTTTCCTCAGGGCTGACTCCCGAAGCCTTTCCCGTGACCGGGTGTGCCGCAAGGCAGCGGAGGTTTGAAATCAGGGTTTACCTTCCCCTAGATGGGCTACCTTCCCAGGTTGACGAGCCACCATCTACCCGAAGCATCTGGTTTTAAGGCGCCAGAGATCCGCCCTCGCCCCTTCTCCTATTAGTAAAAGCAGTTCCGCCGGGCTTAGAGACTAAACCACACGGGCAAGCTAGGAGTTGGACTTAGTTGTCAGAGGCTTTTCGAGACGCACGCCGTAAGGAGCATTTTATGAGCACTGGGAGCTTAACCCCAGCGCCGCTCCTGGCTATGACAACCTTGGACCATAAATAACCTACCAGGTTATTTAAAGAAGTATTCCCATTTATTGCCAACTTTATTCTTCAAATAATCAGTAATAATCAATTCTTCATTAACTTTAGGCCATGTACCGCAGGCTTTTAAAACTGCTGTAATTAAACCCTTACTCAAAAAGCCAACGCTGGATCCAGGAGTTTTAGCTAACTATAGACCAATCTCTAATCTCCCTTTCATTTCAAAAACCTTGGAAAGAGTTGTTGCTACGCAATTATTAGACCACTTGCAGGGAAATGGTTTATTTGAAGAGTTTCAATCTGGGTTTACAATCCATCATAGTACTGAAACAGCCTTAGTGAAGGTCACTAATGACCTTATCGCATCTGATAATGGACTTGTTTCTATACTTGTCCTTTTAGACCTTAGTGCAGCTTTTGATACTATCGATGATGAGTTTTCTTTCAACTCAAAGCTCAGTCATCGAGTCCCACAGGGATCTGTGCTAGGCCCTACTCTTTTTTTAGTTTATATATGCTTCAGTTAGGCAACATTATTAGAAAGCACTGTATACATTTTTATTGTTATGCAGATACCACACAATTAAACCTGTCATTGAAGCCAGATGATAGTAATCAATTAGCCAAGTTAGAAGCCTGTCTTAAGGAAATCAAAGCTTGGATGACTTGTAATTTCCTGCTATTAAATCCAGATAAGACTGAAGTCATTCTTGTTGGTCCAAAAAACCTTAGAAATACCTTTCCAAATCAAACTTTTAGTTTGGATGCGGTTACGCTTTCTCATAATAGCTCTGTGAGGAACCTTGGAGTTATTTTTGATCAAGATCTGTTTTTCAATTCACATATTTTTCAATTCATTTCTCAGGCTGCCTTCTATCATTTGCATAATATTGCCAAGATTAGGGGCATCTTGTCTTCAAGAGTGATGCTGAGAAACTGATCCACGCTTTTGTTAGCTCTAGGTTAGATTATTGTAACTCTTTATTATCAGGTTGTCCTAAAACATCTTTAAAAAAAGTCTTCAGTTGATCCAAAATGCTGCAGCAAGAGTTTTAACAGGTACTAGAAAGAGAGCTCATATCGCTCCGGTTCTGGCCTCCCTTCATTGGCTTCTCATAGAGTTTACAATTAAGTTTAAAATCCTTCTTCTCACTTTCAAAGCTCTAAACAATCAGGCCCCTTTTTAGTTAAAAGACCCAATACTACCCTATTGTCCTAACAGAGCACTACGCTCCCAAAATGCTGGATTACTTGTAATACCTAGAATCTCCAAAAGTACAATGGGAGGCAGAGCCTTCAGTTATCAAGCACCTCTCCTGTGGAACCAACTGCCAATCTGGATTCGGGAGTCAGACTCGATCCGTTTTTAAGAATAGGGTTAAAACCTTCCTTTTTGATATAGCCTACAATTAGGGAGGGATCATGTGTCTCTGAACCCTCCCTTAGTTATACTGCTAATAGGTTTAGACAGCCGGGGGACCTCCAATAATGCACTGGGCTTTCACTCCTTTCTTCACTCTGAATTTTTTTTTTTTTTTTTTTTGCTGGTTATTAACATCCATTTGTTCTCTCCCATAGATTGAGTCCCCATCGTGCTGTTTGCCCTCTACATGTCTGTTCTTCTCATCTTCTCTATCCCCTCACCCCCCAGCCAGATGCAGCAGATGACTGTCCCTCCCTGAGCCTGGTTCTGCTGGAGGTTTCTTCCTGTTAAAATGGAGTTTTCCTCTCCACCATCGCCAAGCGCTTGCTCACAGGGGATCGCCTGATTGCTGGGGCTTTCTGCAATTGTGGAGGTTTCCCCTACAGTTGAAAGTGCTATGAGATGACTGTTGTTTTGAAATGGCGCTACATAAATAAAGCTGAATTGAATTGAATCTAGAGAAAGCATATGATAGAGTGCCAAGAGAACTGTATGTCCTGTATGAGGAAGTCAGTACTGAAGTACATACTTCAGCTCCTTGTTGATCATCTTGAATGGGTGAGGGCTTGATGAAGAGGTTCTTGAATGTGTTTTGCTTGAAGGTGGATGGAGCCGAGGGCTCCAGCTCTTTGTGGGGAGTTTCAATCAGAATACAGGAAGTGGCTCCATCACTCGACCAACACTTCTGTATTTCATAGTGGAATGAGGAAGTCAGGAATGGCAGAGAAGTATGTGTGGGTGGTACAGGGCTTGAGGACAGCAAGGTGGTGGTGAGGTGTGCTGTAGGAGTGACGGATGGATTCAAGGTGGGGGTAGGGTTACATCAGGGATTGGCTCTGAGCATCTTCTTGTTTGCCATGGTGATGGACAGGCTGACAGATAAAATCAGGCAGGAGTCTCCAGGGACCATGATGTTTGCAGATGATATTGTGTTTTGTAGTGAGATTTGGGAGCAAGTGGAAGAGAACCTGGAGAGGTGGAGGTATGCTCTGAAGAGAAGAGGAATGAAAGTGGGGTGATTTGTGACAGAAGGTTAGCAAAGGTGAAAGGGAAGATTTACAAGACGGTAGTGAGATCTGCTATGATGTATGGTTTGGGGATGGTGGTGCTGACAAAAAGGAGATGGAGCTGGAGGTGGCAGAGTTGAAGATGCTCAGATTTTCATTGGGAGTGACTAGGAGGAATAAGATTAAGAAATGAGTATATCAGAGGGACAGCTCAGGTTGAGCAGTTTGGAGACAAAGTAAGAGGCAAGGCTGAGATGGTTTGGACATGTGCAGAGGAGGGATAGTGGAGATATTTGGACAAAGGATGCTGAAGATGGAGCTGCCAGGCAGGAAGAGAAGAGCAAGACCACAGAGAAGATTCATGGATGTAGTGAAGGAGGACATGAAGAGGCTTGGTGTTACAGAAGATGATTAAGGGATAGGGTGAGATGGCGGCAGATGATCCGCTGTGGAGACCCCTAAAGGAAGCAGCTGAAAGAAGGTTGTTCAGGGTTAAATTGTGAATATAATATTGTAACTTGCTCTGTCACACTTGTGACATAGTCTCAAAGGGCTGTTATAGCTTGTAAATGTTATTTCACCTGCCAAAAATTGATGGTCTTACATAATTTAATCATAAGATGCATTATATATTATGGTATTGTATAATGAATGTAATTATGGGATGGATAATGACTAGGATATAATTTATTGGGTATGGAGAAGGGGTGGGACTATATAAGTGTTGGCTTCTTCCCACTCCTTTTGAACAAGGTATTTTTTTATGTTTATTTTTTTTTTTGATTCCTTGTTTTTAATTTTTTTGTCTTGATGTTGAAATAAAACAATCAATTAATGTTGACTGAAACAGTCTGCATCCTTTAAAATGATTCATTTTGGTTCAGGGTTAAATTGTGAATATAATACTGTAACTTGCTTTCTCGCATTTGTGAAATAGCCTCAAAGGAAAATAATTCTGCATTTTTCCTGCCAAAAATTGATTAAGGGTCATAATCTGGATTGAAACTCCAGAAACCCAACCATAACCAGTTTATTCATGTGCATGGTAATGTGGTCAACTGTTCAAAATACAATCCAGTTTCTGGACTAAACAATAGATGGCAGCAATATGATATCTGGTTCCTTAAATGGAAATGGTTTTTATCGTGATTAAGATATTGTTTGTTAGCGGCTTCAGTTCAAAATGGAGCAGAGAAGAAAAAAAAATTCAGGTTGTTCATACTTTGAAGATTCCTCATTCAGGTTGTTCGTGTTTTGTAAAAGCTCAATGGTTCAATAAATGTAAACATTTCATACTGCACTTCTACGTCTTTGTACTAAATTTGGAGTTGCCACTAGGTTGTTTTGCTATTATTTTCCTGGTCCAGCCCACTTGACATTAAATCCAGTGGTATATGGCCCCAGAGCTAACATGAGTTTGGCACCCCTGAGCTAGAGTGTATTCTCAGCAGCCTAGGTAGTCGTAGTAGGTTAAAATATTGCAAAATTGTTTATCTGTGAATTGGAACTTTAGTAAATCTCACACTCCAATGATGCCCTTAAGAAAGAATGTCAACAATTCTAAGATGACCTTGGCACCTGAGGGAGAGGCGTGATATACCAACAGGAGCCAGGCTGCACATTTATGAGAACAAACAAAAATATCACTCTATATATGAAATAATTTGAAAACCTTGGTTTGTGGTCACAAACTGAACAGCAACCGCATTCTTTCCATTTCTGCTGCAGTTCACAAAGTAACACTAAAACCAGTTTCCAAATGTTCAACATAGTATCTTAAATAAATTACACCACTTTCATTTATAGTCTGATTGATTTGAAAATAATTGCATTTTTATTTACATATTATGAAGCAAGCTAGTGGGGAGTTTTCTTTTCAGCCTTTGGTCACATTAATAAAAGTTGATGAACCAATGTGGCACCCGTTTGTATGCATCTATAGCTGCCCAGTATGTCTTTTAATCAGTTGGTAGAGGATTGTTAACAGCAGTCACACAGAGAACCAGTTCTGCATTTACCCATCTTTCTTTACAGCAGCTCTATACTGGGTTTTGTCAATAACCCACAACATGACCACCATATGGGTGCATGACCACTCTTAAGGACATTAAGGCAGTGCCAGCAACCTCGACGATACACACAGCCATTTTTTGGCCCCAAAATCTGCATGGAGTCACAAAACATATTTGAGCCTTAAAGTGACAGTCAAACAGCAGAATAATAATTATAAACCTGTCAATATCAGTAATAGGACAGCTTTTCCTATTAAAAATGCACTTCTCAAATAAATTTGCACCACTTTTTCATAAATTCTTGATTTTTTTTCTAGTACAACTGACTTTTCTTGTAATTTGAAGAGTTTTATGTTGTTTTTCTTGTAAATTTATGACATCTCATGATTTTATGACTTGCACTGTAAATTTGAAACTTTTTTCTCCTCAAATTTGTAAGATTTCTCTTATTGAGTATAAATGGTACTTTCAATATCATGAGATTTTTTTGTTTTCACATTTCTAACATTCTTGTAAATTTATGACTTTCCTTTTAAATGCATTACCTTTTATGGTAAAACTTCCTTATAAATGCACCTTATTAAAACTCCTAATTTTGTAACTTTTTCCTTGTAAAAATGGGGGTGGGGAGTAGGCAGGAGCACAAACCAGTGTACAAGGGGACGATTGGGTCAGGAAGGGCATCCGGCGTAAAACCTCCGCCAAGTCAAATACTCCTAACAGCCCAAAAGAAATATGAATAGGACTGTCAATAACAGCAGTTAACTTGTCTCCTAAATATGCATCGTTATTGGGATATTTCAAACATTTGTGTAAATCTGATTTTTTTCCCCCCTCATACTGATACTTTTCTTGCCAATTTTAGACTTTGACGACTTTTCTGGTGAATCCATCATCTGGATCATCACCATCTGGCAGCCTTTTACTTACAATATAGTCTTGCTCCTTTTTTGGTGAATCAATGACCTCTTGTTTAACTTTTTTTTTTAATCATAATTTTGTGAGTTTTTTGGGCTTATAAATCAAACTGAACATTTGCAACTTTTTAACTTGTGAATCTGAAAAAGTTGTTGCAACTTTGTGACTTTTTTGCTGAAAATTTTATAGTAACATTGACATGTATTTTTTTTCCCTTAAGTTTTAGTCAAAGTCACAGGGAGCCACTGGTTATGGGCAAGAGAGTGACAGGTTGCAGACCCCTGCACTAAAGATAGTAGTTCACTGGGCTGTGACAGCTGGCAAAAAATAGATTTTTATTTTTTTTATTTATTTTTTTTTTAAATTGCACCAAATACACAAATTGGCGACAAACTTCATTTGGAATTTCACTGAATTGGCACATTTGCGTATGTCACATTAACATTGCACAAACGTCACATGACATTTGGCACACAAGGCATGCGTATAATGCACAATATTTCCGCAACGTGACAAAATTTTGCATTTCTGCACTTACGACCGTCCTGAGCGTCGCACAAATCCTGTGCTACACTCACAAGTTATGTGGTCATTGCAAAATTGGGGCCGTATCTCCCCATTGCAGCAGCCATTTTATCAGACGTCAAACGAACTCGATCGCAAAGAAGCACAAAGACGGATGGATGAGGAGGCTGCCTCAGTCTTCTGCATCAGACACAGCAGCCCTGGGAGCAGCTCCGTTTCCTCTATAAGGGCCCAGGGGTCAGGGACAGCAGCCTCCTATCCCTATACTTGACTTTCTTGCCCTTGGGTGGCATGGTGACACCGCTGTTCACAGCTAAGTCAGCATGTGCTAGACAATGACTGGTCCATTTGGGCCCGTCTCACATGTGGAACTGTCTTATCCTTTTTTGTCTCTAGTCAGTCACAATTTAGTATCAAAGGTCCCCAACCCCTCAACGTTGTCTATCTTTTCTTGCACTTTGACTCACGGAAACAAAATTGAGAAGGCTTCAAGACACCCGCGATGACTATTTGGTGAGAAAATCTGTCGCACCAATTTTTTGAAAATGTTAAGCTACAGTCACAAAGATTCTTACCAACCCATCATTCATAAGAATCTCCCAGTTCCTATGAATTCTGGAGTTTGCAGAAATTCATAGAGGGGGGCATAGTTTGTTACAGCTGCCGTTCAATTCACAAGAGCAACTTGACACATTCTTGAGAAATTAGGTGCTTTTCTGTCATACGATGGCCCTAGAGTTCTTGCGTTCTTCGTAAGGGTGCCTGGGATTTTCCTATGGCATACTTACTGCCATCTTACAAAATTTTTGTGCAACTCACGGCACTCAAGTCCTTGGTAGGAAGTTCTTGCGGCTTTCGGAACATTTTGTTGGCACAATTGTCGGATGAATCTTGTACTTCCGCGTTATGAGCACCTCACTACCACCTTACACATGCTGTACGAACCTCTATAAATGGGGATTCATTCAGCACTGTAATGGGCCCTCAAGCTGAACTTGGTGTTCTTGAGGCATACTTACAGCAAACATCTTGCGTAGTTCTTACGTTGTTCCTGTGGCATTTGTACAGCCGCCATACGATGAGTTTTCATGGGGCATTCATAGAAATCATGGACAAGACCACTGACCTGGCCATGAACTTACAGTCTATGAATGCTGGATTCTCCTACAGCCATCTTAAGAAGCCTGTACGGAATGGTTCAAAATTGTTTGTATGGCGTTCGCAGCCGTTCATAAGGTATTTGTGACCGTAGCTTTAAATTCCTATGATGAGACAAAGGCCCTGCAACTCACAAGAGGAAATTGAGAATCCTTGTGAATGTTTGTGGAGTGATTTTGGAAATTCCCTTGAAAATGCTATTCTACAAGTAGTCACGCAGTCCAGTGAGATACTACCTCAAGGTTTTACATGGTGCCATTAAATACTATAAGGCAGTTTTGAAAATAAGGTTCAAGTCAAAGTGGGACATTTTTTTGTCTTATAAACTCAGAACATAAACAAAACACTTGCAAGTAAACAACTTGTGGTCAAATTGAGAACTGAAGACAGAATGTTGGTAACGGTAAACACCTGGTCAAAGGTTTCCTTCACACATTTTTCTTCATTTTCTCTTTTAGTGCATTGAAACTCTGGCAAAAATCAAAGTTTTCACAGCGTCAGCCATTCAAGAACAGCAGCAGCATCACTCTGATGAGCCGATGCTAATGTTCTCTCATTCTGGCTTTTCTCCCCGCTTAAAAAAAAAAAAAAAAAAAAGGATCATCCAGCTTAAACCACTGTGTTAGAGCAGGGTACAGTACAGAGAAGAGCCACACATTTTAGCTCCCAAAAGAAAAACAAATCTAAAATAAAAAATAAAAGCATCTGAAACAGAAATATACAGTCGCATAAGATCATGAGCCTGCACCGCCGTGCGGCCTATACAGGCCAACCCTGCCATTTCTCCTTCATGGTGAGGCTCAGTCAGCACTCCCAAGCACTACTCTCAACACAGTGCACTTACAAAAATAACTAAAAACATTTTTAAAATGCAAAAAAACAAAAAATATACACATCTGGTGAAATAATTTATGTTCTCTGAAAAGAACAAAATAAATTAAAGCATGCAAAAGAAGATAAAGCCAAATGTGAAGATATGAATGCTTTGACGTCATGTATTGGTAAATCTTCCCACTAGGAAGAAACATGTCCCTCTTCAATCCTCAAACAAGGGTAGCTGCCAAAAAGAAAAATTCAAACCCACTGGAATATCCTGTAATATGCCCGAACATTCAAAGGCCTGTATTTACATATATGTGTTCCGTGTTTGAGCAATACGAGGCTGATATTTACATACTTTGTTCATGCAGACTCAGCAGCAGTGCAGCAAAAACAAACGGCACAGTGACACAGACAGGAGGGGCCTTGCATGTCCCCATCACACTAAATAAATACCATGGATCAAAGGAAAAAGTGCAGTACTGTGCTAAATTCTTAGGGACCCCTTCATTTTTATACTGTGATCAAATGGGAAATGGGTGTTGTGATTTATTGAAACCTGTCTAAACAAATGAAAACTATACAAGGCAAAAACAGAGTGTGTACCACTGTACCAGGCTTGAAACCATTTGATCTGACCATCTTTATTCTTCAGCACAGCCTGAACTCTGAGCTCAGCTTTCTTGTCATTTCTTCAAGTTGTCTGCAGGCTTCCTGAAGTTCTCCTTAGGACTTTGGCCGACTTTTGTTCCTTTCTTTGTCAAGTTGATCCCACATGTTAGATTTAGATGCTTCAGTCTATCAGTCCTGTTACCACTGTGACAGGGTGTCTGTGGCTATAAGGAAATTAAATCTAACCCAGGATTTCCACCGACTCTGAATCTGGTCCGTTACGGCTGTGATCCAGACTCTGCAGCATACGGTTCCCATTCTCGTCAATGTTCTAATCCCCACCTGGTCTGGACCACTGCAGAATGAATCCGGCTCATCGGATTCAGATCACTAATGAAACACAAGAAGTCTATGTTTGACAGATGCTTTATCCAATCTGCAAGGAAATGCCGCAGTATCTGGCAGTATTTGATAGATGTTAGTTCATTAAAAACGATTTAAGGATGGTCTGTTATTTTCTGAGTTCTACTCCTCCACTACTGTGTCAGAGAAGGTAAAAACTTTGACATAACATACAAACACTTCATCGAATTAAAATTAACAGGCAACTTGCGTATTATTACAGCACAAAAATTTAGGTGGAGAGCTGCTACATTGTGCTTCCTTCTTGTTATCACGATTGCAATTGGTCCTTCTCGAGAGCTCGCGTTATTCTATATAATTCTCATGCAATCCATGCCGGATCAAAATTCAAACAGAGTGGGTGGGCACTGCCACAAGGCTCCGTCTGCAACAGACTGCATCCGGAGTCGGTGTAAATCCTGGGCAAAACCAACAGGGATGCACAATTTTTTTTGGGGGGATAACCAATATGCAGATATTCTGAAATCATTTCTGCCAATTGCTGATACTGATACATGCACATTCCCCAAGGAAAATAGAGGCTCTGGTTTTACTGGCCTATTTTATTAGTATTTTATGCTACTTTGTAAACTTTATATCATGAACATTTTAAACGTTGACTGCTTTTAATGGTCTTGTTTCAACATGGATTAAGAATCTATTTTTTTGCATTTTGCAGGCCTGCTATTGGCAGACACTTGCTCATAGTTGTGAGGCGAGGAAGAGAGAAACTGTCAGTACGGACTGCTGAATATTATTGTGAAAAGGACCAAGAGTATGGTTACCTCCTACCTGTGATATGCACGGCCGGCATGATGACAGCAGTCCCCTGGGAAAACCATCACCAGCAGTGTCACTCCTCACGCTGCTGTAAATATTGACAATGTCAAAAAATAATTTTAAATGCTTTATCAGCAAATACCGATAATGTGCTGATACTATTGTGCACCCCTACTTTATAAGAACTTTTTAAGGCCACTTCATGAAATTTAATACCTTGCAAGCAATGGCAAGTCTGTAACTCATCTAAATAGTCACTGGAACTGAAACTACTGAAAATTTTAGGTCTACATCAAGCTCAGGTTAAACTTCCCCAGGAGCCGTGTTGCCATTGGATAATCAAGTTATTCAAGTACGTGAAACTAGACCCCACCACAGAAGTCGCAACAGGGGAAGAAAGACATTTATGAGAAGATGTAATTAATGAAAAAAGTTGCAAATTCACGGGGGGGGGGGGGCAAAAATTTATGAGAACAAGATGTAAATTTACAGAAAAAGTTGCAATTTTAGGTGTCTTACAAGGTCACAAATTTCCATCAAAAACTGATGGTTACATGAAAATTCACAAATGTACATAAAGTTGAAAATTTATGATACACGAGTCACAAATTTATAAGAAAAATGTAGATTTATAAGAAAGACGTAAATCATGGAATAAAGTTGCAAATTTATGCAAAAAAATTATTACACAAATTTTTGAGGAAAGAAGTTGCAAGTTTAGAAAAGAGTCACAATTTTGCAAGAAAAAGTCATGAATTTATTAGTGGGCCAATCAAGCTGTCTAGTCCATAGGTGTCAATATCAAGGCCCAGGGGGACGAGAGTAAAAATACTGGCAGCAGCATTTTGACCCCAAACCCATCGTTGTAGGTCAGGACCACAAGGTGGACCTGTGTACCAAGTTTGATGACCTTGGCTTTACTCATTCTGCAGTAACAGTGCAAAGACAGAGTTAACGTTGACCTTTGACCCCAAGCCCATAGTCAAAGGTCTGAGTGTAAGCCGTCCAAGATTTGTTTTAGATACAACAATGACAATGATTTGAAAAACCCACGTCATTTCTTTGTCTAGTTGTAATCCCATTAACAAAGTAGGTGTTGATGCTGACCTCAGAGCCGCTGCCGCCGTTCATATCCATCCACCCGGAGGGAAAGACCTCTTCAGCCTTTTAGAGGCTGAGCAGTAAAAATTAGTGAAAAAGCAGTCATAGTCCAAGGCAAGACTTTGAAAAACCTTCAGAAAGCCTAGAGAACTATTGCTCAAGACCACTTTAAACATCACGAGAATGTCTGGCTCCTTGGGAGCAAAATATAAAGTAGTGAGGGGGGTCCCAAGACTTTCACACAGTACTGTACATTAATGTTGAGATCGCATTCGTCCTTTCAAAGGAATACTGTAACAAAAACGTAAAAAGTGTAACTAGAACTTGTCTTTTGGCTTTGTAAGGTGATGCGAGACACGAGAAGTGAAGCAGAGCAGAGAACAGGGAGCTGTGGTGCTGCCACATTAAGGCTTCGCAGTAAACTTCAGTTTAAACTCTGCTGCTCCCCCAGCTGACGACGACACTCATGTCATCTTGCTTTTTTAAGCCGTCACAAACACAGACATGCAGTAACACACCCATCACTTACACCCAACACACACACACACGCACGCACACACGCACACAGGCAATCAACAATTCCATTTCAGAAGACTAAACACTGCCTCTTTTTTGTCCCACCCCACAGTAAGGTTTCTTGGTAGCATTACATGATTGCAGCTCATCATTCCTCACTGCCTGAGCGTCCCTCCTCCCCTCCATACTCATGTCACAGTCTGAAAGGCTGAGGGAGGCGGCAGGAGGCCGGGCTGGAGGGGAGCAGAGGTGGATGTGTGGGAGTGGTTCAGTAGTCCGTGATGGGGGCCAGCTCAGGGTACAAGTCCACAGAGATGTTTTTGTAGAGACTGCTTAGAGAGATAGTGGGGCTGTAGTGGAGGTTGTTGAGGCCGTCCAAGTGTTGACGCTCCTTGGAATACCTCAGGAGTTTATACCTATGGACAAGGAAAATCATTTTAGAAGCTTTCCTCATCACACGCCCTGATATGCTGGATTATAAACAGTTTAGGGCTTTTAACATGTATCATGATGCATTTAGGGTTTTATTGGGATACACAATATATACTGCAATATTTTGAGATCCCCTCTGAACCACTGTGTAAATGCTAATTTAAAACCTTTGCATAAAGTGACACTAGCATAACAGAAACAACCTTGTATTGCAAGGGGGGATAAAATCAAGTTAAATATAGCAAACTTTACTGAAACAGTAAGGTAGCCCCACTCATAAATTTGCAACAAATGAGAATAAATGGTAGGCCTTCATATTCGCCTGATTCTTAAAGACCACAACAAAACCAAAACAAAATTTAGAAAAGGACTCAAAATCTTAAGCAAGAATTCTAGAGGAAGATATTTCAAAACCACATAAATTCAAGTGTTCTTTTTCCCCTCGTTTGTTCATGTTTTTAATTGGAACCATGTCTCTGCCATTATAATCTGACTGCAGCAGTCATCTTTTTCCATTTGCACTTTTGTCATATGGGATAAATTTTTCAACAAGAAGCCACAGTCATTTACCTTGGAAATCCTTGGTTCCTTTAATGTTATTTTTTGTGGGGACTCGCTGGGATTTTGACAAGCGGATTTGAATACGTTCTTCATATTGTCATGGATGACCTCTCAAGTGGTGAAACAAGTTAGTGGTACTGCTACCTTTAAAGACAATGGCTTTGCAACATATTTTGCAGAACTTTTCTTTTGCTCAGTGTCTTCCTTCTGAATTCCGAACCACTGTCAGACAACGAAGCTGGTGCTTTTTCTCCTTGGAATTATTTCAAGTTTGCTTTCCGCTGCAGCCAGTGTGTGTTTCGCGTCACCTTTTTCCCCTCTCCCCATACTCTGCTAGAGTTGCCAGATTGTGCATAAAAAACAAGCGTCTCTGCTCCACAAAAACAGGCTCAAAAGAAGCAGTTTCCAAGGGGGAAAAAAATGCACAAAAAAAAAAAAAAGAAAGAAAAAAAACAGACCTGACAATGACCCTGATGCAAAACACGACTGCGGTGGGAGTCACTGAGCTGCAGTGCAGCTGTGTGAGAAGACTTCAAACTAGAGCTGCAACGATTACTCGAATAGATTACAAAAATTCCTCAATTCAAAATCTATGCTTCGACATATTTAATGTAGCACTTCCAGTCCATATGTCCTCCTTCCAGTACGACCTTCTCGTCATGCTACGTAAACAAGACCAGGTTTTGTTTAATGGCGTCATATCAGAGCAAGTAACAGCAAAAAGGAAGAAAGTCAGAGAAAATGACAGAAGCATCTCAAGTCTGGGATCACTTTAAGCTCAAACTGAAGGAAAACACTGCAGTGTGGATATGGTAAAGCCAAGCAGCGAAGAAGCATCCTACAATGTCGATGTTATGGTGTCTCGGCAGACAGCATCCCAAATCATGCACAGGCAGCGCACCCAAAACAAGGTATGTGATTGAGATTTAAAATTAAGATTAACAGAATGTAGTCAGCTACACTAATTATGCTTATATGCCCAAAGAACATAGAGCCACCGTAGCTAGCACCTGTTAGTGGCTACCGCGAATAGATGCTAACGGCTAGCAAACGGAATTTTATGGTGTAACGCAACGTTTAAAGTTACATTCTATGCAATACATATTGCAATAAGCATTGCAATAAATGTGTACTTGTGTTACTGAGTGTTAGGTACAATTACCACTGCTCTTAAGGAAAATTTCCACACATATTTGTTAATGCAATTTTCTTTAAAATTAAGTATCCGATTACTCGAGTATTCATCAATTAGGGTAGTTGATTACCTGAGCCATAAAACAGTCAGCTGCAAGCCCTACTTCAAATGAATAAATAAATGCTTACATTGCTGTGCCAATTAATGCTCAATATCCACGATAAAGGCATTTTATGCATCATGCATAGCAGCATGTATCGATATAACAAATATATTCGGTGTATCACCCATCCCCAAGAGTTCTTGATATTAAAAGTTGTTGAACCATCATCCCTCTCCCAAAAGGAGCCCGCTGACCTGTCTGAATGATTACAGACCGGTAAGCACTCACTCCAATAATCATGAAGTGCTTCGAGAGAGTGGTGCTGCCCCTCATTCAGGACAGCATACCGGGCACCCTTGACCTCCTGCAGTACGCTTTCCGGCCCAACAGGTCCACCTCAGATGCCATCGCTGCAGCACTCCATTATTCTCTCTCCCACCTGGAAGACAAAGACTCCTACATTAGGATGCTCTTTGTCGACTACAGCTCCTCCTTCAACACAGTCATCCCCCATAAATTCACCGTCAAACTATCTTCACTTGGCCTGCACCCCACCCCCTGCGACTGGCTACTGGACTTTCTAACTGGCGGGCCCCAGTCTGTCAGGATGGGTAACAAGACCTCAGCCAGCATCATCACAAACACAGGTGTCCCACATGGTTGTGTTCTCAGCCTCATCCTCTACAGCCTCTTCACCCATGACTGTGCTGCCTCCCACAAGGACAATATCATCCTAAAGTTTGCGGATGACACAGCAGTGATAGGACGCATCACTGGTGATGATGAAGCATCCTGCAGGAGGGAGGTGGCCAACCTGGTGTCAACAACCTCATCCTCAACATGGACAAGACAAAGGAGATGATAGTGGACATGAAGAAAGGGAGGAGGAGACCCCATCGGCCGTTGTTCATCCGGAAGCTTGAGGTGGAGAGGGTGAGCAGCTTTAAATACCTGGGCATCCAGATCAGCGAGGACCTTAAGTGGACACACAACACCACAGAGCTGGTTAAGAGAGTGCAACAGCGACTGTAATTTCTGAGGAGGCTTAAGAAGTTTGGCATGTCCTCCAGGATCCTTAACATCTTCTACAGCTGCATCATTGAAAGCATCCTGACCAACTGCATCACTGCATGGTACGGCAGCACCACTGCCATGGACTGCAAATGCCTGCAGAGAGTGGTGAAGACAGCGGAGAAGATCATCAGGACTCCACTCCCCTCTCTGTAGAGCATCTACCACCGCAAAGTCCAAAGGAGAGCTGACGCCATCCTCCGGGACCCCACCCACCCCCAGCACAGATTGTTCACACTTCTACCCTCAGGCCAGAGGTACAGAAGTGTGAAATGCAGGACAACCAGACTTAAGAACTCCTTTCCCACTGCCATCAGACTCTTGAACAGATAACTCCCAAAACTCCGTAACACAGCTTTGCATATGGGAACTCACACACCGGCTGCTAAATTTGCACACTGCTGTACAGTAGACTGTATCTACTGTACAGTAGATACAGTCTCACCCGTCTGATGTCCATATCATCTCTGCTGCTACTTAAAGTTCTGGTACTACTGTTACAGAAATTAGCACCGGGTACTAATTTGTAATTATACACTGCTTGTTGCACAATGCTCAGTTGCACATTGTACATAGGTCTATGCCATCTCAGGTTCACATCAGGTTGCACAATGCTAATTTGCACACTGTACATCGTGGTATTAGTACTCAGTTTTAGTATTTGATATTAAGGTGTGCTTAAGGAGTCCAAACTGCGTGTTGGTGTGTGTGTGTTATTAGCATCCATTAGTATTAGGATTGAGTTACTGTAAGTTACTGTGTCATCACTGTAGAATTGTTGTTTGTGTACCTATTACCTTGGCATTCGTTCGGAGAGCATAGTAAGAATTTCACTGCTCAGGAAATGTAGCATTTCTTAACTGCATACATGATGATAAAGCCTTTGAATCTTGAACCAAGGAAAAAAAAAATTGGGCTTTAACCTCTTGCGCTCCGTTGTACCGCGGACGGGCAAGTCTCTGCGTCCTAGAGCGCACGAGAGCGCACGAGGGCGCTCTCGTGCGCTCTAGGACGCATGGTGTAGATGGTGATGTAGGTGGTGATGGTGATGTAGTGGCGTCCAAGCGCGCACTGAAAATAAAAGCTGCAGACACAGCCGCGAACAGAATAGTTCATCTGATTGACCTCTCATTCGACTAATAAGAGCCTTGAATTGGGTTTCTGAAACCTTGAAGAACCAATGACTGAAAACCTAGCCAGAAGGACCCGCCTGCTGTGAATGCAGTGAGCCAATTGAAGCAGAGAAGTTCGCGAGCTGTTTTTTTTAAGGCTGGGTGAAGACTGACTGCTGGAGCGGATCAAAAAAGGATTAGACGTTATGATTTCTTCCACGGTCATAGACCGACGGAGGCTGACGACGAAGGCTGAGTGACACACACGCC